>OX411307.1:84997688-85597688 GCA_948150685.1 Rhaphigaster nebulosa | reverse complement strand
ATCTCTATTTTCATACCCTAACTATGAAAGTAAAAATATATAAAAAGTGCTCAAGTTATATGGCTATGAGGAAGGGAGGGGGGGAGGGTGTTTAAATCCACTTTCTAATGACTACCGCCTATTTAGATAAATCTTGATACACATATTTCACATTGGCCAAAAAAAACTATTTTAGGGCTAAATCCATCTATACTTTACCATGGAAGAGGGTTCAAAACTAAATTATAATGGTTTGTCTCAATTTGATGAAACTTGGTTGAGAAGTTTCTCATTGTCCAACCAGAAATTCTTTAGAGCTGAATTCAACCAATTTTTATTGGGATGGGGAAGGTAGGGGTACAAAACTACAATTTGATAAATAAAATAGATGCATATTTTATTTTAATAACATATAGAAGATAATTATTTCTAAATAGTTTATTATTAAAATTACATATGTTATTTATAATAAGACCGTTATTAAAACCATTTTTTTTTTTTTTATACATTTGCAAAAAATTATTATGTTTCATTCAGTTGGAACGAATTATTGGATTTATTTGAATTCAGAAATTCAAATAATTTATTTGCAGGAAAAAAAGTGATAATTTACTTAATAAATTTTTATGGAAAAATTAATTTATTATCTTTAATAATAAAGATAGTCTCAAAATCAGACAAATTATAAGAAAGTAATCTTGAACCCTCAACCCATCCTTTGATACTATTTGGGTGGATTTATTCCTAAAGCACTTATATCTGCACAATTATAAACTTTTATTTATCAATATTGAACCAATCATTATAAAGTAGTTTGAACCCCTCCACCCCTTCAGTAAAAGTTTGATGGATTAAACCCTAAAATATTTCTATTAGTGAGAGTGTAGTTGACTGTGGAAAAATATGAAGGAGAATCTTGGTTGGGGATGCAGTCCATAAATGAACACACAATAATAAAAAAACTTATATAATGTGTGCTGACGTTTCGGCTTAAGAGGGCTAAGAAAAACCAAGATAATAATAGATATAACAACAGTGGCAGTACCAGTAATAATAAGAAGGTTAACAAATAGTACGAGGAAAAAGTATAAAGAAAAATATTTTGATCATAATATGTTAATATTAAAGTGAAAAATAAGGAATATAGAAGAATATGTTAATAAAATAGAAAGAAAAAATGCTAACCATAATGTGAAACATTATAATAAATGATAAGAAATAAAGAAAAACAATGTTGCCACTGTATTGGTTTGACAAATACTAAAATATAATTGCAGAACTGGATTAAAAGGTAAAATATTGCTTTAAAAGACAGGTTAAACTTATTGATAAATGTAATGGTTGAAGATTAAAGAAGACTAATTGAATAGTAATGTAATTAGAATAAACCGAAGGTGACTCGTTAAAAATCGTAGAATAGTGGCAAAACAAAAATTAATATATATATATATATATATATATATATATATATATATATATATATATATATAGTAATTAAATTTGATTAACAAATTATGAAGGTATAAGGAGTTAGTTGTCACAAAAAAAAAAAAAGATGGGTGTGGCTGAAAAAAAAGGAATAAATAAAAATATAATAATAAAAACATTTTTATAAAAAAATATGAAAATAAATAAATCATAAAATAATGGAGAAGATAATGGAAAATTAGGGATATGGGGATAGAAACTAAGAATTCAGTTTTTTTTTTTTAATAAATGGAATATTTGGGAATAGGCTAAGGATAAGTTTTGTTTGTCAGTCTTTTGGTTTACGGGAAGGGATTCTAGTTGGATATAAATACATTCTGTGATGAGTTGTTTGTCGTGATTGGGGACAGTGGTGAGGATAGAAGTTTTGTCAAAATCAAATATGTGGTTTAACGATAAAGAATGTTTGGAGTTTTTTTTTTCTTTTGTGACAACTCCTTATACCTACATAATTTCTTTATCAAATTTAATTACTTTATATATTCCCCGTATACTACATATATATATATATATATATATATATATACTTTTCACTTTAATATTAACATATTATGATCAACATATTTTTCTTTATACTTTTTCATCTTACTATTTGTTATCTTTCTTATTATTACTGGTACTGCCACTGTTGTTATATCTATTGTTATCTTGTTTTTTCTTAACCCTGATGATGGCCTAAAAACTTAGGCCGAAACGTCGGCACACATTATAGAGTTTTTTTTCTTATTGTGTTCATTTATTGACAGCACCCACAACCAAGATTTTCCTTTATAAAACATTTCTAGTTGTAGAATAAGAAAAATGTGTACCATGCTTCATCAAAATGGATGTTCTCATAAGAAAATTGTTTTGAAACCCCTCCCCATTACTGGTGGTGGTCAAACCAATAATATCTGATTAAAGGATGTCAATGGATTTTAAACCAGCTTTTTAAAGAAAAGTTTATTTGGAAAGAAAATACTAAATTTTACCTAAAACAGTACTGCTACATCGATTAAATTTCCTCAATAAAATAATTTCTAAATTAGCTTTTAAATAAAAATTTATTTTAAGATGCTTCTTTGAGGATGTAACGGCCGAGTACATTGGGGCGAGAGTCCCAAAGTGCCCAGTTCGGAACGTTGTGGGTTTGATTCCCACCTGGGTCAGTTAATATTTATTTCGTGGCGATCTCACAAAATGAATCTTGACACTCCCACTCTGGTTAGTACGCGGCGTTGACGTAAAAGTAGCCGTCAGGGGCTGGCAAAAAGGACCATAAGGCCCACTTGCCAGACTAGTTTCTCCCACCAATACCAGTACCAGTAAGATGCTTCTTTGATTTTTTCCGCCTATAACTTATTTGAAATCAATTATTTGGGTCATGGGTCATTAAATCGATTGTCTCAATTGGAATACATAAATTGGAATTGTCTCCAAGCTTCTAATCCTACGTGCTTAACACAATAGAAAGTATTTAGCTTATTTTACTGAAGTATTATTCATGATTTTTCTAATTATGCATTAATCTGATTGTTAATAAATTTTAATACTGTGAAGACTTTTTTTTCACTACTATTTTACAACGTGAATTTTCAATATTATAAGTATTTGATTCTATTTTAGTTAGATGTGATGATTTTAATTATTGATTATAAAGATTTGGAATAATGATGGTGACAATTAGAGGAAATGGACCGAGGATAAACCTCCATGCCTTGCTGCAACATTGAGTTAGAAAAAGAAGATGGAGAAGATGATTCTAATGAATTAAGAAACCACACATTATTAATTAATGTTGAATTTATTTCATCTAAATCTTAACGGAATAATCTTAATACTTTTCACTGAAACTTTTTTTTTTTTAATCCTAATTTCTAATGAATATCCTTGAGTAACTATATTATCAAATTACAATTTATTTTATTTTACTGCGTATGTTTGTCATCAATCTTTTCTATAACATTCATTCACTATTTTTAGTGCTTTGAGATAGTAGATTAACTATTAAGTATGGTAACATAGTAGACTGTTACCTTTTAGTAAGATCATGGTTATTATTTTCAGTATGGTGCTTAAAACACCTCTTTTAAATTACAGATTACCCAGAATTCAAATGGAATTAATAGCAGCATCTTGGAATATGATAGCCCCATGAAGATTCATTGTATGATGAGTTAGTTGCTGAGACATTTGAAATACTGCTTAAATCAACAATTTTAAACCAAAGTGAGAAGATTAAAAAACCTGATTTTTTCAGGATATAAGAATACATGATTTATATCTACATAATACAGTACAGGATAGAGAAATTTTATTTCGGCTTTCCTTGCCTGTGCCATATTGTAAAAGGGAATCTGACCTGTATAGAATTATATTGAAACATTTTGTAGAGAATGTAACAATTATAAGTGACAAATCTTAAGAAACTGGCTGATACCACATTAAAATTTAGGAGGTGATTCCACTCTCAACTTATTTTTTTTAGAAAGAGTAAATTTCCCCTCATCAGATTATTATATTTGCCTAATTTGATGAATCATTCGGTATTTTTTTCCTCGATTTTGTGTTTCCATTATAGCTTGTGCTCTTCTGTAATATCACCCTCAATTATAATATTCATAATGAAGTTACAGTTTCTTTTGATCACTCGTTCCAATGCACTATTAAACTATTCTCTATCTCCAACATACTTGAACTATGTAGACTGATCCAAGGCTGAGTCTAATTGTAGCTGCCATTAATTTATCCTTTTGAGATCTGCTACTTCTCTCTCTCTCACTCTCTCGCGCACACACACACACACTCTCCCTTCTCCCCCTCTTCCCCTCTCCTCTTCCTCTCACCCACTATAATAAATTATCATTGTGGAAATGTATGTGATATTCAAATAGATTGTTATAAGTAGATTTCTAAGTTTATAAATTTGTCTGTAAGAAAGGGCCACAGGCCCTAAGTCAATAAAGGATCAATCTCAATCTCTCCCTCGCCTCCTTTCCCTTGTACCGAATCACCTGCATAGTTAAACCTTTTTCTTTACGAATTATCTTTCTAATTATATATTCCAATCTTGAAATAAAATTGGAGAAAGAGAATTGTAAGTTTTAAACCTAAACATACTTCAAAGTTTTCGGAATGAAAAATACTTATTTGGACTCAATGGCCAACAATTCAGAACAAAAAAAAAAATACATAATACAAAAAAATAATAATAATGCACTGACTCCGATCAATCAATTGGCCATAATCTATTAGTCTTATAAATTAAAGTAAGTCTGTCTTAAAATGATAAAACAAATTTCATTCCATCTCAAGCCAACTTCATAGTTTATGAAGTACGCTTCTCATTAAATTAAATTGCTGCTTATAAAATAACCTACAGCCAAAAATGCATGTCTGAAATTTTGGATTTGTTCATCTTCATCATATATACCTAGTTCTGCCATAAATACTGTTACAAAAGTTGAACTTTGTTTACATCCTTGGGTATTATTTAGATAATCCTTACCTCTATCAGGTTATTTTCTTTACATGTCAGGATAATAATCCCAATTAGTTTGTATTTTTCTTTAGCTCAGTTAACATGGAGTGGGGTGATAAAGAAAACCGAATAGCTGTGATCGCCTTACACAAAGTTGGAAAATGTAAGTCAGAGATTTTCAACACTTTGAAACCTTTGGGTATCAGCAGTATGTTCGTGCACCGCACTATAAATAGATATAATGAGTCCGTATATGTATGTGACAGACCTCGACCGGGCCGTCCCCGCACTGTGAAAACGGCAAATGCAGTGAGAGCAGTGGCTGCTCGAATCAGAAGAAATCCCATTTGAAAACAACAAATCATGTCTCGGGAAATGGGAATCTCTGTCATATCAATGTCTTTCATAATAAAAAGTGACCTTAGGATGGGTACATTTCGAAGAATGACAGGACAAAGGCTAACCACTTCCCTAAAAAAAATTAGAGTGGATAGATGCAAAGTGCTCCTTGGCTGTTACACCAATGGTCTTCATCGGAAGATTTTGTTTAGCGATGAGAAAATTTTTACAATTGAAGAAAATTTAATCGGCAAAATGATCGTGTGTACACACAAAGCTCTAAAGAAGCCCAGGAAGTCATTGTAAGAGTGCAAAGAGGTCATCACCTTCCTCAGTGATGGTTTGGTGGGGAGTTTGCTTTGATGGCACCACAAAGCTCCATTTTTGTTAAAATAGCCGCTGAAAACTATCAAGACGATATTTTGGAACCTGTTGTCAAGCCTCTAAATGATACTCTGTTTGCTGGAAGTCATTGGGTTTTCCAGCAGGATTCCGCTCCAGCTCACAAGGCCAGGTCAACTCAGCATTGGCTGCAAAAGAACATTCCAGAGTTCATCTCTGTCTCGGATTGGTCCTCAGGAAGCCCTGATCTCAATCCACTAGATTACCGGCTTTGGTCCGAACTTGAGAGGATGCCATGCCACAGAGCACACCCTAACGTGGAAAGCCTCAAACAATCTCATGTCCGAGCAGTTGAGCGCTTTCCTCAAGAAGTGCTGCGTGCTGCTATTGATGACTGGCCTCGGAGATTAAATGCCTTTGTCAAGACAAAAGGGGGACATTTTGAGTAATTTCTTTTTTGTTTTACTCTCTACAGATATGCATTTTATTTTCTAATAAAGTTTTTAAAAAAATTAATTTTTCTGTTGAAATCTGTATGTATTTCCTTGTAACAATAATTATGACAGGACTAGGTATCTGTTTGTAATGTAAAAACATTTTAGATAGTGTTTTATTGTTACCATGTGCTGTATCAGTATTTATATTGATTGATAATTGTATTTAGTTATGTTTCATAAATTTGTGGGATTAATTGTAGTTCTTATTTATTGGTAGGATGGGAGAGGTCTCCCACTCCTGGCCTCATCTTTTAATAAAATTTAACAGTACTAGTCCAGGCTAATTAGGCAAAAAACTAACAAAAAATAAATGGGAGAAATGATTTATAAATATTTGAAACTTTGGAAAAAGTGGATGCAGCAGTAAAAATCAGAAGAGTTCCCCTTTGGGGGACTCCCCCCTTTAGACCATTTTTTACACTTTCAATTTATATCCAAAACGGTTCATTTTTCAAAGAAAACTGTTATTACAAAGACTATTTCTTGTAAATTTTTGCACAAAAAGGTCTTATGCATGTTTTAACCCATTCAATGCGGCGGCCATATTGCTGAACTTACTACACAATAAATGAAAAACTTTTGGCTCTCACTGTTATTGGCTTCTAACATTAACTACTTTTCTTTTTTATTAAATGTAAGTTTAAAATATTACAAAAATTCCTTTGGTATTTTTTCACTAAAATTAAATTATTAGTTTTTTTACTAATTAAATTTTAACTTCTCAACGGTGAAAGGTATTCCAAAACAGTCACCTGCTCCTGGTTTTCAAATCCTTTCTAGATATACTGAAATGGCGAGAAAGTCTACTCTGAATGACTGGAGAGCACAGAGATAGTATAAATACTGAAGGGAATGAGTGTACTGGTGCATTCCTAGTCATTGAGTTGGGGTGAGGAGAGCCTCAGGGTACCCTTTCTTTGAGTAGGGACTCGATGAGCTCCCGGACGTGCTTGCCGTAAGGAATGGGTTAAATGAGAGGAATCGTTTTAGAGATATAACAGATGGAAGAAGATGAAAAATCCATTAGCTTATGAATTAGGCTTAAGTTTCAGTTTTTTTTTTTTTTTTAATGATATTTTCTTCTGTTTCTCCACAACTACTTACCTTTCCTTCTTCCTCAGGCCGGAAACTTATGGACCTTACTACGTATATAAGAAATCATTTTTCTGTTTTCTCTTAAGTTCAGTTCTATCTTTATCTGCGAACAAAAGAAAGAAATAAGTGTATGTGAGAAAATCATGAAAACTTATTTGTTTTCGAAAATTTAAATATATTTCTATAGTTATTAAAAAAAATGATTAAAATGAATTATCCAATTTTGTATTCAAGATTGATGCTTTAAAATTAGGTTATGTTTATAAAAAAGTGCATGAAATTGCATGTGTTTGTAGACCTTACACGAGAATGAGAAATAATATATAAAAAAGTAGTTTTCTGCAGTTAAATTTGGATTTTAACAAAAAAAAAAATTAATTTTGTGATCAACTTTGAATAGATCTTTAAATTTATATATAGCATGTGGTCTATTCCTGTTCTTTTTAAATGCATTTATTCATGATGAGAATTTTTATCAGCCAGAGTACAATTCTAATGAGATTTATTTACTTTATCTAATATTACTGCAAAAGCAGAGTCTAATAATCGCAAAGTTTACTAGTTTAAAAAATCCATTTCCTAAATTGACTAATATGCATTAAATGTGTTTCAATTGTCTAGAAATTGATTTTAAATAATGGATTTAGGACGAATTAAGTGTTAATTTGGGTGTTGTTGTTTCGGCATGTTCACTACTAGTAAACATAATCTGAGTAACAACGTAAGTTCAAAAAATCTATTAAAAATAGCAATACTTTCTCTCTTAAGACTATGATTTATTTTTCTAAAAGTTAAAATAAAAATGATTTAATTGTTCTTTTGAATACTATTTTGAAATACCTAATTTGCTATACATTTTAAATTATTTTAATTGATAACTTTTGTTTCAACTTATAACTCACATTTATTGGTTGAAATCTAAGAACTATAACTCTTCGTTAGAACTTATATACATAATTTCTTTATACTTTTGTATAATTTTTATGAAGTTGTATCTATGATTCTTTGCATAATATTTAGAGTCTAGAAAAAATTTCTTTAAACGTTAAATAATCTATGTTGATAATTGTTGTTTATTTGTTTCAGGAAATGGAAAATTATCTTGGAAAAATTCGTAAATTAGCAGAGAAGAGAACTGATGATCTAGAAAGTGAAAAAATTAGTTTGTACCAAGAAAGAGAAAAATTAGATTGTCTTCTGCAGTCCGCAAATATAATGGGCTCCAGCTTATGTGATAAAGTATGACGTTTCTTTATTTAATTTAACTATACTTCTTAAAATGGTTACATCTTTTCGAATAATATTAGATTGCTTAAAAAAATATTATTCTCAGATACTCTGTTACTTTAACAGAAACTACTCAAAATTTTTTTTAAATATGGCTAATTCCATGCTAATGTAGCCGAAGAGACCATTTTATGAAGTATGACTTATCTGAATTATACATTTATTATTCAGTTCCCTGGCATTCCAAGTTTAGGAATTTGTGGCATTTTTCGTGTTGGTATTGTTGGTTATCAGCACAGAACATTCCAATATGGTAGCCATCTAAGGCATCCATGTTGCTTCATACTGCTTTTGAATAACAGATTTGTATTCCAAATAGAGCAATACTGACTTAATATTTTTACAGGTAAATAATCTGATATCACTTTATCAATAACTAATACTGATTTGCAATTTATCTCATATCTAGCTGCAGAATAAAATTAAAAACAAGCATGTGCCAGTGTGCCGTATAGGTCACAATGAAATCAGTTATTTTATTTTAGCTGGTCAAAGGATTGACATCCAAAGATGGCTATTTTTATTTTCTTTCTTCAGCTTCTATAAAATGATACTGTAACTGGCACAACCTTAATTTAATTAAAAACTATATTTAATTTTAAAAATTAATTGTCATGTAGGTCACGCTATACTATTAAGTTGATGTAAAAATAATGCAGGTTTCCGTCTTTGCAAAGTTTTAAAACCAATTATGTAAACAAAACAAATCCTTAATGTTGATTCCATATATATTATAATTAACCTTATTCTATATCCTCTCTTTCACCCAAAATTCAAACAATGAAATCATTTTGTTCAGTATGGTTAAAACCTTTGAAAAGGAAATGTTAGAAAGTGATTTTCGTCAGATTTATTTTTATGAATTTAAACTAGGCCGCAGTGCTACGCAAACTGCTCGTAATATCAATGAAGTGTGGTGTTAGGGTACCTATTCCGAGTGTTTCCTGACTTGCTTTCGAAGAAAGTAAAGTTATGGTCACTGTATGATGGTCTGCTGCCAGTATTATCCTCAACAATTTTCTCAGTCGTGGCGAGACTATCATTGCCGACTAGTACTGCCGAGAAATTGATGTTATATATCGAAAGTTGCAGCGTAAAGACCAGACCACCCTGGTCGCCCTATCCACGCCTATCGCCCTGTTTCCAGGCATCCAAATTTCTTTCCTATTGGGATAAATAAGTTTGTTGTACATAGGCAAACGTATATAGGTCGTAAGGTCCATAAGTTTCTGGCCTGCCCTCGTTTCTCTACTTCAAGCAGGCTGAGACTTGCCCGCTGTGCATGTCTATGCCTGCACTCTCCATACTCATCACCCATCTTTAACAATGTTCAAGGTCGAATACCTTGCGGTTATTAAATTATTGTATAAAGAGGGCCTTACTTCTGCACAAATTAAAGAGCACTTGGATGGTGTGTATGAGGAGTCCTCCTCGTATTGCACTGTAAAAGAATGGGAAATATTATTCAGGTTAGGGAGAGAAAGTCTGGATGATGACCAGCGTCCTGGTCACTCATTGGAAGCTGTCACTTCTGAAACAATCCAACTTGTGGAAGCTGAATAGCTGTCTGATCGGAGGCTGAAGACCAAAGAAATAGCAGCAAGGTTGGGGATTTCAAAAACAAGTGTTCTGAGGATCATTAAAGAACATTTGTATATGAGCAAAGTGAGTGCAAGATGGGTACCAAAAATTCTTTCAGCTGCTCATAAAGAGGAACCTGTTCGCTGCTGCAATGAATTTTTACATGGGTATGATGCCGATCCAAAAATTTTTTGGATTCACTTGTAACAGAGGATGATACAATAGTTCTATACCATGACCCACTCACTAAAAGGGAGTTCATGGAATGGAGAAGGCCAAAAGAAGCACCTTTGCTAAAGGCAAAAAAGTTAATGGCCACCATTTCTTGGGATTGTAGAGAAATACTGTTGATTGATTTTAAGGAAAGGAACACCACAGTGAATGCCGAGCATTATGCAGCCCTACTTCACTGCTTACGAGATGCCATCAAAGAGAATAGGCGGGGGAAGTTGAGTAGAGGTGTTCGGCTTCTTCATGACAATGCTCCTGTCCACACAGCATTGATTTCCAAGGCCGCTGTGAAAGACTGCGGATTCCAAGAAACCTCCCATTTACCCTACAGCCCAGACTTGGCCCCTAGCGACTTCTACTTTATCTCAAAATTAAATCTGACCTTTGTGTGAGGAGATTTAACACCAACGAAGAGGTCCGAGCAGTGGTGGAAGAACATTTTTCTATTAAAGGAAAATTATTTTTTTCATGGTACAGAATTGTTGCCTTAGCATTGTATTAAGTGTGTAGAACTTAGAGGAGAATATATTGAAGAGAAATTACACCAGTTTTTTTTCTTTCATCAACTTTCCTTCTTCCTCAGGGCGGAAACTTATGGACCTTGCTACGCAGATTCTGATGGAAATTATTTTGACTAAATACAGGTAAACCTATGACTATAGTTGAAGATATGGCATATTTTCTATAAATATCAAAAACCTGCAATATTTTTGCACAAACCAATATTATTTTTTGCAGTGTATTATCAACAATGAGTTAAACAGCAGCTAAAAGAAAGCCTATATACCAGGAAAGGCAGAAAAAAGAATATTTCACAGAATTTAGGAAGAAAAAAAATGAGGGACTAAAGAATTGGAGGAATAAAAGAAAATCAGGCTTGAAAAAAGATTAAAAAGAAGTTCAGAGGGAGAAGAGGTGTTTTTCGGAACGGGATAGACATACTGAGCAAGATAGTGCTTAAATTTTATATGTAGGTACTGTGCATATAATGTGTAGGTCACATCCAATTTGATGTATAGGTCACAATTGTTTTTGTCATTTTTTTTCTATTATTTAGTCAAAATACAAAATTTGGTATAAATTGTAGTTATTTACATTATTTGTGAGGAGCGCTGTATCATATTTGCCAGGATTGAAGCGGTAATGAACTCCAGACCTCTTTGTCCAGTGACATCTCATGCAGATGATTATGATTGTCTAACACCCGGACACTTCCTCATCGGTTCTGCGCTTACAACCCATCCCGAAAGGAATATAACCGATGTAAGTTCCAATTTACTAAACTGATGGCAACTTATTCAAAATTCAGCTCAAATATTTTGGAATCGTTGGTCCGCAGAGTACATACACACCCTTCAAGATAGAGTTAAGTGGACAAGGAATACACCTACTATCCGTGTAGATGATTTCTTGTTGTTAAAGGACCATCACACTCCTTCGTTGGAAACTTGGACGTGTAGTGGAACTACACCCAGGTGGTGATGCTATTGTTCGAGTAGTCACGGTTAGAACTTCAGTAGGCATATTAACGCGACCTGTTCATCGGATTGCTCCTCTGACAACGTTAAATCAGAAGGAATACAATCAATTGATTTTAGGTCGGCGGTATGTTAAAGCAGATAGCTTATTAATTAATATTTATGAACTCATAAGTATTCTGGAAAAATCTTGCTGCAATTTGGGACCGCTAATGAGGTTATTGTTAAGTGAACCAGGAGTCCACATTGAGGCGTCGAAAACAACTCTTATTTTTTTATCATTGTCCGTGTATTTAAACACCGCATGATGGGGAATGACGTAGCTTGATGGCGCAGAAGCTTCTTTCATATGATTGAGTCGTGATACCTTTCTCTTAATGCTGGTTGCCTGCTAAGCTTCTTTTCTTAATTGAGAAGTCTGGCACTAGCAAAGCATCGAGATTCAGGATACTTCTTGTTTGAATCACGTAATGGCAGAGCCACCATATACCTCACATCTTGTTGCCGTTGGACATCGTCTTTAAAATAATTTTCGCATTACACCTCATATGGATGTAGATAGAAAGTGTATTGGACCTCTTCTATTTCCCAAAAACTTCTTAGAAGGGCATCTGAAAGATGATTCTCCGTTACAGATAAGCACCCCTCAGTCGATGGAAAGAATTATGAGGGTGGAACTCCAATCACCACATGTCCGAAAATGATGGAGAAGGTGCCAAAATTGTTGATGCCTGGTTCAGAAGTAATGATTTGGAAAAATAAATCTGACCCTAATAGAAAATCGATAGGTTTTGATTCCCGAAATGTTTCGTCTGCCAACTCAATAGACTCAAAATGAGAGAGAGCACATGCGTTCAACGTGGTGCTAGGCAAATTTGAAGTTACTTTTGGCATAACAAGTGCATTGCATTTAATGGTGGTTGAAGTCTCCTTAAGAGGGGACAATGTGCAGGTAATTATACCTCTTGTAATTGGAAGGTGTGTCAATCCGACTCCAGAAAAAACTCACTCAGAGGGTCTCCTTGGTAGTCTAGGCCTTCTAGCACACGATTCCACTATGATGGAGAATTGAGAACCGGAATCAGTAACTAAGCGAACGGTGTGTAAATGACCCTGCCAGTCTCTAATATGGGCAGTAGCAGTTCCCTATAATACACTATTCCCGTCAGCCGTTGTTCCCATTAACCCAGGGGAGGCATTGCTTACAGGAGTTGCTTCAGTCTCATGGGTCCTTGATGATGTTTCTCTGGGAACCGAAGGGTCATGCATAAGAGAATGATGTCTCTTGTTACATAGAAAACAATTATATTTGGATGGGCAATTACTGGTATGATAATTTCTCTTCAAGCAGTTCAGACATAATTTATTGAATTTAACAAATTCTATTTTCTTGGTTCTAAGGCATACATTTAAATTCATAGCATCTGTACAGTAAATGGTCCTTATTGCATTTCGAGCAATTACGGATAACAGATGATTTTGCCTCTGCTTCACTTGAATGTTCACTTTTCTGATAAAAAATCGTAAGGATCTTGGGTTGTCTCATTGGATTGAGTGGTGTGTTATCAATCCGTCGAATAGTCTTGATGGGTTCCGATAACTCCAGGATCTTGCATCATTGTTGAACGAACTCTATTAATGAATTATAAGTCGGAAAGTCAGTAGTCTGTTTTTCTTTGAATAGCTTGCGATTTTCCGTATCATCGGGTAATCCGCTTCATTGGGAATTTTCAAATTGGTCATAGACGCGAAACTGTCTGTCACTGATTTCAAAAAGGCTCATAAATAAGCAGGACTAGAATAGAATTGATTAGAAGGTCTAAATTGTTTTATCTTGTGAAGATAAGCAGCTGATAATAAATGCTTATTATTGTATCTTTGTTGGAGAGCCTTCCAAGCATGCTCATAATTGTCTACAGCAAGCGAGAATAACGAAACTATGTGAAGAGGCTCACCACATAAGGACCCGACTAAATGGTGGAATTTTTCTATCTCTGTTAGCGATTCCTCGCTATGGACTATTGACATAAATATGTCCTTGAAGCGTACCTAGTCCAATAAATCACTCTTGAATTTCCGAATGCAAATTTTGGGGAGCCTATGTCGAGCCATAGTGGCCACGGAAACATTTAGCACCTGATTATGTTTTCATAAATAGTATTGTATTCGTAAACGTATCCTCGAACTGCCCTCAGATATTTCTCCTCTATTGAAAATTCCTTTTCTTTATCCATTAAAATATAAAGCTCCCATAAAATATCCCAATTGATATTATAATTTTGGAATAAACTGTCAAGGGAACGAAATTTTCCTTTTAAGGCTGGAAATTTAGTTATGTCATCTTAAGACTTAGCCACATCCCTAATACCTTGAATTTCCTTAAATATATCAGTTAAACGTTTCGTAACCCATTTAGCCCGTTTTTTGTGGAGGGGGAGGAATTCAGACATGGTTAAAAAAAAATTCAAAAATAAAATAAAAACAACTTGAAAAATTTAAAAGGAAATCAAATATAACCAAAACGCAGGACATCTCCTAACGCTATATATTTTTGCCAGTCTCTGCGTCAATTTGTAGTTATGTGATGAATTTCCTGTAGAAATAAGTACTGAAAATATGAATTGTAATTATTAGTATAATTAATCTGATGGGAAGAATTCAATCTATTATAATAGTTTCGTATTTAATGGTGAATATATATAGACATATAAAAGGAACTACTAAACTATTAGTATTATCAATTACTGTCTTTAAAATAAACTAGATTACAAAACAGTTAATATTATTAAACAAATAAAAGAAATAATCACTTCTAAAATGGCTTTCGTCCTTGCTACTCAACACAATCCGCTCTACTGAAAATAACCCACGACCTCCAAACCGCTATTGAACACCAAAACCTGACCATCCTCATCCTTTTAGATTTCTCCAAAGCTTTCGACACAGTTGACCATAACATCCCCCTTAAGAAACTACAAAGTCTTCCTTTATCCAACAGTGTTATGTGCTGGTTTCAATCCTTCCTCTCAGATCGGGCGCAGCATGTAGTCGTTCCAGATCAACCTCCTTCCAAGACACTGTCCCTCTCCTCTGGTGTCCCTCAGGGTTCCTCTTTGTCTCCTACTCTATTTGCTATTTATATTAATGACCTTCCCCTTCTTATCCATCACTCCCAATGCCATATCTATGCTGACGATTTCCAAATATACCTGTCCTTCCCGCCCTCAGACCTATGAGCTGCAGGCAGCAGGGATATCCCCCTGTAGTTCCCACAAACTAACTGATCCCTTTTTTTGTGTATTGGACATATTACAGGTTTCCTGAGGGCTACAGGTAACCTTTCTACACTCCAAATGTCAAGAATAAGATCAGATAAAGCTTTGATTAATTCAGGTCCACCATGCTTTAGTAGCTCTGCAGATAGACCATCAAACCTAGGTGCCTTGTTGTTTTTAAGTTTTTCAATTGCCCTTGTGACATCATCCTCTTCTGGGGGTTCAATATCATCACCACCTTCCAGGGTAGCTGGAACACTTGCTTGGCCTTCAATATTCCCTTCCAAAAGAGCCTGAAAATGCTGTCACCATCTTTCAAGAATCTGGGACTTCTCAGAGAGCAGGGTACCATCAACATCTCTGCAAGCAGTTGTTCTGGGCTTAAAACATTTTCTGTCCTGATTGACCTGGTGGTAAAACTTCCGGATCTCATTAGTATCTTTTAAAGTTTGTAGATCCTCTAATTGTTTCTTCTTCCACTGCCTCTTCTTCCTCCTATGCAATTGCTTCTCCTCTCTTCTACACTGTCTGTACTCTTCCACAGTTGCTCTAGTGCGTCTTTGGAACATACGGGTATAGGCACTATTCTTGTGTTGCGTTGCTGCTCTGCATTCGTCATCAAACCACATGCTTTTGGATTTCCTTTGCTGGAAGAGTTGTATTTAATCCTGCTAATAACAATGTGAGTAAGCAGAAATTTTCTGTGTGTAGGCACTTATACAGTAGTTAGTAATTAATTTACAATAAATTCTCTTGCTTATTTAACAAAACTTAGATGGGAAAACTACCAAAGTTTTAATTTTGTGTCAGCTGTCGTGTATGTCACACTTGGAATTAACACTATAAAAATCAAGAACATGAGTATAGATTCAAAGAAGTGAAGACTCTTTGTAAGGACCTTGGTACATTAGTGTTAGTTAAGGTAGTGAGATTGCTATGTGAGACACATGCCCGATGAATTGATTATGGGGCTATACTCAAGAGGTCAGTAGCGGATCTAGGATTTAATTTTGGAGAGACTAACACCAAGGGTCTGAGGATAGAGATTCCCACAGAGTATAGAATAGAAAAGAAGCCCCTAGAGGCTTGACAGGTGACCTCACCACTCTCACTTCATCTCCAATCCAGCTACTTCACACCGCCTTACAATCTGAGCCAAGTTTCTCATCTTTCTTGTGTTTGTGATAATATTGCAATTCGTTTGCTGATTTTTCTTTGTTTTTTGTGTTTTCAAGGGTACATTGTAAGAGAATTACTTTCCCAACTAAAATGCGAAGGTTGCCTGGGAGTTTTGCAAAACAGAGAAATAGAAAATCTCAGCTCATTGTCCTTAATTTCAATTAAAAATCATGGAGGGTTGATAACTCCTCCCAAAGATGTTACAATTTTTCAACAAATTAGCAAATGAAAACACTAATTTAATAAATTAGGAAGGGTACAAACGTATGTTGAGCATATTAATTCAACAGTATGTAGGTAAAAATTTGTTCTGTGATTCGGAACATTTTGTAAAAAAAGAGGATCACTATCTCTATTTGGTTCAGGTCATAGGCACTCTCTTTTTTCAAACAAGAATCTATCATTATTTAAAAACATGACAAACTTCATAAATAATAATTCAGAACAATGTCAGCAAAATGAACAATTGTACTATTTAAAGGACCATAAAAACGGTTGGGATTAGGATAAATAGCAGTTAAGTTGTATTTGTTATACTTAATGCAATATTTAAATTTTATGTAAATGCATACTTAAAATGTTTTCATTGTTATTATATTTTATTAATTAAATGTCATAACTGATTAATATTAATTAAATATAAATTTGTATATGGTATTGTATACTTATCCCTCAATTACCCTTCAAAAAACAATATGTAAAGATGATGAATGAGTATTAGTTGTTTATTATTCAATTATTAGCGTAGTAAAATTATACTATTTGTCCTTTTTTCTTTATTTCCGTCATCGTGTGTCAATTTTTTAAAAACATGTCTGCAAATTATAACACCAAAAATAGTACTATCAATCACTCATTTAAAAACCAATTCAAAAAATATCTTATTTATAAAAAAGTATTTGAACTCACCCACATTTCTCTCTTTTATAAATAGACTGTTTCAAGTTCGTTAGTCCACTGACCTGCTTAGTCTAAGTTTCTTGTTGTTGTTAATTCCTATAGATTCTTTACTACTATTTATTGTTCTACACTTTGATTTAACATTTTTTTTAAATAATTAAATATTAATTTCATTTATTATATCCCCATAATGTTGTCCTATATTTTGCATTTCTGTTTTGAAATTTACTGTATTGTTAATATTTTTGTAGTATTTTTCTATATTGTTTATAATTTGTTATTAAGCCTTTTTTATATTGTTTTGGCTTTATTTTCCTTATTTGTAATTGCAGTTTTCATTTTTATTTTTATCTTGCTTCTTTATTTCCTCTATACTTTTAAATTATAAATTGTTTATCAATTTTTGCGGTTATAAATTATTTGATAAAATTTTATATACATTATTTTTTACTTTTTTAAACATTTATTATCTGCTATTATTAACGCTTATTTTTAACTGTATTTAATATGTGGTATTTTGGATAGTTTGAAAAATAATTTAAAATGGTGTCACAATAATCTTTTTTTCTTGTCCAATGTTTCAAACTGATTATTATTTTGTATTGTATCTATATCTGATTTTATTATTTATCAGTTATCCTATGATAAACTTTATTTTTTATTAGCATTATTTAATAATTCAAATAGCTTGTAATCTTCATTTTTTTATTAGCATTATTTAATAATTCAAATAGCTTGTAATCTTCATTTTTAGTAATCATAAGTAGGTCATCTATGTGTTTCTTAATAATTATTGGTCTGTTTTTAATTTATTGATTTGTCCGTTTAGTAATTTGTTTAAAAAACATCCACTAAGTATTATTGATAACACTGTTAAACAATGAAATTGTTTTGGCCAGAAAAATAACAAATTCTTATGTATTTTCACCTACTGAGTTCAAAAATCACCATAAAAATGACTGTTTAGCTCTTGCTTTTGAGATACAGTCACATGTCATTTTTATATTCTAAATTTTCACTTTTTGGGAAATTTCGTTTTTGCAAATTGGTAGCACTGCTCAACAAAATGATCTACAGCTATTTGGAGGTTATAAACCTTATTACTGTTGTTCTGACTTTGTGTTTCACTTGGTTCCTATTTTTTTTATCAGAATTTGGATAATTTTTGTTATATTTGTGGTGAAATAACATTTTTGTCGCAGAAACGCAATCTGACACCCGTTGTTAAAACTGCCTATCGGCATTATTTTGGTATGAAGGTGGGTGACCAAGACAAGTCATGGACTCCACATATATGTTATAACTCTTGTTCAGTTCCTTTAAGAGAATGGCTGAAAAATAAAAAAAGATCTATGCCTTTTGCTGTGCATATGGTTTGGCGGGAGCCTACAAATCATATAAATGACTGCTATTTCTGCTTGACTCCACCTATAAAGTCTGGATTGTCAATGAAGAAAAGACGAACAGTTCAATACCCAAGTATTCCTTCTGCTATTCAACCTATTCCACATTCAGATACTTTACGAATACCTACTCCACCCCTCAATTATGAACTTGAAGTAGAAAATGAAGATATTATCGAAGAAGAACTCAGTAAGCCTTGCACATCTCACGACCCTGATTTTGAAATAACAGGTGATAAACCGCACAGACTGAGTCAAGAGGAATTGAGTGATGTCATTCGAGATCTTGATTTCTCAAAGGAGAAGGCAGAATTTCTTGGGTCAAGACTACAGCAATGGAATCTTCTCCAGTGTGATGTCAGGGTATCACAGTACATGCAGTGTCAGAGGGATCTGCTTCCTTTTTTTTTTTTGAGAAGAAAAATAATCTTGTTGTATGCTGCAATGTTAATGGCTTGATGAAATGTTTGAATTTGAACCATGATCCGACTGGATGGAGGCTATTCATAGATTCATCCAAGCTTAGTTTGAAAGCTTTATTACTTCACTACGGTAACTGTCTTCCTTCTATTCCTGTTGCCCATGCAGTTCACATGAAGGAGACTTATGAAAACATGAAAGCCCTCCTTAACTCAATCAAATATGATGAATACAAGTGGAAAATCTGTGGCGTCTAAAGATCATCGCTATACTGTTAGGAATGCTACTGTGCTACACTAAATACTGCTGCTTTTTATGGGTGTGGGACAGTAGGAATAGGAAATCAAATTATATTCAAGCAGACCGGCCTGCAAGAAATCTTAACTGTAATGAAAAAAACGTTGTTGCTGATCCTCTCGTTGATCCAAAAGATACTTTTCTTTCCCCACTACATATAAAACTCGGTTTAATGAAAACTTTTGTCTAAGGCATGAACCAAGAAGGAGAAGCCTTTAGATATTAAGGAGACAAATTTTCTACATTAAGTGATGCAAAAATTAAAGAAGGTGTTTTTGTTGGGCCACATATTGGACAACTTGTAAAAGATCCTGCGTTTGACCGAGCTTTGGAGGGGAAAGAAAAGGAAGCTTGGAATGCCTTCAAGGGAGTTATTCATGGCTTTTTGGGGAACAAAAGAGATGATAACTATGCTCAGATGGTGATAATACTTCTACGAAAATACCATCAACTTGGATGCAACATGTCACTTAAAATCCATTTTCTTTACTCCCATCTAGACTTTCTAGACTCTAGACTGTTGTGGAGCTGTCAGTGATGAACATGGAGAACGATTCCATCAGGATATTTCTCTAATAGAACAAAGATATCAGGACCGTTGGAATGAAGCAATGCTTCCGGATTACTGTTGGTCTGTGTATAGGGATGCTCTGGAACTCACTTACAAGAGACAGGCCAAAAGACAACAAAGTCATGAATCTACCCCATAATGCTTTTCAGATCCAACCTGCTATGTATTTTATAGAATGTAACCGCCATTTATAAATTTCAAATGGGCTTTCAATGTTGTTAGTTGATGGTATGAAATTTGTAATTTTGCCTAAATTTGTTAATATTAAATATTTCGATCCATTCTAGGTATTGGTTTAAAATCGTGCTTTAAAAACTTTGCCATCTAGAAAAACCTAATAATCAAAAGTACTACTTTTAAACGTAAAGGGCCGTTTAGATGGGCCATATTTTCCGGCAATGTGTGGCTGCAATAGTGTTGACGGCAATGTTGCAGCAATATACGGCAATTTTGCCCAAATATCTATGTATTGCCTGGCCATATTACCTAGTTGATGGCTGTTGCCGAGTATTGCTGGTGTTGCCCAGAGGGGTTGGAGAATATTTCATATTGCTGGGCCATACCCGATTGGGCCATACCCTGTCTCTGTAAATCCTAACCTCTCACTCACTTTTTGCGTCTCCCCCTTGCTTCGAGAGGCGATTATTTATTATTACAGATTATTTTTCAATTGATTTTTAATATTATTTTATATAAATGGTTATTTAAAAAATTATTTTACTAGAGAATTATTATTCGCTCCCATTTCAAATAAAGCATAGGTTCTTTAATATAGCTAAACAATAATTAATAATAATAATAATTAAAGTCAAACTTGAAATACATACTCAAAATAATTACCACCACCCTAACAACTTCTGTTAGTTTCCTTATTTTAAATAATTACCTGATTTAATTCATAAATCAATTCTTCTGTTATTTTGTGAAACGAAAAACAAACAAATTTATTATCTCTTTTTTTGGCTCAAATCCAGATTTTATGTCTACCGAATTTCCATATTACCTCTTTTAATAAATATTAATTTTAATAGATATTAATGAAGCTCTTTAATACATATTAGCTCTTTTAAAACATATCTATGTAATATATATTACCTCTTTTAAAACATGTTAATGAACCTCTTTTAATACATATTGATCCATATTACCTCTTTTAGTGCATATTAATTTGGAAAATTTTACATAACATATAAATGCAGATAACATTATTTTATCAGCAAATGCAGTCAAAATATGAATTATTTTATCTTACTCTTTTCTATATTATATAAAAATTTATATTATATATTATCTTATCTTATATATAAATGTATATATAAATTATTTTATGGAGTAATTGGGTGCATATATTAATGTTCAGTTGAGGCTGCAGCTGCATAAGTTCTTATAAGCTCATGTATCCTTTTTGCAGAAAATGATTTAATGATTCCAATATGATATCAAGAATATCCCTACAACATCTCATTATATACCTGCTGAGGTATTGTCAATATAGTAAGTATTATATGTAGCTGAGGTGAGGGTGATAGGAGATATTAGAAAGCCTCAAACAAAGAGTATCTAGTAGAACTAGGAGAAGGTTGAGACAGGACAATTAGAAGTGTTGATGGGACAACCAACTAATAACAGCATTAGCCTTCTGACCCATTATATAGGATCTCAGAGGATGAGCTGATAAATGAGAGGGGGAAGATCCTATTTTTATCGATATATAGTTTTTAACATGTATGTGTTAACGCTTTAATAAGCTAATAGGCTAATTTGATAATTATGAATCTGAATTTACGTGTCTTTACTTGATAGCACTACTTCATTGGGCTGGTATTTTGGAGTACAATTGTGGTGAATGTTGCCTGGAAAGTTTTGAAAAGGTTCTGAACATTTGTTCATTTATGTATTTTAGAGTGCTGATTACAAATTTAAATTTTGACTCCTCAAATTATCCTATTAACTTTAATAAGCTAGTAAGATAACGCATGAAGCTCTTTTCATACGTATCTCTTCAATACATATTAATCCATATTACCTCTTTCATTACATGTTAATGAAGCTCTTTTAATATATATTAAATTGGAAAACTTAAAAAACATATAAATGCAAATCAAATTATTTTATCAACAAATGCAGTCCGATATAGGAATATGAATTATTTTATCAACAAATGCAGTCCAATATAGGAATATGAATTATTTTATCAACAAATGCAGTCCAATATAGGTATATGAATTATTTTATCTTATTCTTATTCAAATAACATATTTTTATATTATATATTATCTTATCTTACTCGAATTATTTTAAGGAGTAAATAGGTGCATATGTTAATGTTACGTTGAGGCTTTAGCTGCAATAAGCAGTTATAAGCTCATGGGTCCTTTTTGTAGAAAACGCTTTAATGACTTCAATATGATATCAATAATATCTCTACAAAATCTCATTCCAATCAAGAAATAAATGAAGTTAGTATGACTGTTTTTATGTTCTTATATACCTGTCGAGGTATTGTAAATGTAGTTAAGATGAGGGTGATAGGAGGTATCAGAAGGCCTCAAAAAGTATCTAGTAGAGTAGCGGGTCTTGAGTTTGTCGTCCTAGCATAAGGCCGGCCTGTTCCTCTCCGATGTGCAGCTCGAATATAGGTCTTAATCTACTTTCTAAAATGGATGTATATAGTTTGTAGACAACTGGTGAGAGCCATATGGGTCTATAGTTGGAACACTCAGTCTGGCTGTTCTTCTTGTGTATGGGAATTAAAATATTATATTCCCATTCTTTTGGCATCCTCTTCTTCTCCCAAGCTTTTTAAAAAAGAATTTGGAGAGACTTGGCTAGTTCTATGCCTCCATACCTTTCAAACTCTCCAACTATATAATCCCGTCCTGGAGCTTTCCCCGTCTTCATCCTTTCAATAGCTTGTTCGATCTCCTTCTCCTCTACCACCTCATCGAACTCGGTTTCATTCCATCGTCCATCTTGATTATTCATAGGGTTCTGAAAATCATCACTGAATTGCCTTTCATAATATTTTCTCCAAATATCTAGAGTGCCTTTATCATCTGTGACCATTTCACCTTTCTCATTTTTAACATTCCTAATTTCTTTGCATTTATGGCCCCTTTGTGATTTTATTTTACGCCAAAAGAGCTTTTTTTCACCATGATCCTGGTTAAGTTTTTCTCCAAATTCTTCCTAGGATTTCCTCTTAGCTTTCTTTATCCTGTTCCTGATCGTCACATACCTGGCATTTTTCAGGAGTTTTGTCCCGCCAGTGATCATTCCAGACTGTCTTCTTTTTCCTAATCTGTGCCCTCAGTTTTTCGTTCCACCATGATGTACATTTGCCTTTCATGGTTACCACTCCACAGACTATTGTAGCTGACTCTAAGATGCTGTTTTTATATGTTTCCACATAGCATCTGGGCTTACATCCCCGTCTAATTCCTGGAGTCTTCTTCGCAGTTCTTCTTCATCCTGGGATTTTTCTCAGGGTCTTGCAGCTTTTTCACCTCGATCCTGTCATAGGCTTTTGACTTGAACTTGCATTCCTTTAGTACTTTTGTACCCGCTACCAGTAGCATATGGTTGCTTCCTATCTCCGCGCTCGAATAACTTTTACATCTGTGAAATACCTCCTGATGTCCCGCCCATAAATAAAGTAGTCAATAATAATATTTACATTCCTTTCAGGGGCTGAGAAAGTTATCTTATGTACTAACTTGTGCGGAAAGTTGGAATTTCCTACAAAAGCAGGAGCTACAAAACACTGTTTGTATTTAGACATCCAAAGTGGGATAGGTATTTTTAACCACAATGGAATGGCTGGACTCCAGTGGCTTTAGGACATTTACGTTTTTTGCTGTTAAGTACTTGGTTTGTGAGCTATTTATTTGGTTTCATAATGATGAGAATGTTTCAGTTTATGTTATCCAATACTGTCTCTGATTTAATTTTTCACCTGTTTTATTTATTTTATTTTTTAGATAATATTATTTTATATTTTAAAATCTTTTTCTCAGGTCTATAAATTATTAGAAGAAAGAAATCAAGCTGAAAAAAATTTCGAAACTTTAAAAGCTCTTCAAATTTCAGCTAATGGCAATATAGATCCTGATACTGACCTTCTTGCAGAAATGATTAAGGTGAGTGAGATATTTCACTTTTTTTGTTTCATATAATTTTTTTATAGCTACAATTTTTAAGTTCCACATATAGCTCACCCTTTAAACATAACTTTTGATTTTATTTTCAAATTTGCCTCCTTCAGATTATGTTTATTTATTAGAAAAAAAAACTTATTCATTCTAACTTGTTCTGTGCGTGTGTATGTGTTGTTAAAAAATTTAACTTTTGCGCCTATTTTGAAATTGTTTGTTTTTAATTAGTTTTTAACTTTAAGTGAAATAATGATAATCTTGAATTAGGATTAATTGTTTAGTTGTTGGTTATAAAATAAACAATATAAAATACAATCAGAAAAACTAAGGATTTACGAGAAACTACCGCGAAATGGCATGAAAATAATATTAGAAGACGCAAACGCAATTGATTTGATAAGAACCAGTTTTATAAAAATCTCCAGAAGACAGTAGAAAGTGCAAGGAAGAAGAAAAGAATGATGCTGATCTGCGGGGACCTAAACGCTAGAACTGGAAATTATATAGTTAATACACATGGTGTAATGGGTGCCTCGGGAGGTGAAAATGTACAAAACATTAACAAATCATATAAATTATTATCAATGACTACGTGCATTTTCAAGTTTTTGAAGGTTAAACATTGGCGATTTGGTCTTTAAATAGATTTATATTTGCTGAACGAACGTTCCACATCAACTGATGTTACTGAAGCACCGCAGAAGACTTCAATTTCGGAGGGAGTAAGTTCGACTCTCAACATTTTTTCCTCTGAGGATTTCAGAAATCAGCACAACATCCTGGATTTTTGTTTAGAACGTCCTGTATTTTGTTTTTGATCTTAGTTTCCACTTCTCCTTGTGTGGTTTCCAATTCCTGGACTGCAGTTTGAATATGCCCCATGTTGTTTATCAAAGACACCTCTTGTGATTCCAGCTGAGTTATCGTTCTTGCCAGGAAAGCGCAGAAGTTGGAGATGAATGCCAAATAATACCTCAATGTAGATTTGTTTTAGCTCGTGGAATAGTTGCAGATGAGTCTGCATTCAAGCATGAGATAACTTCATTTATTTCATCAAAGTTATTACCCTAGTAATCAGCTGTTTTTAGCCAAGTGCCCCATCTAGTTACAACTGTTTGAGGAGGCAAACATAACTCAGGATATGCCTCCTTAAAAACACGCACCCGGCTTGGGGCTTTCAGAAAAACTTTTTTCACAGTTCAAATTAACAAATCAACTTCCGGAAATTCAGCTCTCACAGTTACAGCAACTCAGTGAAAACTATGGACGGCGCAGGCTCAGTGAAATTTTCTGCTTTGGCCATATATTGGGCAACATCAAATAAAAACAACACTTTTTCATGTTTTACTCCGTTTGGCCAAAGGAGGCTCATAGAGTTGTTGAAAAATCGTACAATGGTTTCGTGGTTGCACTTTTCCAGTACATGGCAATCGAGGGGGTTTGGCCAATGAATCAGGGCACAATTTACCAGCAATTACGTTTGCAATGTACTTTCCTCCAAAGTCCGTTGTTTCATCAATGGACACCCAAATCCAATTTCATGTCGGATTTTACAGAGCGTTTCCGTGAAAATGCCAGACAGGTAGTTTTTCTCAATGTAGTTTTGTCAAGAATCTTGTTTCCAGTATATTTTCCAAGAACTTGAAATCAGGGTCGCTGATTTTTTAATGGAAATGTCAGCTTTAATCAATGCAGAACATAAATCTGAATAAAACAATGCCTTGCCGGTCCCACTTGATGTAAATCCTACAGTTTCTATTATGAAACGTTGGTACCATTTCTTTTTTCTCTTTATATTATCCTTATGGGAGCGTGCGTTGATATGCTGGGTGACTTGAGAACGCATTCCAGTAGAATCAGATTTTTCGCAGTCTGTATATAAAATAATATTAATATAAAATGTCTCCATAGTAGAGGGAAAACAGGGGAGCTGGCACACGGTTGTGCGCGCCCACGTGACCAGTCACGTGAACTATGGCGGAAAATTTGAATTTGAATTTTCACCTCGACCTAACCTTAACTGCCACGTGGCCTTGCCTCGACCTAACCTTAACTAGCACGTGGTATCATTTCGAACTAACCTTAACTATCGGGCCACGCCCCTTTTTAGTCACGTGATTATTAGGCCACGTCCCTTTTACCCCTATCCCTCTCCAACCAGCCAATCATATCGCTTCACCCTGATTACCCTCACCCTAAGCCGCCATTTTGTTTACAATGACGTGGTCAGCATCCATGCTTGACCACCAGGTTTATTCTCTCCATCAATTGAAGGGTCAGGTACCCACTTTATAATCTGTAACCTTCCCAACGGTTATATATAATCTTAACCCATACGATGAAGGGTCAGGTACCCTCTGTATACTCTGTAACCTTCCCAAAGGTTACATAACCTTTACATTGTTTTCGTGTTTGTGCAACCTTCTCAAAGGTTACATAACCTTTACATTGTTTTCGTGTTTGTGCAACCTTCTCAATGTTTACATAACCTTTACAATATTTAACTTAACCAACATATAAACAGGTTGGATCATGTATAGACAAGTTGGATGATGATCAGGTGAAATGCAAACGTGGATTTTGAACTTATGCCCCGCCCCTTTTTGGTCACGTGAACCACGGAGCCTCCTGGGCTATGCTCCGCCCACATGGTTTTCCCGCTCCACCCGTTGAAGTTTCAAGTATCCACCTTATAAAGCATGAGTGTACCCCGGCCGCCATTTTTGTTTTTACGTCACCATTTCGTTATTATATCGTTTGAGATACTTAAGGTTTTGTTGAAGGATCAGGTACCCATCTTATAGAGCATGAGTGTACCCGGCCGCCATTTTGTTTTTCTTACACCGCCATTTTGTTTTTTACCGTTTGAGAGACTTGAGGTGTTGTTAAAGGGTCAGGTACCCACCTTATAGAGCATGAGTGTACCAGGCCGCCATTTTGTTTTTCTTACACCTCCATTTTGTTGTTCTGCCGTTTGAGAGACTTGAGGTTTTGTTGAAGGGTCAGGTATCCACTTTATAGACGGTAACCTTCCCAATGTTTACATAACCTTTACAGTATTTAACTTTACCAACATGTAAACAGGTTGGAACATGTATAGACAAGTTGGATGATGCCCAGGTGAAATGCAAACATGGACTTTGAACTCTTAATCCCTAAAACATAAATATATAGTAGGGCTCGTTATTCCTATAACAGCTTTTGGATTTTGAACTCTTAATCCCCAATCTTTCTTATCTCGCTGAAGCATAAACAAAACAACTCTTTAATGTACTGCGTATTTTTAATCTCTGATAGTATAAATAATGGTCTTAAAAGGATTACCTTTTAATTCTTTAAGTTCCTATCGAACTTTTTATCCCTAAAATATATCGACAAATCAAAACGACTGTATCACGCTGGCCAAAGAGGATATATCTTTTCATAGCTTTGAAATATTTTCAAAGTACACGAGTCGGTACTAATAACTTCGAACAGGATGCAGTAAATTTTTATTAATGAATATTAATTAATCCTTGTTATACGTAAACAGAACCACTTTTTAATATTCTATGTATTTTTAATCTCTGATTATATAATCAATGGACTTACACATTTACAAACATATCGATAAATCGAAACGACGGTATCACGCTGGCCAAAGAGGTTGCACCTTTTCATAGCTTTGAAATATTTTCATAGCACAC
Source organism: Rhaphigaster nebulosa (assembly GCA_948150685.1). Taxonomy (NCBI): domain Eukaryota; kingdom Metazoa; phylum Arthropoda; class Insecta; order Hemiptera; family Pentatomidae; genus Rhaphigaster; species Rhaphigaster nebulosa. Next base: position 85,570,026 of record OX411307.1, on the reverse strand, counting down.
GAGTCGGTATTGATAACTTCGAACACGATGCAGTAAATTTTTATTAATAAATATTAAATAATCCTTAATTAATACTAATTCTTAATTCTTTAACAGCTTTTGGACTTTGAGATGTTAATACCAAAACATAAAGAATGATTTAGGACTTGTTAATCCTTCCGCTAAAAAGTAAACAAATTTAGCTTTCGCAATAATGCTCTATCTCTTAATCCTTCCTCTAAAAGTAAACAATGAATTTTGAATTGTTAATCCTCTATCATTACTCATCTCGCTGAAACATAAACAAAACAACTTTTTAATCTTATATGTATTTTTAATCTCTCATAGTATAAACTATTAAAACGCCGTAAAAGAATTAAATATTAAATCCTTAAAGTTTCTTTATCATTTACAAACAATGATATAGAGCCTTTTAATCCTTTCATAATATCTGGATAGATGACGTCATTATTACTAGCTATTATTTTATGCAATTTTTCCCAATTTATACCTTTACCTACCTATTTATTTTTTTTTTATATTGTCTATAACCTTCTCAATGTTTATACATTTTCGGTCCGCTAGGACGCAGCACCTTACTCCACTAGGGAATTTCCCTGGCTAGTTTACATAATGTTCTCAACGTCTATGATTTATGCAACCTTCCCAATGTTTACCTTTACCTACCTATTTGTTTACGTTTTCTTTAACCTTCCCAATATTTAAATCTTATGTAAATATAGTCTTCTCAACTGATTTTTTGGACTTTCCTAAATTGTTTTTCTCCTTTTCTGAACTTGATTTAATAATAATTAACAACTCTGGTTCCTAATTGCACTCGTATCAGACCTTGCGGTATCATCGGCTCCTTTCGGCTACTCTCAGATACCTTCGGAGCAGAGCGGCCGGGCCCCGATCATTGTCCTCGGTGACGCTCGTTCGCCCTCGTTTTTCCTCGGGCCCATACCTCGATCTCCCTAGTCTGCCTTAGGGTGCTCCCGATTCGAGAATAACCGAACTCCTCCGGCCTCATATGATCATCCAGAATCAATGTTTGCCATCATCAGATGACTGTTAATATTAACAGTGACTAATATGAACAAAATTGTGGTACTTATAGCACAATTATGACCACACTTTTTCCCAAAAATACCATAAGTTCGTCTGTGAGGCACCTTTACTAGTACCTGTTTCCTCATCGAAGTTTGTTTATCAATAAATCAACAATCAGTTCAATCAATTTTAACCAGTCCATCGTGGTTTTGCATTTATTTGTTTATCAAGAGGCCGAAGCTGGGTAACTTTAAGACTCCAATATCTTTTGGTAATCGACGCCAATTTGAATTTGAATTTTCACCTCAACCTACCACGAGGTCTCACCTCGACCCTACCTTAACCATCACGTGGTTTCACCTCAACCCTACCTTAACCACCACTTGGTCTCACCTCGACCCTACCTTAGCCATCGCGAAACCTCCTGGATTATGCTCCGCCCGCATATTTTAGTCACGTGACCCCTTGTAGCCTCTGGTGAAAGAAATCAAACAATTTGAATTATGAAGGGAGTATGGAGAAGGGTTAATATGAATATTTCTAAATTATCAGTATATTTCTGGAAGAATCAAGAATCAATAAAGATTTGAGTCTCTTAAACAACATAATATCATACAAATGGGGACCAATATAGCACATCTTACATCAACATTCTAAATAATATCAAGTAGAATTTATCCAGGGCATGACTCTTGGATTATAGTCCCATGCAATGTCTGCTGCTCGTCTAACTTTTCAGAAAGTGATCAATGCCTTCTGTCTCGTCATAGAACTGAGCATCAAATGTCTCATAGACGAGACCTGATGCTATTCTTCGTAGAAAGTGTGATCAGCATATGCTTGTGCTCTAACTGCCTCATTTTCCCTCTATCAGCTACTCATTTTAAAATCCTAGGATGCTATGAAACACCTCTTAACAATGGTTCTCATCCTGGTGAAGTCCATAAATGTTCTGTCCAACCGAAAGTTAGTGTGCAAAAGCAAGATGGACTCGTTAAAATTGATTGAACTGGTTGTTGATTAATCGATAAACAAACTTCGATGAGGAAACAAGTACTGATAGTGGTGCCTCATAGGCGAACTTATGGTATTTTTGGGAAAAAGTGTGGTCATAATTGTGCTATAAGTACCACGATTGTGCTCATATGAGTTAATTTTAGTATTATCTATAATCCGATCATGCTAAACATTCTAATATTGACAGTCATCTGCACAAAACAAGACATTTTGACCCGGAGACGATGTAGAAATATCTAATAATAATTATCATTTCAGGAAAGAAATCAAACAATTTGAATTATGAAGCGAGTATGGAGAAGGGTTAATATGAATATTTCTAAATTATCAGTATATTTCTGGAAGAATGCTGAATAAAGATTTGAGTCTCTTAAACAGCAGAAAATATTTGACCGGTCAACGTTTCGCCAATTCCGTCATTATTAGGAGTGAAAAAAACAAACAACATAATATCATACAAATGGGGACCAAATATAGCACAACTTACATCAGCATTCTCAAATAATATCAACTACAGATAATAAATTATCTCAAAACAGTTTTATATACAAATTTTTGCTAATAAAATATTTTTTTTTATTTCTAAAATCATTAAAATTTACTAAAATCAATAAAGTAACAGGCAAAATCAATTATAAAAATAAAAAATAATATATACAATTGGTTAAAATATACTAAAAATATAAAGCTATGTTAAAAATTAGATATTGAAGTGTAAGCAGTAAAAGACCTACTCAAAAGATATTATCAATTATCAAGAAAATGATGGATTCGGTTAAACATTAAGCATGATATTATTGCCGAACTGTATTTTTCCATTAGAAGTTGATGAGAAATAACTAAAATCAATAAAAACTACTAAAAACCACTAAAATTATGGGACTTCAAGTTATGAAAAATGTAAATATTTAGAGTTGATCAAGGGGTACTCAGACGAGAGACATCTACGTGCTGAGTAAAATGAAGGGTTGGAACCATAGGAGAAGAAGCCCAGGTGAGAAGAGGAGATTTTTTCAAATTTTTCCTAGTGATTCTGGATGATCATATGAGGCCGGAGGAGTTCGGTTATTCTCGAATCGGGAGCACCCTAAGGCAGACTAGGGAGATCGAGGTATGGGCCCGAGGAAAAACGAGGGCGAACGAGCGTCACCGAGGACAATGATCGGGGCCCGGCCGCTCTGCTCCGAGGGTATCTGAGAGTAGCCGAAAGGAGCCGATGATACCGCAAGGTCTGATACGAGTGCAATTAGGAACCAGAGTTGTTAATTATTATTAAATCAAGTTCAGAAAAGGAGAAAAACAATTTAGGAAAGTCCAAAAAATCAGTTGAGAAGACTATATTTACATAAGATTTAAATATTGGGAAGGTTAAAGAAAACGTAAACAAATAGGTAGGTAAAGGTAAACATTGGGAAGGTTGCATAAATCATAGACGTTGAGAACATTATGTAAACTAGCCAGGGAAATTCCCTAGTGGAGTAAGGTGCTGCGTCCTAGCGGACCGAAAATGTATAAACATTGAGAAGGTTATAGACAATATAAAAAAAAAATAAATAGGTAGGTAAAGGTATAAATTGGGAAAAATTGCATAAAATAATAGCTAGTAATAATGACGTCATCTATCCAGATATTATGAAAGGATTAAAAGGCTCTATATCATTGTTTGTAAATGATAAAGAAACTTTAAGGATTTAATATTTAATTCTTTTACGGCGTTTTAATAGTTTATACTATGAGAGATTAAAAATACATATAAGATTAAAAAGTTGTTTTGTTTATGTTTCAGCGAGATGAGTAATGATAGAGGATTAACAATTCAAAATTCATTGTTTACTTTTAGAGGAAGGATTAAGAGATAGAGCATTATTGCGAAAGCTAAATTTGTTTACTTTTTAGCGGAAGGATTAACAAGTCCTAAATCATTCTTTATGTTTTGGTATTAACATCTCAAAGTCCAAAAGCTGTTAAAGAATTAAGAATTAGTATTAATTAAGGATTATTTAATATTTATTAATAAAAATTTACTGCATCGTGTTCGAAGTTATCAATACCGACTCGTGTGCTATGAAAATATTTCAAAGCTATGAAAAGGTGCAACCTCTTTGGCCAGCGTGATACCGTCGTTTCGATTTATCGATATGTTTGTAAATGTGTAAGTCCATTGATTATATAATCAGAGATTAAAAATACATAGAATATTAAAAAGTGGTTCTGTTTACGTATAACAAGGATTAATTAATATTCATTAATAAAAATTTACTGCATCCTGTTCGAAGTTATTAGTACCGACTCGTGTACTTTGAAAATATTTCAAAGCTATGAAAAGATATATCCTCTTTGGCCAGCGTGATACAGTCGTTTTGATTTGTCGATATATTTTAGGGATAAAAAGTTCGATAGGAACTTAAAGAATTAAAAGGTAATCCTTTTAAAACCATTATTTATACTATCAGAGATTAAAAATACGCAGTACATTAAAGAGTTGTTTTGTTTATGCTTCAGCGAGATAAGAAAGATTGGGGATTAAGAGTTCAAAATCCAAAAGCTGTTATAGGATTAACGAGCCCTACTATATATTTATGTTTTAGGGATTAAGAGTTCAAAGTCCATGTTTGCATTTCACCTGGGCATCATCCAACTTGTCTATACATGTTCCAACCTGTTTACATGTTGGTAAAGTTAAATACTGTAAAGGTTATGTAAACATTGGGAAGGTTACCGTCTATAAAGTGGATACCTGACCCTTCAACAAAACCTCAAGTCTCTCAAACGGCAGAACAACAAAATGGAGGTGTAAGAAAAACAAAATGGCGGCCTGGTACACTCATGCTCTATAAGGTGGGTACCTGACCCTTTAACAACACCTCAAGTCTCTCAAACGGTAAAAAACAAAATGGCGGTGTAAGAAAAACAAAATGGCGGCCGGGTACACTCATGCTCTATAAGATGGGTACCTGATCCTTCAACAAAACCTTAAGTATCTTAAACGGTAGAATAACAAAATGGTGACGTAAAAACAAAAAATGGCGGCCGGGGTACACTCATGCTTTATAAGGTGGATACTTGAAACTTCAACGGGTGGAGCGGGAATACCATGTGGGCGGAGCATAGCCCAGGAGGCTCCGTGGTTCACGTGACCAAAAAGGGGCGGGGCATAAGTTCAAAATCCACGTTTGCATTTCACCTGAGCATCATCCAACTTGTCTATACATGATCCAACCTGTTTATATGTTGGTAAAGTTAAATATTGTAAAGGTTATGTAAACATTGAGAAGGTTGCACAAACACGAAAACAATGTAAAGGTTATGTAACCTTTGAGAAGATTGCACAAACACGAAAACAATGTAATGGTTATGTAACCTTTGGGAAGGTGACAGAGTATACAGAGGGTACCTGACCCTTCATCGTATGGGTTAAGATTATATATAACCGTTGGGAAGGTTACAGATTATAAAGTGGGTACCTGACCCTTCAATTGATGGAGAGAATAAACCTGGTGGTCAAGCGTGGATGCTGACCACGTCATTGTAAACAAAATGGTGGCTTAGGGTGAGGGTAATCAGGGTGAAGCGATATGATTGGCTGGTTGGAGAGGGATAGGGGTAAAAGGGACGCGGCCTAATAATCACGTGACTAAAAAGGGGCGTGGCTCGATAGTTAAGGTTAGTTCGAAATGATACCACGTGCTAGTTAAGGTTAGGTCGAGGCAAGGCCACGTGGCAGTTAAGGTTAGGTCGACGTGAAAATTCAAATTCAAATTTCCCGCCACAGGTCACGTGACTGGCCACGTGGGCGGGCACAACCGTGTGCCAGCTCCCCTGTTTTCCCTCTACTCTCCATCACTTTTGAATGTTTCGTCTGGCAATTCTCTGATATACTTAGTAACACGAGGTTTAGCACTATTTACGGCTCGAGGCATTTTTGAAGAAAAATTGTTTAAACATTACTCCTACCATTTCACTACTTTGGAAAAATTAAATCAGGGACAACTTTCACGGCAACAAACCAAAAAATTCTGTGATCCACAGAAACCTGAAGACTCCAAGCGCAAGCGACTCTGTGAATCACAGCAACCTAGAAACGATGAATCGATGCTTATTGTCGATATATCGATAGTGACGCCCAAAACCAGCTATGTCAGGTAGAGTAATCGTTTAGAAAAAACACTTATTAAAAAATCGTGGAAAATCTAAAAATATGTAATTATTGATCAAAGTATGTGAAAATATGTAAATAAGCCGAAATATGTGAAAATATGTAACATCAAGATGGTCTAAATCGACTCAAAATCTATCAAAGCTTATAGTAATAGAGACTGATAGGTGATATTAGGTTCCTGGACAAATATGTAAGTACATAGAAATCCTATCACTTGTAGCAACTATCGCGGAATATCACTTCTTCCGGTTTCTTATAAAATATTCTCGTTAATCTAGACGGATCGCAGAATACGCCGAGGAAAATATCGGAGATCACCAATGTGGTTTTAAACGGAACCGTTCAATTATCGATCAAATATTTTTCTTAAGGCAAATATTAGAATAAATTCAAATACAACGTTGTAGTTCATCAGCTGTATGTCGAGTAATCAGTGGCCTGTCCCTGTGTCGAACACCTAATTTTATTATTTCTGGAGATATTTAAAATTTTTATCAAATTTTAGGCGTTCGGAATCTTGCAGCCAACATACTTCATGAATAAGTACATTCATTATGTCCACATATAACCTCATACAGACTTAAAATTGTATCTAATATTAGTTATGTCCTATACTTCATGGTCTATATTTTTATTTATTTCCTTGTCTTTTGAACTCGAAATAGTCTAGAATAGCTTACTGCAGTGGCGCTCGCGTCAGCTTGATCCAGTTCCATTGACTTTGGATTGGGTACCCACGACCGAGAGGCCTCCCTCTTCCCTCTCTTGTTCTTCTCTTTCTCGTCACGGCGGGAGCTCCTTCTTCTAGCAGGCGGTGCTGCACCACCCCCTATCCATTCTTCATGAGGACTTCCTGGTCTTCACGTTCATCAACGGCAGGGGGCTCCCGGGACTCCAGCTAGTCCCATCACTTCATCAAGCTTCATAAGCACGATGCAACTAGCCTAAGGTTCTATCTCGGCTTGAGGGGTCCATACATTCACCTCCAGGAGGTATTCACTTTTCATTTTCATTATCCAATCATAAATACGTACAATTTTTCTCAAACTTCACACTCCAAGCACGTGCACTTTAACACTATTGATTGTTTTACTTTCTGTAGCCATCACTAAACTCTAATCTTGTATATTCCTGAGATTATTAGAAAATATTTCTATGCAAAATATGTTATTTTCACTGTTTTTAATAATGCATTGTTACTTGATTTTCTCTTTACTCGATTCCTATTATTAATGTAGTACTTTGTTATCGGATATTTTCATGCTGGCTTTCTTCTTAAACTATTGTCAATTATAAATACGATGCATTATCGTTATTCATTAATATTTGCTTCACTTAATTTCTGTTATTAGCTCAATGTTTTATTATTAGATATTTTTCGGCTAATATTCCTCTGAATATTCATAGTTTGTTAAAATAAATACAGTTTATTTATTTCATCTTTGTTTATTGAATAACCTTTAATTTTGCGATCAGCGTATTTCATCTTTTAGGAGTCACCATTTGTAATCTCTCAATTTTGAGGGACCTACTGCTGTCACATCAATAGTTTTAATTTACTAAATTGTTACTATTTACTTAATTACTATTGTATTCAAAATCCTGGTACTTTAAAAAAACTTATAAGTTTTCAGAAAATTATGAGCAGTTTTAAAGAAAGAATCATATTTTGTCTTTTTCTGCACAATTTCATAAATGTGACAACCGACCTTTTAACTCTGAGGTACATATATATATATATATATATATATATATATATATATATATATATATATATATATATATATATATAAGCTAAAGACCGGAGCGTGGCAGTATCGACCTTAATACCATCCTGGAATGTAAACAGCATTCCGATTGTATATAAGGAGGATTACTTCTATGAATAAACAGTCTTGTTTCAGAATTCGTGGTAGTTATTTCTCAAACCTTTCCTTTTTTTTTAATTCAATTCGTTCGCCGTCGCGTAACTTGTGCCGAAACCCGGGAGGTCGTACGCGTGACCTTTTCTTTTTTTTTTTCTTCTTTTTGGAAATGTTTTATATCGTCCTCGTTTTTCTTTTGTTACTTTTCGAACCAGGCGAAGACGAAGACAAATCGAGATGGCATCAGAAGGCGTAGTAAGACCGGCAGTGTTGAACGAACCGGACTTACCTCCATTACCACGAGTCTGAAGAAAGCTTTCGGAGGAGGCAGGTGGATCCCTGAAGAGGACATATACCAAATGTTTAGGGGGAGGCGTTCTCCTCGTCTGACGAGCGGACAATACGCAGGAGCGCTGCTAGCGCGATTCAATCAAATCACGGAAAAAATGCGTGAAACCTTGAGCATAGGTGAGGTACAAGGCAGTATGGCATGTTTGGCGACCATCCTCAAGGTCCAATTAGCTAAAGAGACTGGAAAGAGGGAAGGCTTGCCAAGAGACCGCTCATTCATCGAATGCGCCCAGAAGATGATAGACGCTAGCGGAAGAGAAGAAGAAACAAGGATGGAGGTGGAAGAAACGGAGTGGAGCAGGGTGACCGATAGACGCCCCAGAACCACACCAATAGGCTGGAGGAGAAAAGAACCGGTATATATGAACAGAGAGACACCCTCGGTAGGCGTGAGAAGGTCGGAACAACCTAAAGCAAGGAATGGTCCTCGAAAGGAAGAGAGGAAGTGCCATGGCTGCGGGAGGCCAGGACATCTAGTGGCCCAGTGTCCTCGCACTAGATGCTTCAAGTGCGGCACAGAAGGGCACGTTGCGAGACAATGCCCATACATCTACTGAAGGAGGGAAACACCACGGGCAGAGCCGATGGAGGTCAACACTCAGAAGGTGCGCAGGAAGGCGGGTTCATTCCCGAGGAGTGGAACTTCGGAAGAGGCGACGGAGACATCTAGAACTTCGGAGACAGATGATGAGGAACCAGGGAGCAGCGGAGGCAGGAGCCGACAATGGGGTGAGCAACGACGACCGGTGGCTGAGAGGAGGAAGCAAGCAGGAATCGGAGGGGAATGTCCGCAGAGAGGCGACCGCACAGCGACATGCAACAACATCAGAGGCAAGTCATGCTGGTTGCCAATTATTAAGTTGAAAGGGGGAGTGAGATGCTTGGTGGTCACAGGGAGCTCAAACACTGTTATGACCCGAGGGGCGCTGGAGAAACTGTGTGGCAGAGAAGGGGCACTTCGGGTTCAGAAATGCGAGTGTAAATTAATTACTCTGGGGGGGGGGGAAGCCATGCAGGGTAGAAGGAGAGACGGTAATCGGTATAAACCGGTGGGTGGCGAATAAGGGCAAGATAAAAGTGCACATAGTAGGGAAAATGACTCGGGAGTACCAGGCAATAGCGGGTTGCGATCTGCTGGGGCAGGCAGGCGCTCGAGTAAAGAATAGTAAAGGGAAGTGGAGTATCAGCTTAGGAGAAACGACGTATAAATGCCAGGGGGTTGCAAGGGATAAGAAAGCGCGAATAGGAGCGGTAAATAGGGTCGAAGACTGGAGAGAAACAGTACAGAAAGAGTTTGGGGATATTTTCTTTATGGAAGGCAGTACGTTATGAGTGACAAGGAGGACGGTCCATGAGATTCCGTTAAAGCAGGACAGAGTGTCGTATGTGAAAGAAAGGAGGTATCCGCAGGCTCTGAGACAACATATTAGAGAAGAACTAGAGTGTCTGAAGAAACAGGGCATTATTGTTAATAGTACATCACCGTACAATAGCCCATTGTGGGCAGTGAGGAAAAAGAGCGCGCCAGGAGAAACTAAGGAAAAATATAGGGTAGTCATAGACTATAGAAAATTAAACGAAAACACAGTGGACGAAAAATATCCAATCCCCAGGTTCGAGGACATTTTGGACAGGCTTAGTGGGGCGATGGTTTTCAGCACTCTAGATCTCAAAGCGGGAAATCACCAAATAAGGATGCACCCACAGGACCAACACAAAATGGCGTTTACGTTTGAAAGGGGGCATTACGAATTTACCAGAATGCCGTTCGGATTAAAGAACGCCCCAATCACCTTCCAGAGACTGATGGACGAATTTCTGAGAGGTATAGATGAGGGGGTATGTCCTGTCTATATGGACGATTTACTGGTTTTCAGCAAAACCGAGCACGTATAACATTTGAGAAGTGTATTCGAGAGGGTGCGGCTATTCGGGTCAAAACTGTCCAGGGAAAAATCGACGTTGGGACAGAGGCTAATCAATTTTTTAGGCCATACCATTTCCGGGGAAGGGGTAAAGCCCGACGCGGCGAAGGTAGAGGCGATTAGGATAATGGCGGTGCCGCGAGATGTAAAAGGGATCCGCAGACTCCTGGGAACGTTAAATTGCTATAGGAGATTTGTACCCGAAATGGCAGAATATTTAGTGCCGCTTAATAATTTACTAAAGAAAGGTGCCAAACTAACCGTGACACCGGTGATGGAGGATAATATCCGGAAATGCATGGAGAAATTGCAGGAGGAACCGGTACTGGCGTTTCCGGATTTCACTAAACAATTTACTGTTACCACGGACGCCAGTGAATATGCACTAGGAGCCGTGTTATCTCAGGAGGGTGTGAGAGGAGAGCGTCCCGTAGCATACGCTAGCAGGCGCCTAACCGACGCGGAAACGAGGTATAGTGCCCTGGAGGGAGAGCTACTGGGGATAGTAGGACTATTGACCATTTTAGACCATATGTTTTCGGCAGAAGGTTCCGTGTCCACACCGACCACAGACCGCTTCAATGGGTAGGAAGGCTAAAGGAGTCCTCGGCGAGAGTCGCGAGATGGAAGGGGTTCTTAGGGCATTGTAATATGGAAATAAGTTATAAGCCGGGGAAGGAGAATATAGTGGCCCACTGGTTGTCGAGAGCCATCACGGTCAACGCCATCGAAGAAAATAGCGGGGAAACATCAAGAAACGTACGGCAATTTCTAAGCGAATGGACACCAGGCGAAGAGGGGCAAAACGATACGGCAGAGACGGAGGGAGGAGAAGAGTCGCCAGAAGAGAGCTCGGAGGAGGAGAGGCCGGTAGAGATAGAAGAGATCGAGAAAATCGTTAATGATAAACGGCGTCAGGGTATCTGGAAGACGAGGACCTCGGGCATGATGAAAATAGCATATAGCAAATATGGAAAGAATAAAATTAACACGATCTGGTCACAACCAGGGGCGCCAAGAGACAGGAAGAGACACCCACAGATGTCGACACGTTCACGTGGAGAGGATTCAAATGGGTCACCATGATAGATCTCTTCAGTAAAATGGCAATCGCATATAAGGTATGCGACAGATCTTCAGAAGCAGTTTTGGAGGCCCTACAAACATGGGTTCAGTTCTACGGGGTGCCCGACAGAATTTCGTCCGACGGAGGGAAGGAATTCGATAGCGCCACCATTTGGGAGGATGCGAAAAGATTAGATATAGCATGGCATCTTAAAACTCCGGGACATCCCAAGAGCAGGGGAAATATCGAGCGATTACACAGTACCCTGAGTGACCATCTACGTGTGTATGAAGGAGAGCAGGGAGATGAAGCGGATGTGGCTATGAGAAAAGCCGTAGCTGCATATAACCATTCAATACACTCTATCACGGGGTATTCACCCATCGAAGTTTTTTTCGAAGTGCGTGGGTGGAGACGAGATTGTGGAAGTACGACCACTAATGGAGAAACGGCGGAGGCAATCATCAGTAATAGGTTGGAGATAGCGAAGTTTTGGGAGAGAGTACGGGGGGGGGGGGAAATAGAACGGGAGAAAAGGAGAAGGGTAGAGAGAGATAATATAAAGATACGAGATCGGATGGGAGAGATACGGATAGGAACAACCGTCTACAGTCGAATGGGGTCTAATAGAGGGAAAGAATCGACGCGGTACGAGGGCCCCTTTAGGGTTATAGCTATACGGGAACATAACATAGTAACCATTGAGAGCATCAAAGAACCCAGAAAGAGACGAACGGTTCACATTGAACAATTGAAACTCCCTATGGTAGAACCCGAAAAACCAGTGTGAACGGGAGTACCCCCGTCTCTACACACGAATTTTTTTTTTTTGTTTATAACCATAAAACAATTTTTATTTGTGCCAGAGCTTAAGAAATTTTTTTTTTTTTGGTGCAAGTATAGCTATAAGAACCCTTAATTTTTGTGTGTGGTAGTGCGTAAATAGAAGAAGTTTTTTTTTTTTTTGTAGTGTTAAATAGTAAAAATTGTGAGCTTTGTGTTAAGCATAAGCTAGTGATAACAGATTTTCTTTTTGTTTATTAAGAATTGTGTATGTTGCAGAAGGCCTTTTGAGTTTTTTCTTTGTTGTTTTGTTCAAAGATCATATGTAAGGTTCGATTGACTGTCCGCTCCGATCTGTGAGAAGGTTAACCAGTTGAGGTTGAATATAAAATTTACGGAGATTCCGTAAACTGGCGGGGGGGAGTTAAAGACCGGAGCGTGGCAGTATCAACCTTAATGCCATCCTGGAATACAGACAACATTCCGATTGTATATAAGGAGGATTGCATCTATGAATAAACAATCTTGTTTCAGTAGTCGTGGTAGTTATTTCTCAACCCTTTCCTTTTTTTCAATTCAATTCGTTCGCCGTCGCATAACTTTATATATATATATATATATATATATATATATATATATATATATATATATATATATATCCGGTTGTTATATATGCATAATATCCATATGTATATAAGTTGAAGTTAGCTTAATAAGTCAGTTGAAGATAAGTGATGAAATTAGTTGGGATTATGAGTTTGAATATGAAAATGGAAGATTGAAGGTGAAATGTTCATGAATAGCACAACCTTCAGAGTAGATATGACTTACTGATGTTCTGAATTCGGATTCACTCGGAAATATAGAAGAGCACCGATTGATGAAAACCAAATTTAAAATTTCATCCCAGATTGCATTAAATGAAAGAAAGTGATCTTTCAGCTGACTGAAAGAAGCTTTAGATTAATAAAGTTGGCTGGGATTAGAGAGAATAAAGTAAAGCTAACTAAATCAAAAATTTTATTGATTGTTTCGACAAAATTATGGAGTTTCATCTTCAGAAGAACAATTTGTACAACAAAATCAGGATTCATGTTAATGCTTGAGAGAATTAAAGTAGAGGGAAAATGCGGGAGCTGGTGCACCAAAACATTTCAGCCAATCAGAAGCCAGCATTTGGTCACGTGACCTATGGCGGGAAATTTGAATTTGAATTTTTGCCTCGACCTAACCTTAACTGCCACGTGGTCTTGCCTCGACCCTACCTTAACCACCACGTGGTCTCACCTCGACCTATGTTTCGGTAATAAAGGTTACAAACGCAGTTTGGTTTCCAATCTAATTAAACATTTGTATTACTTCTTTTAAGTGTTAAAATTGAGTGTAAAATACTGGTTTTCCTCCCCATTTGTGTGTGTGTGTATAATTAATGGTTCAATAAATGGGTGTCGCGACGCCGAGTGTCTTTTTTGAGATACTGCAATCTTCGGAAACTAGTAACCAAATTCAGGATCACATTTTGAGCCACCGATTTATAGTTTTATAGGCGTACAAGGAAGTCATGTGTTGTCCACATCAGATATTCAATTATCACCAATAGTAGGGCTTCTTAATCTTTGATTAGCTTACGGACTTTGAACCATTAATCCTTAAAAAGTTTAACTTTTATACGTAAACAAAACAGCTTTTTTAATCTTCTATGTATTTTTAATCTCTAATTATATAATCAATGAAGTTACGAATTTACAAATATTTCGATAAATCACGGTATCACGCTGGCCAAAGAGGTTGCACCTTTTCATATCTTTGAAATATTTTCAAAGCACACGAGTCGGTATAATAACTGCGAACACGTCGCAGCAAATTTTAATTAATAAATATTAATTAATACAAATTCTTAATCCTTTAACAGCTTTTGGACTTTGAGCTGTTAATACCAAAACATAAAGAATGATCTAGGACTTGTTAATCCGTCCGCTAAAAAGTAAACAAATTTAGCTTTCGCAATAATGCTCTAGCTCTTAATCCTTCCTTTAAAAGTAAACAATGGACTTTGAACTGTTAATCCTCTATCATTACTCATCTCGCTAAAACATAAACAAAACAACTTTTTAATCTTATATGCATTTTTAATCTCTCACAGTATAAATAATTAAAACGCCGTAAAAGGATTAAATATTAAATCCTTAAAATTTCTTTATCATTTACAATCAATGATATAGAGCCTTTTAATCCTTTCATAATATCTGGATAGATGTCATTATTATTAGCTAAAGTTTTGTGTCTTTTTCAGTTCTCAATGTTTACATTTTATGCATTTTTTCCCAATTTTTACCTTTACCTACCTATTTCTTTTTTAAATTGTTTATAACCTTCTCAATGTTTATACATTTTCTGTCCGCTAGGGCGCAGCCCCTTACTCCACTTGTGGATTTTCCTGGCTAGTTTACATAATGTTCTGAATGTCTATGATTTATGCAACCTTCCCAATGTTTACCTTTACCTACCTATTTGTTTACGTTTTCTTTAACCTTTTCAATCTTTAAATTTTATTTAAATATAGTTTTCTCAACTGATTTTTTGCCTTTCCTAAAATGTTTTTCCCCTTTTCTGAACTTGATTTAATTATAATTAACAACCCTGGTTCCTAATTGCACTCGTATCAGAACTTGCGATGTCATCGGCTACTCTCGGATACCCTCGGAGCAGTGCGAGATTGCTCGGCCGGGTCCGATCATTGTCCTCGGTGACGCTCGGTCGCCCTCGTTTTTCCTCGGGCCCATACCTCGATCTCCCTAGTCTGCCTTAGGGTGCTCCCGATTCGAGAATAACCGAACTCCTCCGGCCTCATATGATCATCCAGAATCACTAGGAAAAATTTGAAAAAATCTCTTCTCACCTGGGCTTCTTCTCCTATGGTTCCAACCCTTCATTTTACTCAGCACGTAGATGTCTCTCGTCTGAGTACCCCTTGATCAACTCTAAATATTTACATTTTTCATAACTTGAAGTCCCATAATTTTAGTGGTTTTTAGTAGTTTTTATTGATTTTAGTCATTTCTCATCAACTTCTAATGGAAAAATACAGTTCGGCAATAATATCATGCTTAATGTTTAACCGAATCCATCATTTTCTTGATAATTGATAATATCTTTTGAGTAGGTCTTTTACTGCTTAGACTTCAATATCTAATTTTTAACATAGCTTTATATTTTTAGTATATTTTAACCAATTGTAGATATTATTTTTTATTTTTATAATTGATTTTGCCTGTTACTTTATTGATTTTAGTAAATTTTAATGATTTTAGAAATAAAAAAAAATATTTTATTAGCAAAAATTTGTATATAAAACTGTTTTGAGATAATTTATTATCTGTAGTTGATATTATTTGAGAATGTTGATGTAAGATGTGCTATATTTGGTCCCCATTTGTATGATATTATGCCTTTTTTTTTAGTCCTCATGATGCCCGAATTGGCGAAACATTGACTGGTCAGATATTTACTGCTGTTTAAGAGACTTAAAACTTTATTCAGGATTCTTCCAGAAATATACTGATAATTTAGAAATATTCATATTAATCCTTCTAAATACTCACTTCATAATTCAAATTGTTTGATTTCTTTCATGAAATGTTAACGATTTATTAGGTATTTCTATATCGTCTACGGGTCAAAATATCTTGTTTTGTGTAGGTGACTGTCAGTATTAGAATGTTTGGCATTATCGGATTATAGGTAATACTAAAATTAGCTCATATGAGCACAATCATGGTAGTTATAGCACAATTATGACCACACTTTTTCCCAAAAATACCATAAGTTCGTCTATGAGGTACCTCTATCGGTACCTGTTTATATCTCTATATCGTCTAACTTATCAGAAATTGGTTAATGCCTTCCGTTAAATTTCTGTATTTTCGAGAAAATATTTAACATTTTGAGTTGATTACCAAAAGATATTGGAGTCCTGAAGACGGCAAAAATGTCTCATAGACGAGACCTGATGTTATTCTTCGTAGAAAGTGTGATCAGCATTGTGCTCTAACTACCTAATTTTCCCTCTTTCAGCTACTCATTTTAGAATCCGAGGGAGCTATAAAACACCTCTTAGCAATGGTCCTCATCCTGATGAAATCCACAAATGTTCTGTCCAATAGAAAGTTAGCGTGCAAAAGCACGATGGACTGGTTAAAATTGATTTAACTGATTGTTGTATTTATTGATAAACAAACTTCGATGAGGGAACAGGTACTAGTTGAGGTGCCTCATAGACGAACTTAGGTATCTTTGGAGGAAACTGTGGTCAGAATTGTGCTCTAACTACCACGATTTTGTTCATATTAGTCACTTTTAATATTATCTGTCATCTGATGACAAAGAAAGTTGTTTTGTTTATGTTTTAGCGAGATGAGTAATGATAGAGGATTAACAGTTCAAAGTCCATTGTTTACTTTTAAAGGAAGTATTAAGAGATAGAGCATTATTGCGAAAGCTAAATTTGTTTACTTTTTAGCGGACGGATTAACAAGTCCTAAATCATTCTTTATGTTTTGGTATTAACAGCTCAAAGTCCAAAAGCTGTTAAAGGATTAAGAATTTGTATTCATTAATGATTAATTAATATTTATTAATTAAAATTTGCTGCGACGTGTTCGCAGTTATTATACCGACTCGTGTGCTTTGAAAATATTTCAGATATGAAAAGGTGCAACCTCTTTGGCCAGCGTGATACCGTGGTTTCGATTTATCGATATATTTGTAAATTTGTGACTTGAGAAGAAAATACATTGACGCATACGTACTAACGCTATTCTAACGTTGGTTTCGAGACGGTTTTTGACCAACCTGTAATACCAAAAAGTGTGTGTCTGTATGAAGGTCATTTAAATTATTATGGAAGATAAAAAACAAAAAGGAACTTAGTCACGAAAAATGAACGGCTTCTTTTATGGCAGTGCTTTTTGGCCTCAAAAATAAAGATGTAAATAACGATATATATATATCTATATATTTTTTTATGATAGTTTTCAAATATATCGAATGTTTATTTAATTTTTTTTTGGAAACAATATCAGTTTTCAATACTCAAATTTTAATATCGATATTACGGCGTTTCAATAAAAAAATTGATGTTTCCAACATCCCAAATTTGTTTTCAAACCCCTAATTTGTCATATATAATTATTATAATTAAAAATGTTTATGATATCCTTTTTCATAAAATTCATAAATTGTTTCAAATCTATATTAATTTGTCTATTTAAATTTTATGTATTCCGTTTGTTTTTATTTATATGTCTTTCACTTGTATATATATTTCCATTTATTAATTGAATCATGACTATATCTATGCTTACACCCTCAAAACTGAAATTATCTCCCAGTGATAGCAAATTTAATATATTTTTAGGAATCTCTTTTCCTGTCAGATTAACAATTCTGTTTTCTTATATCAGTTTTTATAAAGTTCTAACACTGCGTTATAATTATTATTATGCCCCTTTATATTATTTAATTTTATATTTTCTATTATGCTATTTGTCCCTATGTATGGTATTTTATTATATTTAGTATTACTTTTTTAATAATTTTATTCAGTTTTGGTTTTTTGAGTATCTATATTTCAGTTTATTATTTGAATGATGTCTTCATCTATGATATGATTACACCCTCAAAACTGAAATTTTCTTCCAGTGATACCAAATTTCTTATTTATCAATGGAACCACTTTCCAAGATAACAATGTCCACTGTTGATAGCGCAAAACTCTAAACTTACCTAAAATGTTATAAATATCTATATCTATATTTAGTTAATCAATTATGTGTGTGCGTATATATATATATATATATATATATATATATATATATATATATATATATATATATATATATATATATATATATATATATATATATATATATATAAATAATTGATTAACTATATATAATGCAACTATATATATACATAATCAATGTAATGTAAATGACCAATTTGGAATATTTTATAGCATAGTAACTTTAATAATTGATCACCTATATAACGTAATAATCTGCATAACTTATAATTTGATTTTAGTTTTCCATTGCCCAATTTATCCAATCAAATACTCTATATGTTATTTGCATTTCCACAACACTTGTTCTGATATAAGAGTTAGTAGCATGTTAATTTTTACCTACTCCCATGTTCTACTTTATTACTCAGGTTTATGATGATTAATTATAGTGTTTATGAGAGACTTAAGTGCTTTACTTCAACATTAAGCCATCATCATCATACACATTTATTTCAAAAATTGATTTTAGCTATCATATGCATGCATATAATGTCATATCATAGGCATGTATAAGTGCTATCATATTCATGTTTAATCTTATCTACAAACTAATTAAAATTATTCTGAATTATTTAGATGTCTATTACATACTTCCTACAAATTATTTTCTTTTATGTCTTTATAATATTTTTTTAATTTTAATAGTATTAGATTTATTTATCAGATTTTCGGCCCAGTACGCTTGTTTGATTTCTATGTTTAAAATTGGCATTGACAATGTGTTACAGAATTTAACTAACTTTATTATTATTTATTAACAATTCATTTATCAATAGTGAATCTAAGATCTTCCATTACTACTTTGATTAAAGTGTCTCATAATGAAAGCATCCTATAATCAAGGCATGAAACAGTTATTGAACTTTTTTAAAAGGTTTCAGTTTAACTGTTTTACAAGAATTTTTATAATTAAAATACTAACATAACAGTTCTACACAAAAGAACCTTCTGATAAAAAGAAACTTAGAAGTTTTTTTTATAAATCTTCTGTTGTTAAGTTCTTGCCAAAACATTTTTAATAAAAATTATGATAATAAAGTTCCTACTGGAACATTTTAAATATAAAGTCTCACAAATAAGTTTTCACAAACCTGTGGGGCACATTTTTTTTTTTATAAGCTTATTTTTCAGACATCATTTGAATGAAATAAGGAGATAACCACAAAAAAACTGTCAAATAGATGCTCAAGACACAATTCCATCAATATTACCCATATTTAAGTGGGGACTTTAATAGTGAGAACTTTTAATGCAATAACATTTACTAGGATTTCACTAAAAAGCTTTATGGGGAGCTTTTATAATATAAAACTTGTACAAAAATTGCCAAGAAAAAGTTCTAGGAAGAGCTTTCGTCACAAAAATTTTTATGATAAAGTTCTCTAAAGAACTTACTCATTATCTGACATAGTTGCAGTAAAATGACAATGTAAAATAACCTGAGAATTCACTTGAGGAATTAACATATTCTTCTTGGAGATAAATGACAAATTTTTCTCAGCCCAAGTATAGGTTATGTTTATGAATATCAAAAATACTGTTTTAAGGAGGTCGTTGTTTGATCAAAATGTAATTAACATAACTACTAATAAAGTATATATTTGCTGGAATCGACACACTTTAAGAACAGAGTAAGCACCACTTTCTGTTATTTACAGAGGCTAGATCTAGACTTTATCGATTCTTAGTCACAAAAATGACATTCATTATTCTGCTTCTACAGACAATTTAATCATTATAAATTTGTTTTATAATACGGCTAATTTTCCTTATGTTTGTTGAGTGACAATTGGCCCACTGATTCCTTACATTATAATAAAGATAATAAATAGTACAAGTTCGTAAATACAAGAGTACAAATTACAAGAACTAATATTTTTTGTTTCATAATGGGGACGACCACACAAATAGTATCAGTCGATTTCTACAAGTTAGGAAGTACAAAAGTACAGAATAGAATGTGGGAAGGTTTATTTTTAGAGATTGAAAATTACTTATTGTCATTAGATAATAATAATAATTTGGTTTATATATGGCTTTCTTATGTTTCAATATTTTTTTATTTTATCCTTCCTTTTTTGAATTTTGATAATTATTTATTTTAAACTACCTAAAATTGTATTATATTCACAATATTTATCTTGTTGCTTACCTTATCTGGAAAGGTAGATATTAAAGTATATTAAAAAAAAGAAAAACTTTTTTTCTTAAACACAAATAAATACTATTTAAGACAATATAAAAAATAACGTTCTAGTAAATTCTTAAAAGAGGTGGCTACTAATTTGATTTTTTTATCAGAACATTTTTATTAATTACTAATTCATATTTTATTATTAATCAATTTTTAATTATTAATTAATATATTAATTATTAATTAATATGTTAAGTATTAATTAATATGTTAATTATTAATTAATATGTTAATTATTAATTGATATTTTAATGTAAATTATACCTATTAAAAAAATGTATTGAATTTTTTATTTAAAAAAATATTAAAATTATTAAAAAAATGCTGTGCACGCATCACACAACTTTCCCTTACCGTCCTATAATAATTATCTTTTTAATATAATTTTAAAAAGTTCATATAAACAATGCTTGAAATAAACACAGCAGCATTCACTTCTTCACATCTTCTCCCACTTCAGTACAACAGTTTTTTAAACAATTTTGGTACAACAATTCTGTACACTACCTATATATTTTAACTTCGACAAGTTGCAATTATATTTTAAAAGTTTCGGTTTAGTTTTCATGGAAATATTTTCTTTCCATTAAATAATATGAAAGTAGAAATTATTAAGTTAATTGCCGCTTTTGTATTCCTAAATTACTTTATTACAGAGTATATTGTTTATAACAGATTGGTGGGAGAAGGTTCCGTCGCATCCGTCTCCTTTCAGATGCGCTCGGTTATTTATCTAGGGTCTTGTGCTCCTCATAAAATACGCTGTATCTTTGCTAATACTGGTCCGATCTTGATGATTATTTTTTTGTTTTTTAGATAATTTAATAACCTTTCATACAATTCTATACATAATTTACTATAAAATGCATGCTTTTTAAGTTAAGCGCAAATAAAATATTCTTTTCATCGTAACTTTTTTCGCTGCATTTCCTCGGTGATATACTACATAAATGAAAAGTTAAAGGGCTGTAAGGAGAAGACATTAGGCAAGTTTCATCAAAATCGTTTGAGCCGTTTACGAGAAAATTGTAAAATCCAAGATATAATTGCCACTTCCTGTTAATCTAATGCGCTGTATTTTTGCTAATACCGGTCCGATATGACTACAAGTCTCAAACAGCAAAAAAACAAAATGGCTTAAGGTTAGGTCGAGGTGAAAATTCAAATTTCCCGCCATTGTTCATGTGACTGGTCATGTGGGCGCGCACAACCGTGCACCAGCTCCCCTGTTTTCCCTCTACTCATGGATGATCTTTTTTATGGATCAAAGGCAGAGATAATACATTACTTTCTGAGATTCCTTCTCAAATTCATATTTTTGAATTTATCATTTTAAAATTTATGTTTATAAAACCGTTTCCCAGGATGTTTTATTGAGAGATATACATAATTTTCCAATGATCTGATTCCTCTTGGAATGGTTCTGTTTCTGAATACGAAGGAGCAGATTCTTCTTTATAACAGGAAATCATGTCAGTTAAAAATTAAACATGCTAATCTTGAAGTGACCCATAACTGACTACATTAATTGTCATGAAGATTACCTATATTTCCTAAGAAATGAAACAAATCAACCATTTTTCTGCTTCTGTATATACTGTAAAATCAGAAAGCAGACTGAGCACATTATAAGACATTATTTATTGTCGATTTGACTTTCATACTCGTCAGGTAAATAGAGGGAAGAGTAAACACAGTTGTGATTTACTTTGAAGGTTCTGTCAGTTAGGTAGGAACGGATTAAAAGATAGTATGTAAGGGAGAGCAATTGACGGAGTTTGTAAAACAGTCCCGGGTGCCAGACTCGGTCAAAAGCTTGTTCAGTGTCGAGAAAGACTCCCGTGCAGTACATTCCGTGCTCCAAGATATGTTGAAGATATTTCATCCACAACACGATGACACTGCTGGATAATAGAATGATATGTTCGAAGCCTAGAGGTATAAATCGATTGGCTTTTAAGAGAAGGCCGTCATGACCTTTAAGGAACCAACCGCTCGCCTTCATCGCCATCTCTTCCATCTCGGTAGCCATCTTCGCATACATTCCGCTTAGACAATCCAAGATGGAAGAGATGTCGTAGATAGCTTTATTTTTGGTTTTGAAGGCAAGATCGCACGTCTCTCCTTCGACGTTTTCGAACAATTAACAAAGTCGATGTGTGCAAGTCTTAAAAAATACTTTATTAATGAGAGTACATAGTTACTTTATTTTATTTCAGAGTTATTTTATGATATAAAATAGTGAGCTTCTGACATAGTTAGTACACATTGGCCAGGAAGCAATGCCATACCTTCCTGGGGTTATAAACCTATTTCATAAACATAACTTCCTTGGTCAGGAACCTTATTTGTTAACTGTACGTAGCCTCCAATACCAAATTGAAATAGGGGAGCGTCTGATTCCGACCAAAATTCTGAAATCAATCGATATAGAGTATCTGTCTGATTGTAGAGAAATTCCACTGCATCGATTGGTTCAGAACATGGGAGGAAAAAAGTCTTGAGGTCTCCTCTTAATTATATCTCGATCTGAAAGATGAAAAATGAAAGACCCACTAGCCGCCTTCAACCGCCTTCGCTTTGTCATGGCAAGCGGTGTTTCTGGTTGATAACGACTGACATCCTTTCTGCACTGCGCTTCAGAATTAAAAATCTTATCGGAGGAAACACATGTACGCCATGTCTGAGTAGCCGGACATGACTTTTCATGACGAACTTTGTTAGACTCCCTACTAAAAACTCTGCCACAATACTGCCATTTATTTAAAGATGATATGCTAAAATTTACACGCAAATTTACAAAAATAAAAACTATAAAAATATTAAATAAGGAAAAAATCAAAATTGAAAAAAGAAGAATTAATCGTAATTAAAAAAAAAAATCAAGAATTAAATAATATTGAAAACTAATATAGAAGACAAAAATTAAACAATAAGAAAATTATAAACGAATTAAAAAACAAAACAAAAAACTTAAGGAAAAAATTAAAATAGATAACAAAAGAGTTAATCTTAAATTTGTAAAAAATATTAAACAATTAAAAAAAAATGAACGATAATTTAAAACAAATTGAAAAGCTGGTATGGAACAATGAGATAAAACTACATTCCAACCAAAATAAATAAAAGTTAAAAAAAAAAAAAATCAACTCACAAATTCCAGAGATCCAACTAGCACGATGAGATAACGAGGAAGAGCTATGAAAAACGGCTCTATTTATAGAACGAGAATACTCGAATCTGATTGGCTGTCCGGTTCCCCCCACAACCAGTCATAGTTCCCCCACCACTTCCATCCATTATGGGGCGAACATGAATCGACCTACTCTGATTCTATTCAGACAGCTTCGAGTAAGCCGAACAGGGTATAAATAATATATAAATTAGGATTAGTGCTAATTAAGGATTAATTAATATTCATTAATAAAAATTTACTGCATCGTGTTCGATCTTATTAATACCGATTCGTGTACTTTGAAAATATTTCAAAGCTAAGAAAAAATATAACCTCTTTGTCCAGCGTGATATAGTCGTTTCGATTTGTCGATATATTTTATGGATTAAAAGCTCGCTAGGAACGTAAAGGATTAAAAGTTAATCTTTTAAGACCAGTATTTACACTATCAGAAATTAAAAATACGTAGAACATTGAAAAGTTGTTTTGTTTATCTTTAAGCGAGATAACTAAAGATAGAGTATTAACAGCTCAAAGCCCAAAAGCTGTTATAGGAATAGGTGGCCCTACTATTTATTTATGTTTTATGGATTAACAGTTCAAAGTCCATAAGCTATTCAAAGATTAATAAGCCCTACTATTTATTTATCTTTCAGAGATAAACAATTCAAAGTCCATAAGCTGATACAGGATTAAGGGACTCTACTATTTATTTTATATGTTAGAGATAAACTGTTTAAAGTCCCACAGTTAAGAAGGATTAAGAAGCCCTACTATTTGTTTATATTTTAGGGATTAACGGTTCAAAGTTCATAAGATGTCATAGGATTAAGGGGTTCTATCCTTTGTTTATGTTTTCAAAGTCCATGTTTACATTTCACCCAGAAAAAACAAAATGGCGGTCGGTCACTCTAAGCCTTTTCAAAATCTTAAGTATCTCAAATGGCAGAAAAACAAAAGGCGGCCGGGTACACTCAGCCTGTACATGACTACAAGTCTCAAACAGCACAAAAACAAAATGGCGGACGGACACACTCAGTCTCTGTAGGGTGGATACTTGATCCTTCAGTGGGTGGAGGGAATAAATCTTGTGGGCGGAGCATAGGTAGGGGGATGCCGCGGGTCACGTGACTAAAAAGTGGTATGGCACTTGTGGGTGGAGCATAGACCAGAAGGTGCAATGGGTCATGTGACTGAAAACATGTGGGTGGAGCATAGATCAGGAGGCGCCGCGGATCACGTGACTAAAAGGGGGCGTGCCCCATTGGTTAAGGTTAGCTCGAGGTGAGATCACGTGGTGGTTAAGGTTGGGTTGAGGTGAGACCACGTGGCAGTTAAGGTTAGGTCGAGGTGAACATTGAAATTTCACGCCATGGGTCACGTGACCAAATGATTGGTTGCTCACAAATGGTGGCTCAGCTCCCGTAAAATCCCTCTACTTAGGGATATTCTGTTTTTGCCGATTAGGAAATCTTTGGCGATTTGGGAATAGATTTCGACATTCTTGTTCTGCCCGCAGATCATTGCTTCTGGCAGAGCTATTAGCATGTTAACATATTCTTCAAATGAATGGAACAGTAGTATTTTCACTCTTGACTAAAACTTATATACTTTTCTATATATTTGCACGAAACCAATTTTATCTTTTATTGCTGGCAAAGATCACGATGAGTTCAGTTGAGTTTCGGCATTATCTCGTGAGTATATTCTGTAAAAGATGCTGAACATAAACTGAGAACTTTGAAAGGCCTTAACAATAAAAATAAATGTTTAAAAAGTGGCAAACAATAGTTTTTCATTTTATTAACTGTTTGTATAAAAAATATTCAGGATTTGTTCACTACAATTTCTTTGTGCTCTTGAGTAGGGCATCGGACTCTAGTATTGTTAAGATTAAAAATGTTTATATTATTATTTATTTAAAAGGAAAATGTTTATTTAAATGTGTTTTGCTTGTAGTTTAACTCCTTTTATTCTGTCCTGAGTACTTAGAATTATTTAAATATTATAGTATACCTGCACATCTCTTATTAAAAAAAAAATCCATATTTTTCAAAATTAAAATTGCCATAATTCCATGTGTAGTAAACCTAAGTCAGTGAGAAAGTACAATTCCTAAGTGTTCTTTGGGGAACTATTGGTGAAGTTTGAACTTTATACCATGACAAATAAGTCCCTATTAACCACCATCCAATTCTTAAAGGTTTCGTGATTTTTAATTCTCGTTTTTTTTAAATTAAAATTCTTCTATCCCTTCCAAAAATAATCTTTCACAAATCTGACGATCCGAGAAGAAATGATGGAACGCAACAACGCAAGTTGTGACGCAATCCATGAAAATCAATCTGAACTATGTTGTACTGTAGATGCTGTACGAAGGAGGATTGCCTTATGAATAAGAAAAGATGGAAGGCACATTGAACATTTATACTATATAACTTCTCTCTCTTTTTTTTTTTTTTTTTATACATATCTAAAGGTGTCCTTACACAATCGGTTCTTTTCTTCCAGCCAAATCGGCGGTGTGAACGATGAAAATGGTGGAGGAAAAACCTTGGTTTGGCACGAAGACCGATTGGTGCTACACCACTGGTTTTTCATCCAGCCGAACCGAATAATGATAGTTTGAAGTTGGCAAAGTGGACAGGTCATCTTTCATCATCAGCGCTGTATCACGACCATCTCCTCTCGTTTTTTTCAACGATCACTTTGATTGCTCGCTGTTCTGATTTGGACGGGAGCATAACAGGTTTATTGGTTTTCGTGTGCATGTGATTATTGTTTTTCAAGATAATTGAAAAGTTGAACTAAAAAACTACATTTCAATTAATACGTTGATACTATTATATTTTTGAGAAGTTGGTCAGGGGTGCGGTTTTGTTGAACTTATTTTTAATTGTGTGCTAACTTTTCTTTCTATGTTCTAAGCCTTTATCAGAGCTAAATAGAAAAAAAAAAACATTTCTTCTTGGAATTGTTTACTGCTTAAACGAAATAACGAACGACAGGCTGATCTTGACTTAAGAATTCAATTCTAATTCAAATTTAATTGTACTTCTATGCCTTAGCCAAACCAACTATTCGACTTTTTCTATTTTCTTAATTAGTTTTAGTTTGTGTATTAGCCAACAGCAAAAATTCTTCCGGATTGAAAGTAGCAAATTTGTATTCCATTTTGGTTACAAAAAACTAATTTAACGTTTTAAAAATTTAGTTAGCTCTTATTTTGAGTAGACTCTTATTTAAGTAGATTTATAGGACTTTTAGTGTTGAATTGGCAATTTTTTTCTGCAGTTGGCAAATCTGCCTGCAACAACTGTAATTGTCAATTCAGGTTATGTTTTGGCTGACAACACAGTGAATTTGTGAAAGCCAGTAATCCTTTCTAACTTTTTATGTATAAAAACTGTGAAAATGCCTCGAAAATGCGTTAATATTACAGAAAACTTTTGATATACATGTTATGTGGTGAAGTGATATTCTTTGCTCAAAAATCTTAGACATTAAAAACAGCCTACTTTCATTACTTTGGAGTCTAGTTACGTGATCAAGATAAGTCATGGCACTTCACTTTTGTCCAGTGAATCTTCGTAGTTGGAAAGAAACATTCGATGAACTTTGGTGTACCAATCATATGGCGTGAGTCAACAAAGCATGCAAATGATTGTTATTTCTGCATTACACCACCTTTACAACCGGGAATATCAAAGAAAAAAATGGACTGTAAAATATCCTAATATTCCATTAGCTCTTCGACCCGTCCCACGTGGTGAAGGGCTTCCGGTGCCTAACCCTCCAAAAGACTATCAACTGTTGATTCATCACAATGAAGTCGTATCAACAAACATTGTAAGTGAGCCTTCTATGCCACAAGATTCCGACTTTGATCCGGCAGATGACTTGAATGAGCCGCATAGAATTACACAGGATGAGTTAAACGTTTTGATACGAGAATTAAAGCTCACCAAAGACAAAGCCCAACTCTTAGCATCTAGAAGCTTTTGTCAACTGGTGTTAAAGTAAGTTTTTATAGACATCGACCAAAATGTCTGATGCCATATTTTAAGAATGAAAACAATCGTTTTTGTTGGCCTTCAAATTAGAAAGCTGATAAGAGATGAAAACTTTAGAACTGTACTTAACATCAGTGAGAAAGAAGCTTGAGAGGCATTTGGAAAAGTTGTCAATGGCTTTTTAGGTAAGAAATTATAAGAACATTTTGTTCAAAACATAAATGAACTTTTAAAAAAATTCTATAACTTAGGATGCAATATGTATTTGCATACGACAGTTACGAACATGGTTAAAATGTTTCAACACATTGCCACCAAATGGAGAAAACATATCAGGGTAATGGCACGTGTCCAGGCTTGCAGATTACGGCTGGACATTAATGAGGGATGTTCCAGACCAAATGCACAAGCGCCAAGCAAAAAGGAATCGTTCAGAGGACAGTAAATAAACAATTTTACTGACAATATGAACTATTTCAATTATTGATTTTCTTTTATTAACAATATAAATATTTTATAAACTATTCTGATTTAAATTCGTTTATTTGTATTGCATAAAGGTAAATATCTAAATGTTATTTCTTGTTCTGCATATTGTAATTGCGTATACACTAAAATCCGTATATAAATAAAATAGGAGCTAAGCAAAATTTCTGTCTGTATTCTTTTTTCTTACTCAATGAACAATCACAATCTGCTATTTTTAGTCCGGAAGCAAAATAATTATTTTTTTGTCGGATAGTATTATTTGTTATTGATTTTTATATTACTCTTTGAAACTGTTGTAGATCAAATTATTGGGGGGTGGTGTGAAATGATACTCTCGCCCTCAATGATACTCTCGCCCTCTCTCTTTTATTATTGGGAAGCGATCGTCCCAATGTTAAGGCGTTTACATCCATTTACAATTCCTTGCCGTCAATCAAAAAACTGATGAACAAAAGCCATCTCTTACAATGTATTTAATATTAATAATGGGAAGAAGGAGAATTCTAGTGTTATATTAGTGGAATGAATTTCTTCCTTACATCTCTATATTCCTTTATTATTTTATACTACATCGTTCCACCACCGTTTCAGGGTACTCCATTCTCAAGGTGTTTTTTTTTTTTTTTTTTTTTTTTAAATCTACAAGTATCATACAAAAATTAGAATTATTGATATAAAAATATTGCACATTAGTCATTTCATACTATAATTACCTATATACTCCTATTGTCCAGATCTATCATTATTAATTTCGTCTGTTAATTAATACAATCAATTAAACCAGAAAAACTGTGTTTTATATCCTTTAAAACTATTGCTAGGAGTGTGTACTACATCTATTTCATCATTGACACACTGCTCTGGTGTTAGTTCTAGTACTAATCCATCCCTACTGTTATTTATTTAGCTCTCATGTATATATCTCTATACATTACTTTTTTATATCATGAAAATCATATATATATATATATATATATATATATATATAATATATATATATATATAAATTATATATATAACATTGGATGTTACTCCTAATATTTTATTTAATTAACTTCTTATAGCTATCTTTATATCTATTATATATGTATCCTCATTATTTCAAAGGTTGTTATTTTAGATTCAATTTATTAATATCAGCATAGTGACAATTTTGATTTTTTGTTTCAGTCTTATAATGAACTGTATTATCTGTGTTTATCAGCATAGTGACAATTTAGATTTTTTGTGTCATTTGTAATAATATCTTATATTGTCTATATTATGTACTGTATTACCTATGTTTTTGTTATGTGGATTGCTTCCACTGTTCATGTTTTGCTTTTTTGTGTATTTTTCTTTTTCCAATATTTTGGGATTTTTGAAATCAAAGCTGTGGTTATTTTCAACACTATGTTGTGCTAATGATGTATTCTTGTTCTCATTATTTTTACAGTTGCTTATATGCTGCTTGATTCTGGTTTGAATTTTTTTTTATGTTTCACCTATGTATATTAGGTTGCAGTTATTGCAGTCCAACTTGTATATCCCTAACCTATTCGCAAATTTTCAGTTTATTAAAACAACTTGTTATGTTCCGTTCCGATTTTCCACCATCCACACTTGTCTCCATTATCAATACTAAAATCTGGTTAACTTTTGATTTCTGTTATTATATTTTTATTTCCTGTTCATTTTAAATGTCTGTTTGTTCTTTAATTTTATTTATTTATTTTTATTAATATTCGTTTTTGACAAAACTTTATTTAATTAAGACTCTATTCAACCTCTCCACCTGAGCCCCTTTACACCAGAATCCCAATTTTGTTTATCTATATCCATAAACCATTCAATATTTAAATCAATAGGTTAAACAAATCCTTCATATCAATAGATTTTATCATAGCTTCAATATTATTCTGGGTTTATAACTTAAATATTATTCAAGGATTATTCTATTCTATTATTAGACATGTTTAAAACTACTCTGAAAAATGACCTCTGAATTGTTAAAAATTTCAACTAACACAGAGCGAGCTCTTCACGTTCCGATCGCATTGAGCCGATCGCTAGTGTATACCCACCCACCTTTACACGGGGAGTTTTGAACGCCATCGTTCCAACACGATGGGTTTGTTTTCTGTCCTAAACAGGTCTCGTGGAAAGCCTGCAAAACCGATCTTGTAGGACCACCTTTAATGATATCATCAGATTTCGCGAAATATTTGCAGGAGATACAAGGGCTTTAACGTAATAAAAGTTGAGATTAAAAAAAAATAATACATTAAAGTTTAATTACTCACAAAACTTTTAAAAATTGGATGATGGTTGTTAATACGGACTTTTTAGTCACAATTGAGATGTTGTCACACCCTGTATATAACAAAAAATATATTAAAAAATATGCACATTGGTCTCACATTTGATGTAATATTTGATTAAAATTTAGATGAACGCTTGGTGAAACGTTCATAGGATCGTTAAAGCTGGCCTGACTAAGTGATTGTTATACCTGAGGGTATCTAAAGGATGTTTTATAAGCTAGAGGAATCTTTCAAATTATTATGCATATAAATTTGATCGGAATGAGTCAGGTTTTGGTGGCTGGCTGATTGCATTTAATATTTTTAATTGTGAAACATGGTCATTTTAATGACATTGGTTGTTTTTGTTTTTTATTTCAGGTTTCTTTTGAAAAAGAATGTCTGAAAAGAGAAGTTGCGGAATTGTCTGATCGTGTTGTTCCCCTTGAAAAATCATGCCGACAGTTAGAAATAGATAATGAAAGACTGTCTTTCAAGGTCAGTGTAATTTTTTTTCCTTTACCAGAAAATAATATAACTGTTTAGTGCGCCTATATGTTTTATTTCACTTAGAATATTTCATATACACCATAGAGTATAGTATATAATATATAAATTAATCTCCCTTACTTCTCTTCTTCCTTCTAATCGCTATGTGAAGGTGATTTGGGCTTAGTAGGTCGAAGATAGAGAAATGTTTTCGTTCCTTTTTTTGCGTAGATTACGAATATCATAATCTGGAAATCAAAATCGGTAGCTTTATTATGATTTCAGCCAAATGAAACTTTAAAAAAACATTTTTTTTTAAATTCTGTTTTCAGGAAATATGCATTTTTTCGAAAATAAGGTATTTCCAGAAAAAAACCTGCTGTAATTATCCTTTTTTTTTCTAGAAATATGCATTTTATCAAAAAAGTTTCAAATAAAAGTTTTTCAACTTTAGACGTTAGACTGCCTATAAAAAAGGTCTAGTTACATTTCTAGCCAAAACTTAACGGCAACGGACCTACCGAGTTTCAAACCTAATTAAGTGGACTTTCTTTTTTCTAGAAATACGCATTTTATCAAAAAAAGTTAGAAACAAAAGTTTTTCAGCCTAGGATAAGGTAAGAAGAAGGTTAAGTTACATTTTAAGCTAAAACTAACGATAATGAACCTACGGAGCGTCAAACGGGCTTTCTTTCTTCTAGAAATAGGTATTTTATCAAACGTTGTTCTGCCTACGTTTAGCTAAGAAGAAGGTCAAGTTACATTATAAGCTAAAACTAACGATAATGGACCTACGTAGCGTCGAACCTGTGAAATTTTCGGTATTTCGAGAAAAAAACAGCTTTTCGCGAACATTACTTTCCGTTATCTTCGTAGATTATCGAATATGATGATCGGGAATTCGAAATTAGTTTTAGCTCGAGATTACCTACAAGGAAAGTCCAGTTACACTTTAAGTCAAAACTTAACGGCAACGGACCTACCGAGTTTCAAACCTTTGAAATTTTCGGTATTTCAAATAATAAACTGCTATAAGTGGGCTTTCAGCGATAATGGACCTACGGAGCTTCAAACATGTAAAAGGTTCGGTATTTCAAGAAAAACTCTTCCGTTATTGACCTTAGTTTTTTCTTGAAATATGTTTTTTTTCTATTTCCGGATCATCTTATTCGGAATTTTGGAAGGTTTTTCTCGAAAGACCGGAAATGTAGCTGCCCTTTTTGTTAGTTATCTTAAGCTGAACAACTATTGTTTGAAATTTTTTTCGATAAAATTTATATCTCTAGAAAAATTAACCCAATTACAGCAGGTTATTTTTTTTTTTTTTTTGAAATATCGAAAACTTACAGGTTTGGCGCTCCATAGGTCCATGATCGTTAGTTTTAGCTTAAAATGTAACTTGACCTTCTTCTTAGGTAATCTTAAGCTGAACAACTTTTGTTTGAAACTTTTTTTAATAAAACTTTTATTTCTAGAAGAAAAAAAAACAATTACAAAAGGTTTTTTCATTCTAGGTAATCTAAAGCTGAAACAAATTTCGATTTCCGGATCATTACATTCGTAATCTACGTAAAAAACTGAGTGTAAAGATCGTGACAAGCAGGTTTTTCTCGAAATACCGAAAATGTAGCTGCCCCTTTTTAGTAAGTTATCGTAGGCAGAAAATTTATAGTTTCAATTTTTTTTTATATAATGCGTATTTCTAGAAAAAAGAAAGAACCCAGAACCCTTTATACATCTACAGGCTGGTGTGATTGGGCTTTCTTTCTGCTAGAAATATAGGTTTTATAAAAAAAAGTTTAAAACAATAGTTGTTTAGCTTACGATTACCTAAGAAGAAGGTCAAGATTTTTTAATTGTAATTGGCTTAATTTTTCTAGAAATATTAATTTTTTCCAAATAAGTTTTAAACAATTGTTTAAAAAGGTCTGATTACGTTTTAAGCAAAAATTAACAATAATATACCTACGGAACGTCAAACCTACAGACGTTTTTGGTATTTCCCAAAAGAAACCTGCTATAATTGTTTTTTATTTCTAGAAATATAAATTTTATCCAAAAAAGTTTCAAACAATAGTTGTTGAGCTTAAGATAACTAACCAAACAGATGCAGCTTTATTTTCGAAATTTCGAGAAAAACCTGGTTTTTCTCAGTTTTTTTTGCATAGAATACGAATATGATGATCCAAAAATCGAAATTAGTTTCACCTTTAGATCACCTACAAAAAAATTCCGTTTCATTTTATGCTGAAACTAACAGTACTAGATCTACTCAGCGTCAACCTTTGAAATTTCCTGTATTTCATGATAAAAACTGCTGCAAGTAGGCTTCTTTTTTTCTAGAAATTTGAATCTTATAAAAAAAAATTTAAATAATAGTTGTTCAGTTTAAGAAAACCTACAAAAGAGAGCAGCTTAATTTCCGTGTTTCAAGAAAAACCCTTCAGTAATTGGCATTTTTTTGTTTATCTAGAAATTTGCTTTTTTTTTTTTTTAAAGTTTCATATAACAAATGTTCAGCTTAAGATTACCGTTAAAAAAGTTCTAGTTACGTTTAAAGCTAAAATTAAGGATAATAGACCTACGGAGCATCAAACCTACGGTAGTATTTTGTATTCCATAAAAAAAAAAAACACTGCTGTAATTGATTTTTTATCCTAGAAATATTAATTTTATCAAAAAAGTTTCAAACAATAGTTTTTCAGCTTAAGATAACTATTCAAAAGGGGCAGCAACATCTCTTACAATAAGGGTCCAGTTTCATCTTATGCTTAAACTAACGGCAGCGGACCTACCGAGCTTCAAACCTGTAAAATGTTTAATATTTCAAGAAAAAACCTTCTGTAATTGGCCTTTTTTTCCCTTGTTAATATGCATTTTATCAAAAAAGTTTCAAATAAAAGTAGTTCAACTTATGATTCGCTATAAAATAGGTCTAGTTACATTTTAAGCTGATTGTTAACGGCAGCGGATCTGCCGATCTTCAAACATGTAAATGTTGCAGTATTTCAAGAAATAAACTGCTGTAAGTGGGCTTTCTTTTTTCTAGAAATACGCATTATACCAAAAAAAAATTTGAAACTATAAATTTTTTGTAAAATATTCAGTATTTCAAGAAAAACCTTCTGTAATTGGCCTTTTTCTGCGATCTTTAGTCGAAGAAAATTCCAAAACAACTGTTGGAGAACTTGCAGAATACGCTCAGTTAGCAAATAGATCATCGCCGACCACCTCAACGCAATTGGAAAGGTAAAAATGCTTGAAAATTGGGTTCCTCATACATACTACATTAAACGGCCGCCAAAAGAACCTTAATTATGATGTTAGCGCTGCAATTCTTGGCCGAATCAAGACTCTGTCTCACCCCTCCTACTCTTCAGTTCTCTCAGCTACGGACAACCATTTTTTTTAGACATTTAGGCTGATTTTTGAAAGGTAAAAATTGTATTGATCAAAATTTGTTAGAAAATGCATTTTCAGAATTTGTTAATAATAACGATTCAAGATTCTATTCAGACAAACTAAAGGTATTGATAAATTTTCTTTTCCCGACTGTTTTTGAAATCATATGTGATTGTAAATTTTATAAAGATGCTATGGGATTGTTGAATTCAACATTCATTAAAGTAAAAAATGAAGTGTTTGCCCGACACTTATTGGCTGTGAGGAAACAAAAACAATCGATCAATATCTACATATTTTAAGGCACATATTTTTAGTCGTGACTGTGACTTCAAAGACGTCAGTGCAATAGATCATAGGGACGAATACATCCGTGATTCATTTATCAATGGCCTAACTTCTACTCACATATGACAGCGTCTTCTTGAAAACAAAACTTTAACTCTGAGCTATGCTATTACACAAGAAAATGCCGAACGTTACCAGACGTCTAACTATGTCTTTTCGATCGATCCATCTGAGCTGAAGATCACAATTTCAAAATCTAACTCTGAGAGTGTCCTTGACGAGAGCAATATAGTTTCTGCTCTTCAGAAAAAGGGGAAATGTTTTTTCTGTGGAGGGAATCGACATTCACGTTCCTCTTGTCCTGCTAAAGATTTTGCTATCAATCGATGTAGAAAAACTGGACAG
This sequence comes from Rhaphigaster nebulosa, assembly GCA_948150685.1. Classification (NCBI taxonomy): domain Eukaryota; kingdom Metazoa; phylum Arthropoda; class Insecta; order Hemiptera; family Pentatomidae; genus Rhaphigaster; species Rhaphigaster nebulosa. The sequence goes on along the minus strand of OX411307.1, from coordinate 85,535,246 downwards.
AAAGCGTGCTGCTGCTTTTCGCGAACTTTACACTCAGTTCTTTGCGTGGATTACGAATATGATGACTGGAAATCGAAATTGGTTTCAGCTTTAGATCACCTACAAAAAAATGCCGTTACATTTTATGCTGAAACGCTGAAACGCTTACTAGGTCTACTAAGCGTCAACCTTTGAAATTTATTGTATTCAGCTACAATAACGGCCCACCTACATGTTAAGGTGAAATTAACGATAATGGGCCTACGGAACGTCAAACCTTTGAAATGTTCGGAATTAAAAAAAAAAAGAACTTCTGTGATTATTTTGTTTTTTTCTAGAAATAAAAGTTTTATCAAATAAAGTTTCAAGCAATAGTTGTTCGCCTTATGATTACCTAAAAAAGGGTATCTACATTTTACATCTACATTCAGCTTATGAATACATAAAAAGAAGGTCAAGTTACAAATTAAGCTAAAACTAACCATCATGGACCTACGGAGCGTCAAACTTGTAAGTTTCCGGTATTCCAAAAAAATCCCTGCTGTAATTGGGTTAATTTTTCTAAAATAATAAATATTATCGAAACAAAATTCAAACAGTAGTTGTTCTGCTTAAGATAACATACAACCAAGGGCAGCTACATTTCCGTTTTTCGAGAAAGACCTGCTAAGATTTCGAGTATGTTGATCCATAAATAGAAATTAATGGCAGCTTTAGATCACCTACAATGAAGGTCCAGTTACATTTTAAGCTAAAACTAACAGCAGCGGACCTACTGAGCTTCAAACCTGTGAATTTTTCGGTATTTCAAGAATAAAACTGCTTAAGTGAGCTTTCTTTTTTCTGTGAATATGCGTTTTATCAAAACTAGATTAAAACTGAAGCTGTTCAACTTATAATCTCCTATATAAAAAGGTCCTGTTTCATTTTTAGCCAAAACTAACGATAATGACCCTATAAAGCGTCAAACATGTAAAATTTTCGTTTTTTCCAGGAAAAATCTTATGTAATTTGCGTTTTTGTTTTTTTTCTAGAAATATGCATTTTATCAAAAAAAGTTTCAAATTAAAACAGCTTAAAATCCCCTATAAGAAAAAGGTCCAGTTTCATTTTTCGACAAAACTCACGGCAGATGACATACCAAGCTTCGAACCTGTGAAATTTTCGGTATTTCGCGAAAAAAATTGCTTTGAGTGAGCTTTCTTTTTTTCTAGAATCATGCATTTTATCAAAAAAAGTTTCAAATTAAAACAGCTTAAAATCCCCTATAAGAAAAAGGTCCAGTTTCATTTTTCGACAAAACTCACGGCGGATGACATACCAAGCTTCGAACCTGTGAAATTTTCGGTATTTCGCGAAAAAAATTGCTTTGAGTGAGCTTTCTTTTTTTCTAGAATCATGCATTTTATCAAAAAAAGTTTCAAATTAAAACAGCTTAAAATCCCCTATAAGAAAAAGGTCCAGTTTCATTTTTCGACAAAACTCACGGCGGATGACATACCAAGCTTCGAACCTGTGAAATTTTCGGTATTTCGCGAAAAAAATTGCTTTGAGTGAGCTTTCTTTTTTTCTAGAATCATGCATTTTATCAAAAAAAGTTTCAAACTAAAGTTGTTCAACTTATAATCTCCTATAAAAAAAGGCCCATTTTTAGCCAAAACTAAGGATAATTGTCCTACTAAGCGTCAAACATGTAAAATATTCGGTTTTTCAAGAAAATATTTGTTCAGCTTAAGATAACTAACCAAAAAGAGGCAGCTACATTTTCGGTATTTCGAGAAAATCCTGCTTTTCGTGAATTTTACACTGAATTCTTTGCTTTGATTACGCATAAACCTCCTTGAATACCGTGCTCTATCATTAAAATCATATTATAATCCTGCAAGAGTTCTATGTTCATTTTTGTATATTTTAACATAGCATCAAACGTCAAATCGGGGATGGTATAATAATGGGCTGGATCAAGCTCATGCGTTTTTGTCATAACATTTCAGAAAGATTCGAAGACGTCACAAAGCAGAAGCACATCCGTTTTTACGTAAATATCTGCATAGTCTTTTAAAGATTGACATTTAAAATGTTTCCATATGTTTTAGCGTGTGAATAATCTTCGACGCTGATATCAGTATCAGATAATATATGGTAAATAGCTTCAATTGGTGGGAGCTCTGTTTCATTTAACTTTTCTGCATTGTCTATATAATCGTATGGAAACACTTTTCCTCGTAACCAATTTTAATTCCTCATCTCTATAATATTTTGAAGTTTCCTTAAAGTTATCGATAGAAAGAGATTTTAGGGGCTTGAAGCTTCGGGGCATGAATCTATAAGAATCTACGAATCTCAATTTCATTTTACCAACATGTTTTGTGAAGGATATATATTTTTCTTCACTGTTTGGTATTACCTCAATTTCCCAAGGAATACTTCCCATTTCCTTTATTATGAAATGCGCGTCATAATTGCTTAAGCTATGCATTATAACCGGTAAAAGGGAGGGATTTACACGTCTTTGAATTGAACAATAATTTATATAAAAATGAATTATCTTTGTGGAAATTCTTTTGAGTATTTGAAGAGCCTTCGGAGACATGGAAAATCTTGTAATTGTATGTATTTGTATAATTGTATGTGGAGGGATTTTTCCATATATTTATAACGGTAAAATAAATTAAAACGTTTGCTCACAGGAACTCCCTCTAAAAAAATCAAAAATGTCTGAGCCACCAATGAATGAAGTGTTAGCACTCATAGCAGACAAGCAGGGTCTTAATAAGTACGAAACAGCTTTTCAAAACCGATTAGTATCATTCTTCATTAGGTCATCCGATTGTGTGGATATTAACTTGTTTCTGTACAGTGTCATGAACTTCTTAGTGGATAAAATTCGGGATTTCCTACATCAATATGGCGCATTAAAAGTGAACTTTCTATTAGAATGTAAATTTACAAATTCTGTTGGTGATAAGACGGATAGAGCATTCAAAACACGAAACAAATGAGTATTTAAAGGTAGCGATCTTAGAAATTTTGTTGACAAAAGTTTTATCAAGATTACAAGAGAAGCAGAGGTCTCAATTTCAAAAAAGCGGGTGGATGCTGAGTGGAGTTGGTGGAATCAGATGAATAATCAACAAATATTTACCATTAAGGGGTGGTTGTACATATATCCCTCTCCCATCATCTATAAAATCGAAGAAAGCATGCATTAATGAGCTGAATAATGATATATACTTTTTAAGTATTCTATTTTAGCAAAATTTTTTAAAAAGGATGCTCAACGTGTGACTAAGTATAACAATTTAGAACATTTATATGACTTTGTGTTTCATTCATAACCTCTCTCAGCGAAATAAGGAAATTTGAGAAGACATATAACGTTTCTGTCAATGTTTATGGTATGGATGAAAAATAAAAAATATACCCCTTGAAAGTCTGTAAAACAGAATTGAAAGACCATTGGGATCTTTTACTTGTTTCTAATGATCAAACTTCCCGTTATGTTCACATAAGGAATTTTGAAAGATTAGTCATGAATCAAATTGGCCAACATGAGCGTAAATTAACAATTTGTAAACGCCGTTTTACTCATTTTGACAATCGGTATGGGACACAAGAAAGTGAAAAACTCGAAGGACATAAAATATATTGCTCTGAAAATAAACCTATAAGAATAGAGCTACAGACGAATGATCCCTATATCAGATTCTCTAATGTGGAGCGACAAGTACTGTTTGTTATCTATGCTGACTTTGAATCAATATTAGTTCCTATAAACGAATCGTTAGTAAACACGACCAAATATCAGAGGCATGATCCGATATCATTCTGTATATATATTAAAGGAATTGAAGGAATAGGTATCCCAATAACTGAACGATACGTTTACAGTGGAGCTAATGCCGCTTCTTACTTTATGGAATGCATTACAAATATAGTGAAAAAAATTCAAGAAATTTATAAAATAAATAAACCAGTGAGGATCTCATCGGAAGAAGAGGAAGATTGGGCTGAAGCTAAAACGTGTTACATGTGCCAAAACGTATTTACAAAAAAGAATATACAAGTTAGAGATCACTGCCACCTAACCGGTATTTATTTATGACTATCTTGTAATAATTGTAATTTAATACGTGTAAATCCCTCCTTTTTAGCAGTTATAATGCATAGCTTAAGCGATTATGATGCGCATTTCATAGTAAAGGAATTGAGATATATTCCTGGGGAAATTGAGGTGATACCAAACAGCGAAGAAAAATATATATCCTTCACAAAGCATGTTGGTAAAATGAAATTGAGATTCATAGATTCTTATAGATTTATGCCACTAATGAAACTGGTTTAATTAATGATACTGGTTTAATGATTTATGCCATTTAAGGAAACTTCAAAATATTATAGAGATGAGGAATTAAAACTGGTTACGAGGAAAGGTGTGTTTCCATACGATTATAAAGACAATGCAAAAACGTTAAATGAAACAGAGCTCCCACCAATTGAAGCTTTTTACAATAAATTATCTGATACTGATATCAGCGTCGAAAATTATACACACGCTGATATCATAATTTTGATGATAGAGCAATAATTATCATAATTATGATAATCATAATTTTAATGGTATTTCATAATTTTAATGATAGAACTCGGGATTCGAGGAGGTTTGTGTCAGGTATCACACAGGTATGCAGAAGCAAATAATAAATACATAAGTAATTTCAATTCAAACGAAGAAACGAGCTACAAAATCTATTTAGATGCTAACAATCTCTACGGCCACTCAATGAGTATGAATTTACTATATGGAGTGGGATTTGAGTGAGTTAAAAGCCTGGAATGTATTAATATATTGGATCTATAGGATGATGATAATATTGGATATATTTTCGAAATTGATATTACTTAGAAGAACTTCATCATATTTATGACGATCTATCTTTCTTACCTGAAACAATCATACCACCGGAAGCCAATTGTAATTCAAAAAAATAATTACATACTTCAGAAAAAGAAACCGCTACGCCCTACAGTACAGAAATTTGATATAGGCTATAAAACATGGATTAATATTAGAAAAAGTTCACCGTGTCTTAAAGTTTAATCAATTACCATGGCTCCGCTCTTATATAGATTACAATATAGAGCTAAGAAAAAGTATTAAAAACGAATTTGAAAAGGATTTTTATGAGCTTTTAAATAATGCAGTTTTCGGTAAGACAATGGAAAATATCAGGAATCGTCAAAATATTGAGATAGTAACAGATAGTAAAAAGTCGATGAGACTCATTGCTAAACCAAATTTCATAGACCGCACAATCTACAATGAGAATATAGTAGCTGTGCATATGGGTAAATCAAAAGTCTTTTTTAATAAACCTATATATATTGTTATGTGCATTTTAGATTTATCTAAAACTGTTATGTATCAATTTCATTATGATATAATAATGAAAAAATATGATGTGCACCGATACTGATGCCTTTATTTATAGGGTTTTAACAGATGATGTCTTTGAAGATATGAAAAAAATGAATCAGTACTTTGATTTATCTGATTATCCTAAAAACCATCTCTGTTACTTGGAAGAAAATATAAAGAAGTTAAGAAAATTTAAAGTAATTTTAAATTATGTGGGTTAAGAGCAAAAATTTACGCAATTATGATAGAAAATGATGTAAAAATGCGTGTTAAAGGCGTAAAAACATCCTCGTTAAAGCAATATAGTCGTTTTGAAGATTATGTAAAAGTATTGTTTAAAAATCAAATTATGCATACGCCTATGAGATTAATACATAATGTTATGTATTGCTATGTACATAACATAACAATATATATGTTGTACATATATAGTTGCATATATATAAATACTTGTAAATAAACGTATTAATTTACCTATAATTTGTATCTATCTAATTAACATAATTTTAAAGGTTTTAAGGATATACTATATAGTTATAATGATATGGTATGATTAGGTTTTAAGGATATACTATATAGTTATAACGATATGGTATGATTAGGTTTTAAGGATATACTATATAGTTATAACGATATGGTATGATTAGATTTTAAGGATATACTATATAGTTATAACGATAAGGTATGATTATAAATATAGGAGAGGTTATAACGTTATAGGTTATGCAATAGTGGGCCGTTGCGGTGGGCAGTTTCAGCGAAATATAGAAGCTGTAACAGTTAGCGGCTACGATTGGCAAACTCTGCCAGTCGCAACCGTGTGCAGTACCAGCGAAAGTCTACCTTTATGGTGATAAAAGATACATACTAGAAGATAGGATCAATACTTTGGTCCATGGGCATTATAAATTGAATGTAATGAAAAAATATAAAGAGTATTTTTAATGTAATAAGGGATAAGAAGCCCTATATATTTGTTTATATTTTAGAGAGATGAGTAAAGATAGAGGATTAACAGTTCAAAGTTCAAAAGCTCTTATAGGATTAAGAAGCCCTAATATAATTATTTATGTTTTAGAGATTAACAGTTCGAAGTTCAAAAGCTGTTATAGGATTAAGGGGGCCCTACTCTTTGTTTATGTTTTAGAAATTAACTGTTCAAAGTCCATTGTTTACTTTCAGCAAAAGGATTAAAAGATATAGAATTATTCAATTGTGACATTATCTATCCTGATATGAAAGGATTAAATGTCCGGTGCCATGGGTCGCGTGACGGGATCACATGACTAAAAAGGGGGCGTTGTCTGATAGTTACGATTAGATCGAGCTAAGATCACGTGGCAGTTAAGATTAGGTGATTAGGTCGAGGTGTCGAGGTTTTAATTCAAATTCGGCATGGAATGATCACGTGACTGGGCACCTGACCAAATGCTTGCTTCTGATTGGCCGCTCCGAAAACAAAATGGCGGTGGGGTACACTAAGCCTCTATAAGCTGGGTACCTGACTCTTAAATTTGTGGCTAAAAATGGGCGTACCCCGATGGTGAAGGCTAGGTCGAGGTAAGACCACGCGGCAGTTAAGGTTAGTTAGGTAGATTAGTTAAGGTCGAGACTTAGATTCAAATTTCCCGCTATGACTGGCGCTGCGCTCTAGCGGCACATTAGCCCTGCGCCAGAACCGGCCTTTTCTATCTACTCGGATGGAATTAGTGAGTTATTTATCGATACTGATAATCAGGAATTAGATTTGGAAAAGGTAATATTATAGACATATAACTTAAGGACCTTTTAGTCCGCAAGAGCCTGACAATAACCTTTTTTTATTGAAATGAAGATCAACTTACGAATTATACTCGCGATTGAAAAAATGTAAAACAAATTAAAATGTTTAAAAAAAATATTCAAGATCGTATATTTGACAATATACTTTTTTAAAATTTATTTTCATCCCTACCACGCCTGCAGAAATATCACTGATGTCAATATTACGATCATTTATTCGTGATTTCTTATTTTCCATACTGGCGGCCTTCATCTTCCGACGTTCTTCCCGGTACTGGTCCTACCACCGCCTTCCAGCCATTTATGAATTACTTGAACCGCGGAAAATTTACTTCATTCCTCAACCAAGGAAAATCTTCCTTAGTGAGGACTTAGTTCCCGCGGTTCTCATCATATTGGTCTTTAATGCTTGAAATGCGATTCAGGTCGTGACCACATTCTCTGCTGTCTCCGGTACACCGCATATGACTTTGGCTGTGTGGTATACGGGGGTCTCTCGAGAATACTCGAGGACAGATTGAAGCGGATCATGAACTACTTTTTAAGATTTCTCTTCGGTACCTCGAAACTGGCTCATGTGTCCCACCTTTACGTCGAGTTAAAGTGGCACTTCCCCTCCGACTGTGGAAAATATTTCCTGGGATCTTTCCTATACCAAACTATCACCACCCAGCACTCTTCCTACATCTACAGCCTTCTACAATTCAAATCCTCGGTCCACACACAGGAAACAAGATCGCGCCTTTCTGACCTCTATACCCCTTCCCATAGAGCCAAAACATTCGAACTTTCCTTTCTCGCCCGTTCCTCTATCCTCTGGAATTCCTTTCCTTCTAATATCCGCCATACTTTTTCTCTATCTTCATTCAAATCCCTCCTTTTCCAACACCTTCTTTCTTACCAAAATGATGCTCGCTAATTATGAAATTTCAATCTAAGATTAACATCTAGATCAGAAGTAAATAATAGTTTTTAATGCACTAGCTTCAACTTAGCTATTCAGCCCATTATTATTTTGTTTTTCATTTCTCTATTTTTCATTTCTTTTTCTTTTTAATTTTTGGTAAACATTAATTTTTTTTTTCAATACAAGAATTTATAATGTTTTCTTATTATTTTATTGAATATATTGCAAATATTAATTGATCTTTATTTTGTAATCTTGTTATTCTTAAGGGACCTAGTCCTAGAATAAAATTCTTCTTCCATTCTATTCTATGAGGCATAGGGGATCGATATACATTAGAAAAGTTATGTAGAGGGAGAAGGCTTTCCCCTCCTTGAGCATAATCTCTCAGCCTATGTTCTGCCTACAAGATTCATTCATGTCCAAGGGTTCTTGATCTGGGGTATCAGGCTAAAGGCCAGAGAAGTCGAAACCTAGTTCCGTCTGAAGGTCTATGTCGACGATATAGTATTCGTCTTGGTCCATCAACACATTTGTGCAAGAACCAAGCGACCTAACTTTCTGCAGCCACAGTTTCTTGTACAGATTTTGGTTGGTGCACCTGCACGTCGCCAGCTTCTGCAATGCAGTGAAATCAGTGGCGATTGGTTTAAGACTATTTCTGGTTCCGTTCCAATCCCACTCTTCTGCACGTTTCTCCACTATCATCCATTGCTGAACCTGGTGGTACACTCTGCTTGGTGGCTACAGCTGTTGAGAGTGGTAGTGCTGTTACCTTGGGCGAGGCTGTGAATGCTGACCTCTTGGACAATAAAAATCTGTGGTAATTGAAAGAGGGTGCAGTCCTCTCACTTTACCCATATAATGAAACCAGGAAAAATTCCCCAGCTTGTATAATGCTCTGGTAATTGGTTGGAAAACCACAAAGGGCTAAGACAGGGGGATTACCTCGCATGCCTACTGTTCAATTTGGCTCTCGAAAGTGCAGTATGAAAATCCTGAATACAGGTTGGTGGAACAATATTTAACAGATCTACTATGATTCTGAGCTTCGCCGATGAGGTAGACTGTAGTATATAAAAAAAAAGGCCCTTCCCTTCTTTCATTATTAAATACTGTGTAATGCCTTCTAAAAGGTCATTCTTTTATTTTATTATCAAATAATTTGTATTATTGCTATGTATTATAGTATGAAACTGCTTTTTAAGATTTGTCTTCGGTACCTCGAGACGGGCTCATGTGTCCCACCTATACCGCAAGTTAAAGTGGCTCTTCGCCTCCAACCATAGAAAATATTTCCTCGGATCTTTCCTATACCAAACTATCACCACCCAGCACCCTTCCTACATCTACGGCCTCCTGCAATTTAAATCCTCGATCCACACTCAGAAAACAAGATCACGCACCTCTATACACCTTCCCATAGAACCAAAACATTCGAACGTTCCTTTCTCGCTCGCTCCTCTACCCTCTGGAATTCCTTTCCTTCTAATATCCGCCATGCTTTTTCTCTATCCTCATTCAAATCCCTCCTTTTCGAACACCTTCTTTCTTTACAAAATGATGCTCTCTAATAACGAAATTTAAATTTTAGATTAAATTTAGATCAGAAGTAAATAACAGTTTTTAATGCACTAGCTACAACTTTGCTAATCAGCCCATTATTTTTGTGTTTTTCATTTTCTTTTTTTTTTTGTTCACATTAATTATTCTTTTCAAGACAAGATTTTATATTGTTTGTTTAAAATTTTATTGAAAATGTTGTAAACATTAATTGATCTTTATTTTGTAATCTTATGGCCAAATGTTGTTTCTGTTTTATTTGTTCTATTTTGTTATTCTTAAGGGGCCTAGTCCCAGAATAAAGTTCTTATTCTATCTGTCTATTATCTTCTAAAAAAAGAACCTTCCTTTTGATTATAAACTGTAAAAAAAATATATTAAAACACGCTAAACAGCTGTGAGGCTGCCGGACCGCTGTCACAGCTGGGCGGGATTACTTTTCCAGCAGTGGTTACAATAGGAATGCCACTTCGAAGGGTAGTCTGGGAGACTGACGGCGGGGCCATCGAGGATCGGCTTAAAGAACTAATCAGCCTACTGCAGGTCCATCCTAAGCTGTTAATAATTGCCAGTATCTCTGGGCGTACCTTTGTCTTTATCTTCCTGAGGTGGTTAGCTTAATCTCCGGTACCCAGATACATTTTCCTACAGTGGTCAGATAGACTTCTGATACTATTGTGTTTGGGTCATGTGGTCATCATTGATCTCAAATACTATCATATAAACCTAAATGAGACGAGGATAAACCTTCCATTCGTCTAACACCTCAGCAGTTCGCCGTGGATGATTTTAAGACTAAGTCCTTAACATACGGCCCATTAGTAGAGATTACAAGACATTATTGGAAGAACCTCTACTGATTTGAAAAATGCTTTTCCCTCTCTTCATATAGCAACGGCTAGAGAGGTTTTGGAAGTAAATGAAGAGAAAAACCAAATGCATGCCAGCATGACTGGATAGTGTGGTGGACGCTTGGCCGGGGGTTATTCATATAAAAGGTGAGTTTATTTATCTTGGTTTGCATGTAAACTCAAATAAAGAGTTACAAGCCAAAATCCAGGGAAGAATTATTTCTGAAAATAAATGTTATTTCGGGCTACAAAAGCATTTTAGAAACAGTCTAATATTTTGGACCACTATTGTGCAAATATATTAGTCTGATAAGAACAGTCCCCATGCATGCCTCTGATTGTTTAGCATTATCTAGTACACAGCAGGCTCTTCTCCTAAGGTATGAAAGGAGAATTTACGGCCCAGTTTACGCCAATGGAACCTGGAGGATACGCTACATGCATCCAGATATAAGGGTGATTAAAGATTAAGTCCTCGAAGGGAAGGAAACATAGTTAGAATGGCACTAGGTCAGATTCCTAGGATGATTCTAGATGAAAGGATTAATGGCACGAGAAGAGTGGGAAGACCTTGACTCCGATGAATCGATAGAGTATCAGCGGATGCAAGGTCTATCTTGGGGATTCCTAACTGGAAAACGGCAGCAACCATTAGAGAAGACTGGCGGACCAAACTGCAGGAGGCCTTGATTCTTCAAGAGATGTCCAAAGGAGATGTGGACATTTCTGGCTGGATCCAATATTTCTTTTTATTGCTTTACTTTCACTACATATTGATACACTACCATAAGTACGAAAAAGCCACTTTAAAAAAAAATAAATTATAACTTGTTTCCGATCCATCTCGTTGCAACATTAACACTAAGTAACAACACTGATGACTTTGAAACTAGGAAATCGAAAACAGTCGTGAGTGTACGATCTAGCCAGATGAGATTTAAAATATTTCTGGAACTAACACTGTGTTTTTTAATGCTAGAGTGCACTGAAACACAAACACTAACGCAAACACAAATGCTAATGTGCACTGGGCCTAAACATTATTTCACTCAGGCAAGAGCAAGAGGATGCACTACCTTTTAGCTGTTAACTTAGGAGTTCTACCCCTGCCACCCCTCCATAAGTCGTTCCTCAACTTCTTCGACGTCCTTCCAGAGCCTTGAACTTCTTGAAGACATCTCGGAAGAGTGATATAACGAGGGCTTGTAAGTATTCTCCATTGGTTAGCCATGTATCCGGCTGGGAGCTTTGGTTCTTCTTACTGTGGCTGCTCATGGCTCCCGACGTGTTTCCAATTCACAAATCCTCCCATCTCCACTTTGCTCTTCTTTATTCTGCCTCTTCCTATTGTCTCTTTCACTTATCTTCTGTTCGAAGTGACCTAAACGTCCTGCTAAGAATTATTTCAATCAGGCAAGAGCAAGAGCATGCACTACCTTTTTCACTTCCTACACCCCCTGCAAATTGCTGCCACTCAGGTTATACTTAACAGAGTACTTAAATTATCTGCGTATATAAAATATAAGGTATATAAAAATTATCTACAACAGGAGTCTTCTTGATTCATTTAGCATTCTGTACATGATCCAATTATCTCATTCTTCCCTTCTCGATATAAGGTAATGATTTTTTTATGTTGGTCCATTGCTGAGTGAGTATCGGAGATAATGTTTGTTTGAATGGATTGCGTAAAAAAAACTATTATTTATCCATCTGCTGTGCACTAGAAAATAAATAATTCCTCATATTCTTAATTTTGATTTTTTAAACCAAGAAAAAACTTTTTTTAAGTTGCTACTCATTTATCCTTATGAAGCGACCCCATTCTAGACATTACCTGTTGTATATTTTAGCACAACAATAATAACTGCACGCATGATTTAAACATTTATTAGAACACTTAAAATAGAACATAAACAATCACACTTACATAGAACATAAGTAACAGAGAGTTGAAACCTTTCTGGTGGTTAGCTACTTTTGAAAACAGTGTTCCCACATAACATAACATTAATATATTACAAGTTAGAGCAGGATAATATTAATAATAACATTAATATATTACAAGTTAGAGCAGGATAATATTAATAATAACATTAATATATTACATAATGGAGGGAGTTATTGTTGACCGTATATTTATATTTAAAGGGAGAAGTTAGTCGGGGGGTGCGGTCAAAGAAATAGACTACTATAATGTGAACTTATATAATTGTGCCTATGTTTCGGCCTAAGTTTTAGGCCATCTTCAGGGCTAAAAAGGAAAACAAAATAACAACAATGAAAAAAGAGAAAGTGGCAGTACCAGTAACAGTAAAAATGATAAATGATAAAAAACAGAAAATACAAGTAAAATAAAAAAGTATTAAGAATAAAAAGAAAAAGATAACACTAAATTACATAATACAAAAGACAAATGAAAAAATAAAATAAATGAAATAACAATGTAAAAATTAAAAATTAATTGAAAATAAAAATAATGCGATATTTACACAGGGAATAGTGAAATATATGAAATCTATTAATTAAAAAGACAAATAATATGAAGGTTTGGTAATGTGTAAAGCATACATGCATAGCAAAGCATAAAGCATAAATTCATACAGTATATAAAAGCATACAGAGATAGTTGTAAGTTATGCAAAAGATGACTATGATGTTAAAGAAGTTGACATTGTTGTAATTGATTGTTGTAATTATGAGATGAAGGAGTAAAATATAAAATAATGTAAGCCCCAAAAACAAAAATAGATAAAAATCCTATGTGGTGAAGAAAGAAGAAGGATAGAAAAGAATGAGGAGGAGGAAATGTAAAGAAAACATGATAATTACATACCAGCGAGGCGTGTGGTCAAGCGCCAACTGAATATTAATAATGGATTACCGGGAATTAGGAAAACCGTTAAAACAATGTTACCAACTCACTGATTTGAAATAAAACTAACACTAAATTTAAATGCTGTGTGATCAAAAGACATAACAATTGATTTGAAAACTGTAAAAACGTATTGATATAAATATATTTAGAAAAGTATATATATAAAAAAATTAATGTTAAAAAATTAAATTTGAAATTAATATCTCACCCCCCAAAAAAAAAACGTTCACTCCAACTGGTGCAAAAAATGGCAATGGAAATAAATACAGGTTACGAGTTAAAAAATAAAATAATATAATAATAAAATTAAAGATAAGTTAAATGTAAGTATAAGTTAAATAATATTACGGGTTAAATTTACTAAGGAAAAAAAAAATAAATAAAAAAAATATAAAAAATAAATAAATAAAAAAATAAATAAATACTTTGTATAAGGAGTCGTTGCGGGTGACGAGTTAAAAAATAAAATAATATAATAATAAAATTAAAGTTAAGTAAACAATAAGTATAAGTTAAATAATAATAATAGGGGTTTAATTTACTACGGAAAAAATTTAAATAAATACTTTGTATAAGGAGTTGTCACGGGGAGGGGGAAAAAAAAAAAAAAAAAAAAAAAAGGTAATGAAAAGTTATGTTTTTTTTAATAAATTGAATACTTGGGAGTAGGTTAGAGAAAGGTTTTGTATATCAGTTTTTTGATTGACGGGAAGGGATTCTAATTGGATGAAGATGCTTTCTGAGAGGAGTCGTTTGTCATGGTTAGGGACTGTGGCGAGGATTGAAGTACTGTCAAAATCAAAAGTATGGTTTAAGGATAAAGCGTGTTCTGAGAGTTTAGAGGCAGTTTGATTACGGGAAGAGATGGAATATTTATGTTGGGTGATGCGATCTTTAAGGAGGTTTTTAGTTTCGCCGATATAGGTTGAGTTACAGTTGGGAGAGGAACAGGGGATGCGGTATACGACATGGGAACGGTGTTTAAGAGGAATGGGATCTTTTACACGTGTGTAGAGGTTGGAAAGTTTGTTGTGGGATTTGAAAGCAATTCGCGGATTGGGAATTGAGGAGCGTAAGGATTTCTGTATGTTTTCAGAAAGGGCGGGGATGTATGGAAGAGATCTATAGAAAGGAGTGGTAGTGGGTGGTGAAGAAGTAGTGGTAGGGGTGATGGGAAGGGGAGGGTTTTTGTAGTTGTGGATGAGTTTGTTGATGGTATTGAGGGGAAAGTTATTGGTTAAGAGGATTTGTTTGATACGATTAATGTTGGTATCATGAAGGTGGGAGTCGGAAAGGGAAAGACATCGATGTATGAGGTTTTTGGCGACGTTTATTTTTTGGTGGTAAGGATGTTGGGAATAGCAGTTTAGAAGTCTGCCAGAGTAAGTCGGTTTGGTATACCAGTCTGTGTATATAGAGTTGTCAGGGTTTCTTATAATGAGGAGATCAAGGAAAGGAAGGGAACTTTGTAATTCTCGTTCAACGGTAAAATGTAGGCGGGGATGGTAAGAGTTGAAGGCTGATAGGATATCAGGAATTTTATCAGGATTGAGGATGAGGAGAAGGTCGTCTACATATTTTTTAATGAAGATAATGTCATTTGGGAATAGGGGAGTTACGGAATTAAGTAGGTCATTAAGGACAATGTTAGCAATGTCAGGAGCAAGAGGATTTCCCATGGCAAGTCCTGAAATTTGATTAAAGAACTGTCCATGGAAAGTAAGGTAACCGGATTTACAACAAAGCTGTAGGGATTCTAGGTATGAGGAACGGTTAAGGGGAGTATGGGGTTCAATGGATGTCCAGTTGTCTTCAATTATACGGAAGGCTTTATCTATGGGAATGTTGGTGAATAAACTTTCGACGTCGAAGGAGGTAAGTATGTAGTGGTCAGGAATAGTAAAGGATAATAATTGTTCGCGTAGGTGAAAGGAATTTTGGACGTCATAAGGGTTGTTGTGGCTAAGGATTTGTAAGGAGGGGAGTAAGAATTTGCTGAGTTTGACCGAGGGAGAATTAATATTGGAAGTGATGGGACGGAGAGGGATGCCAGGTTTGTGAATTTTGGGGAGTCCATAAAAACGTGGAGCTATGGAATTATAGGATATAAGGTTTCTGTAGGTAGGGTAAGTGATTAGTTTTAAATTTAAAAGGTTTTTGAGATGCTGATTGAATTGGGTTTTTAGTGAAGGAGTAGGGTCATGGGTTATGGGGATATATGTGGTTCGGTCTGATAGGAGTAAAGTCATTATATCATAATATTCAGAACGGTCCATTATGACTGTTTTGTTGCCTTTGTCTGTTTTAGTAATGATAATATTGTCATGGGATTTTAGAATGGATCGGGTGAAAGAGAGGTCTTTGAAAAATTGGGGAGAAAAATTGGAAGAATTTGAGGGTGGGTGTAGGAGGTAATTAGAAAGAATATTGGTAATGGAAACTCGTGACAACTCCTTACTATCATTAGAGCGGTGGAACAGGGGGTCATTGTGGATATATTCTAGATCAGTAAGCATTTCTGGAATCATTTTTTTGAATGAGGAGTTGGGGGGGGGGGGAAATTTGGGCCTAAACTTAAAATGTTAATGACGTTGGAGGGAATGTTTTCCGATGAGATATTAAGCACCCATTTATCGTCTCCTTTAGGATAAAGATAAACCACTTTTAATATATTACAAGTTAGAGCAGGATAATATTTATAATAACATTAATATATTACATTACCCTTTAAAAAAAAAAATCTCATGGGCCCCTGGAATAAAACTCATGTCTCCAAGTTTGTGAGGAGTGATGGTAAATATTACCATACAAATAAACCCTTTGGTATTTGTATTTCACTATTGATGCCAGAGAAAAAATTTTGATATAATAACTTAACAAATAGAAAAATAGCAAGGGAAACTATTTTTTGACCATAGTATACTAAAAAACAACTCATGGAATATCTTCTGCCAGAAAAATCCGTTGGGCTACATCTTAATTTAGTGCATGGAAATTGAAATAGAAATAGAAAACCAACTTTATTCTGGAACAAAGTGTGTTTAGAATAAGAAATATGTATCTCATGTATGTATATATATATATATATATATATATATATATATATATATATATATATACACATAAGAACAAATGAAGGATGGTGGCACAAATTCTATACTGAGATAAAATAAATAAAAATTATAAAAATAAAATAATATACATATATATTCTATACAAAGATGAAACGGATAGGGAAGAGAAAAAAATCAGGTAATAAGCTGAAAAAAAGAAAAGAAAAAGACAGCCATAGGAAAGAGACAGAAAAAAATTCAACTGGTATATAAAAATATTTTTAAAAAGAGTACATAATAGTTTTGTAAAGAAGAACTCATAGATGAAAAAAGAAAGAATTCTTCTAGTATACATCACGAAAAAATAATGTGTTTGAAAAGTGAAATGAAATACATGTTCATATTCACAAAAAAAGTTATTAATGGAACCAATTCCTTATTTCATAATACATCGTTAGCCAGCATCTGACTGGATTGCGAAGAGGAACTGGAATAGAAGGGTTTTGAATGTGCATAAGGAGGAGGCATGCAGATTTTAAGAGAGAGAGAATTCCAGAAAGTGGTGGAACGGGCAATACAGGATTGTTGAAATGAGGCTCATCTGTGAAAAGGGGTAATAGGTCAGAAGGTCGAGATCTGGTGGTAAGGAATTGGATAGATGATCTAATTGGAGGAGATCGTAGGCATAGGAAGGTAATAGTTGGTTGTTGATTATTTGGTAAAGGAATCTGCCAAGGAAATATTGTCTGCAGTAAGAGGGGAAGAGCCACCCTAACTTAGCATACTGGTGAGAAACATGGGAACGTCTTGTTGTCCCATTAACAAATCTTATAAAGCTCTTCATTATTCTTTTTAGTCTGTCCCCGAGATCCATCGAGAGGCCACTGTACACCACGCAGCCATAATAAAAATGGGAGAAGATGATATAGGATACGAGGAGTCAACGGGGAGACCTGGGTTGGAGATGGCGTAAGCGATGAAATAATTTGAGGGTAGAAATTGATCGTCGGTAGATATGGGCAATATGGTGGGTGGTTTCAGGAGAAGCTTTGGTCAATGATAATGGCTAAGTTCTTAATGGAGGAGCAGAAAGTAATGGGATAGTCATATAGGCATAGTTTAGGAAAGTTGGTATTGGATCTGACCAATGACAATGATCTGAGTTTTTGCAACGTTTAACCATAATCCATTTAAGTTTGCCAATGCGCTGATTCGATCTAGGTTTTTTTTTTTTTATCTTGGCAAACGCTAAGGCTGATTCGGAAGGAGCAAAGGATAAATAGATCTGGGAATCATCAGCATAAAGGTGATGCGAACAATGAAGGATCGATTTATGAAGGCCATTAATGTAGGAACAGAAGAGAAGAGGACTGGAATCCTGGGCCACTTCTGAGGACAAAGTAAGATAAGAAGATAAAGGCAACTGTTTGGGCTTAGGAACGGTGTTTGGCCACATTGAGAGAGGAAATATTGAAACCAACAGATAGAAATGTTGGAGAAGGATAATGATTTTAGTTTTGAAAAAAGGATGGAATGGTTTATGGAGTCAAAGGCTTTGGAGAAGTCAAGGAATACGAGAACAATTAATTTTGTATCATCCATGGCCTCCTGAGCATCACTAGTAATTTTAATTAGGACAGATTGTGTGGAATAGCCAGAACAGAAACGAGATTGATGAGGATCGAGTTGATTGGAATCTTTAAGGAAATTGGAAACTTGCTATTTCACTAATCTTTCTAATGGTTTTGAGAGGTCGGAAAGGAATAAAGTTGGGGGGAAATTGTCGGGAGAAGAAGGGTTAGGATTTGTGTTTATTGGATGAACAGTGTTTTTTTTTCCAGAGGTGGGGAATATTGAATTATGATGGGAGAAATTGTAGATGAAAAGAAGGACCGGAAGGATTTCAGGTAGACATTAATTTGACGGGAATATCATCTAGGCCAGTATAATTAGTATGTGATTTCGTTACGGCTTATAAAAGGTCGGTGGAAGAAATATTGTAAAATATAGAAAAATATTGGAGTAAATATAGAAAAATAAAAGTCTTTATCGTTAAATGATGTCCCAGAAGGATAGCAGGAAGGAGTTGGTGGAGAGGAGGTAGAGGAAGCTAAATGTGAATTTAATTCATCAGGTGAAACTGGAACAACTAGTCAGGAAGGGAATCTAGAAGGTTCACTAAGGGATAGATTGTGGAAAAGTAGCCATTCTGATGTGGAATCAGAAGCTGAGGAAAGGGCTTCATGAAAGTAGGTAAATTTGGCACACCGAATCCTTGTTTGTGTCCTGTTGCGAAACACCCTAAACGCTTGGTAATCGTCTGCCAGCCTAGTACGTCTAAAGCGTCTATGGACAGCATCATGCCTCTTTTGCAAATAAATAAGGAAAGATCTTTTTATGTAAATTGTCTGGGTTTATGTTACCCTACACTAAAAATCTAAAAACTTTGATCAGTAAATATATCGTGATCGGGCGATCTGGACCACCCCATGCTGCCCAGGCCTAGACAAGAAGGGCCCTATTATTTTAAGATTTATACGTTAAACTCTGAGAGATAAGCTTGTGCTGCAGAGAACCAAGAGGGACTTCTCTAC
Organism: Rhaphigaster nebulosa; assembly: GCA_948150685.1. Taxonomy (NCBI): domain Eukaryota; kingdom Metazoa; phylum Arthropoda; class Insecta; order Hemiptera; family Pentatomidae; genus Rhaphigaster; species Rhaphigaster nebulosa. The sequence goes on along the minus strand of OX411307.1, from coordinate 85,516,220 downwards.
GCACCATCTAGGCTGGGGTGAAAATGAGTCGCACCGTATATACGTAAGCGAAGCGATGACTCCTACCAAGAAGCACCTGTCATACGATGAATTACTTACCAATGTCCTAAAATCCCACACCAATGATTATGGACCTGACAACATCCCTGTCAAACTAATAAAATCCTGTCTCCCAATCCTTATTCTCTACTTTACCATATTTACAACTTTTTCCTGCAAAACTCCATATTCCCTTCTCTTTCCTCACCGCATGAATTCCTTCCTATTTCTCTCCTCTTTAACCTTTCAAAATCTTTGGAAAGCCTCGTATAAACCCAACTTTCAAACTTCCTAGAAGGATGCTCCCTCATTAACCCTCACCAGTCTGGTTTTCGACATAGTTACCAAACCCGATCCGCTCTTCTGAAAATAACCCATGATCTCCAAAGCACCATTGAACACCGAAAACCAACTATACTCATCCTTTTAGATTTCTCTAAAGTATTCGGCAAACTTGACCATAACATCCTTACCAAACTACAAAATCGCCCTTTATCCAACAGTGCTATGCGCTGGTTCCTATGCTTCCTCTCACGTCGGTCACAATATATAGTAGTCCCAGATCAGCCTTCATCCAAAATACTGCCCCTTTCCTGTGTTGTCCCTCAGGGTTCGTCTTTATCCCCTACTCTATTTGCTATTTATATTAATGATCTTCCTCTCCTTATCCATCACTCCCAATACTATATTTATGCTGACGATTTCCAAATATACCTGTCCTTCTCGCCTTCCGACCTATTATCTCCCACAAAAAAAATCCAAGAGGACTTGAATCGAATAAGTCACTAGGCAGAAAACCAACAAGCTGAAATTGAATGCAGAGAAGACAAAGGCAGTAGTAATAGGTTCTTGTCACCTCCTTAAAACTGTTCCTCACATCCCAACCCTTTTCCTAAACCATAATCTCATAAAATACTAACCAATCATCAAACATCTTGGAATCACTTTTGACCAAACTTTCCTGGAAAAACCATGTCTACGATATTTCTCTCGCACCTTTTCCGAAGCGACTAAATTTTCTTCATCACCTATTCCCATTTGAAATCTGAAAACTCCTTGCCCCCGTTACCTCCTTAATATTCCCCCACTTTGACTACTGTTTTACGGTAGGTACGGAGGCATCTCTGGGGACCTCGAGACAAAAATAAAACGTTTGATAAAATGTTTTGTACGATTTATCTTCGGGATCCTGAGGGACGTCTCTGTCTCCCGATTCTATGAAGAGTCGAAGTGGCTTTACCCTTCCTACCGTCTTAAGTACTTCCTGGCATCCTTCCTCTACCAAGTCATCCAATCCTGCCGTCCATCATACATCTTCGACCTCCTTCTCTGTTCATTCCTGCCATACCCACCAATCCGCAGGTTTTGACAGATCTTTTCTTATCCGATCCTCATCTTTATAGAATTCCATTCCTTCTTTCATCCGTTGCCCCAATACTCTTATCACCTTCAAATGCCGTCTATTCTGTCACTTCCTGTCCATGCAGTTCCAAAAGATTTGCAAATAGGTACTCCTTATTTTCAACTAAAATTTGCACCCAATTATGTATTAATAAATTATTTTTACTTTCGTTATTATTATAAATTCATTATCTTTAACTGTAATTATTTTTAATGTATTAATATTGGAAATTTGTTTTTGCTTAAAGCTTTAAAAGTTATGTCATTATGAATTATTATAATTTCAGATTTTTTTCTTAATATAATTTATAATTTAATTTAATAATATAATATAATTTATTTTCTTCTTATTCATTTATTTATTTTAATATTTGCTAATTATCTTGTTTTTGTTATTCTACTCTAAACCTTGTTTTTGTTATTCTACTCTATCTAAAGCTCTAAAGCTCTACTGATATTACCTGTAATATTATTCTAAAGGGATATGTTCCGGAATAAATAAAGAATTTATTATTATTAAATAAAAACAAAATGCCAATCGGCTACCAAATATGTTGTTGCATTTCATACCATTTCAACATTTCGGTAAACTTGGGCTATTCTCAAGTCATGTAAACCTATTGCATTTGATTGTTTAAATGAAAACAAACGTCATAACTATATTCTTTTTTTATTATTTTCTTCTATTTTAGTATTACCTATAATTGAGTCATCGCATCTCCAATTTCCAAAAGGCCTCTGTAGTCCAAAATCAGGGACTTAGGATAATTACTGGAGGTCTAAAATCTACTCCGATAAATAAAATGGAGTCCATTACGGGCCTGCACAGACTGGAAGACAGGAGGGATATAAAAATGCTTAATTTAGACTCAAAAGCAAAATGCATTCCTAACCACCCACTGAAGGATCGTGTAGGCCAAAGGATACGAAACCGTATAAAAAGACAAAGCTTCCTTCACAAAACACGTTCAATAAAAGCAGAATTTCAGTTGGCAGAAATTCAACCTGAAATAAAGAAGGCAACAGACGACTCCCCACCATGGTCGTCTCCTTGCAAACCCTCAATCTTTCCAACTATTTCAGGGATTAGAAAGAAAAGCGACCAGGATCAATTGGAAATTAGAGCTGGGGCACTGGAATATGTGAATTCAACCTACCCAAAAAACTTGTGGACCAGAATCTATATGGATGGTTCAGCCGAAAATGCTACTAGAAATGGAGGCGGAGGCATTCACATGGAATTTCCAAATGGTCATGTGCTGGAGAAGGCGATTCCTATGGGGTTCAGCTCTACAAACTGCAGAGCCGAGCAAGATTCGTTACTGGAGGCCACGAGAATTCTAATAGACCTCAAGAGGAGCCAGAAATCAAAAATTGTTTTTCTAACTGATGCAGCAGCTGTTCTTTTAAACCTGAAGTCCAAATGGAAAGCAGGGCTGATATTGCTTGCCTCTGAGTTGGAACGCCTTACAACTGTATATGAACAAGTCACCCTGCAGTGGATTCCTGGGCACTGTGGAATACAGGGAAACGAGCTAGCTGATAAACTTGCCAAGGAAGGTTCCAAACTTCCTCAAATCACCTCCATACCTCGACTGGAGGAAGTTGAAACTATAAATAAAGCATCAATTCAGCAGAGGTGGAACAATTAACATCCAGACTTTAAACCCCAGGATCCTTACTACTTGCTTTCCTGAAAAGAACAGGTTTTAATTTTCCGTCTCAGGACTGGTCATAATCGGCTTAACTCGCATCTCCACAAAAAATTTAAAATTGGCCCAACTCCTTTGTGTGAATGTGGAAGAGGCGAACAGACTACAGAGCACATTCTATAGTCATGCATAATTATGGAGGAGCAACGGAGGCAGAGGTGGCCTAAACCTACTGACTTGGTGACCAAGCTGTATGGCGACCTGGAGGATCTCAGGAGTACCGACGACTTTATTCTGTCATTCCCTGACTTGGCCATTTGAATGGGAAGATCGAAGAAGAAGAAGTCATCGCATCCTGTTTGGTACACTATTGAAGCATGACTGTCATGCATAGATAATGCATGAAATAAAATAAAATATTTGGTGGCCGATTGGCCTTTTTTTTTTATTTACTGATCAAATGACCTGATATGGCTGTAGGCAATAAAGTTAAGAACTATTGGGAAAATACTAGGAAACAGATACACTCCAAACTGTTTTTAGATGGACCCTGCCCCAAAAGAAGTGAGATTCTTCTGTTTATGGATAGGTGTAACCTTAGGAGAGTGATGGGATTATATACAGGACACTGTCAACTGAACAAGCACCTCCAAAACATGGGAATAACTGATTCACCGACATGTAGACTATGTGGGATGGAGGACGAAACGGCTTTCCACATAATCTGTGAATGCGATGCTTTGGCAAGGGTGCGGTACCTCCACTTTGGTTGTGACCGGATCACTGACCCTAAGCTCTGCGAAATGATGGACCTGATGAGTCTACTCAGATTTTCAAAGGCTACTGGCCTGTTTTAAACGGTTTAGGCCAGAGCACAATAGGCCTCAATAGGCCGCGGTGCATATATGCTGGAAAAAAAAAAATGACCTGGTACCGAAAATTAATAAAACAACTAGAAGTTAAGAACTATGTTTTTTTATTGATGTGCTCTTAAAAATAGCATCTGTAGGAGCAGCCATTACTCAAGGTTTTTAATTTTATATCAAATTGTGAAATCTTTGAAGTTATTTATGATATTTATTTATTTTGTTTTCATTTTTTTAGTTGTCAGAGGCTTTAGCAGAAATAGAAGAAAGAGAAACTCAACTTGGCTTAAGTAAGTTACTTTGCTTTATTTATGATTGGTTGCTATGATATTAATTTTAGAAACAAATTTTTTATTTATTTGTTTTGTTAATTTTATGTATCAAAATACATATTCCATTTTATCAAGAAATATTGCTGATTCTGCTTAAATCTTTAAGAATTCATAAGGGTTTCATATAGGAAGAAAATAGAGGGGTACACTTCTTCTAGTGGCACAACAGAAGTATGAAGCGGTCCTTGGCCTGCTCAATCAGTTTGCCTTTGGCGATCCTATTTGCAGCATGTACTTGTGGTCTTCATCATCTCATGATGATAGTACTCTGTCATTTTTAATTCAACTGGGACAGAAGCTGGGCCTACTTTAATTTATACCATTGATTTAGAAACAGGGTTGGCAGGCTTTCCATTCTAAATTTTCAAAGTGCCAAGTCGAATGATTCAACTGTTATATGATATACTTCTTCACCATTTCAGTGTACTTAGGTTGAGGCATTGCTGTAAAGCCTTGTTGCTTTTTGTATGATGTTGGGTGTGTTATTATAATTCTTAGTACTATGTGTAAAAAGATAACAATTTTTTCTGTAAAGGCAGTAGGTGGGGTCAGTATAATTAAATAATTATTTATTTAATTTTGAAAGAATAAAAAGAAATCATCTCTTAAAATGAGTGACATGCAACTAGGGTAAGAAAGGAGTGCGTTAACTGAAGAAACATTATCGATTGAACTAATTAAATGTTGTTGGTACATAATTAATAAGTTTGAATCATGATTACCTTCTTATTACTATTTTTTTATAACTAAAAAAAAGAAAAGAAAACAAATTAAAATTAAAACTTAATATAATAACGTTAAGGATTAAAAAAATAAATAAGTTAGCTGATTATATAGATAAATATAATGAGCTCAGCAAGGGGTCACATCATTGTTGTACTGAAGGTCATATATTCGCTAGGATGGTTCGTGCAGCTATTATCTGAACGAATTATAAGGCAGAAACAGCACCTTCTAGATGAATAACCGCAGGGTTGACTGCCTTCACAGTGGTTTTTACCTGAGTCTAATTAATTATCCTTGAATGAGTTGCCCTCCCTTACTTTTATCGTTCCTAGTTATTTAGCGATTAATAATTTTACTTGTTTCTCATTATGTTGAATATTTAAATTTTGACTTAAATCCATGAACTATTTATTACTTTAATTAGTAGTGAAAGTGATTACTTTTTATTTGGGAGGGGTGGTCAATACATAGATTTCAAAGCGGCGATTTTTTTGGTGGTCGTTTAATTGGTGTGGCACCCATTTGGTCAACTTTTTCACCTTACCAATTGCCTCCAAGTGGCGTACGACGGTGGATTGGTTCACACCGAGTTCTACCGCCATTTCTTGGGAGGTTTTGGTTGGGTCTTCTTCCAGTATTGACCTCAGCTGGTCGTCGTCAACTGAAGAATGGCGGCCACGACCATCCTTGTCTTCGAAGTCAAAATCTCCACTGCGAAACTTCTGGAACCAACGCTGCACCGTGCATTCGTTAATAGTCTTCTGACCCCACACTTCATTGACATTACGAGCTGATTGCGCCCCGCTGCGCCCTAATTTAAATTCGTAAAAATAAATTTGACGAAAATTTCACTTCGACATTTTCAATTTAAAACCTTTAAACACTCTGAACAAAACGATTTTAATGATTAAATTCATGGTGAAAGAGAGGGTATTAGATAAGGTTTATTATGGTATATAAGGAATGAATATTAGGATTAGCTTTGTTTACAGAATTGGTATTAAGATATTGCAATGGAGGAAACCTGCATTAATTTTGCATCAACCCTATATTTCAAGTGATTACATTGTTTCGAAAGAAGTATCATATTATTAATACTTTTAAAATATTGGAAATAAACCTATTAATAAAGGATTTTTGCAGTCTATACGGTATTTTAAATAAAGTTTTTCCTTATTTTTTAAAAATTATTTTTTTTTTTTTTTAGTGCAATGTTTAATTCATATTTACTGATATTCTACAGGTGAACGACAAAATGTATGGTTCACAGAAATGAAAAATCGCCATAGGTATGCTGTTATTTATTCATTTTTTTTTATGGCTGTATGATTTTAAGTTTGTTCCTTATAATGATAGTTCTTAAATATCATTAGCCAATATGAGTTTGACTATAGAATCGTCAATATGTTGTTTTTTCAGGATTATTCATGCTATATTTTGATCTGAAAACTGATTTATTCACTATAAATAACTAACTCGTGTTATCTGAATAACTACAAAGTCTTCACCTTTTTTTTTTCTTTTTTTTTTTCTTCGATCCCGTATCGACATCTATGTAAATAGCCTCTATCTCCTTCCATAACATCCCAGCCCATAATTATATTGGTAAATAGACTGACTTCACAAGTTAAGATGCTGAGTTCTTAATCAGGTGCCGTCTATCTATAAACATTTTATATTCCTTATTTTTGTTTTGGGAAAAATAGCTAATATTAATTATAGTTTGTATATAACGTAATATCATAAAATTACTAGTATTAAGTCAATTTAAATTGGTTCGATATTAATTCAAAAGAGGTAATATATTTAATAATGCATTATTTTGTTTCAATATTTCTTAATTGTTATCCTACATTACATAATAATTTTAATTATTTTTTTTATTTAAGAAGTTCTACTATTTGTTTATAATTATCTGTTTATAATTTGTTTTCTTTTCTTTTATTACTTAAATGCATTCGAGACCAAAAAAACCGGCGCACTTTGAATTTCACTTAAAATGTACGAATTAAAAAAATATTGTTGGGTTTGAACCAGCTCATATATAAGCCAAGATAATAGGGTGCACATTTCAATCGTCGTTTGCAGTAATCCATCTAGGATTAGTGACTAATGTCCAAAGATTACAAATAAAGTTAATTCATTTAGCCTTCAGTTGACTAGAGTAGTGCTATACTTACCTGTGTGCAGTTTTTTTAATGTATTCATTATTTTCATCTTGTTGGTGTTTTCTTCTTCTTCTTCTTCTTTATCTTCCTCTTATGCCATTAGCTAGCGTCGAGGAGCCTCAGTCCAGCGTAACCACTCCTCCCGGTCCCTGCTTAGCCGCTTCATCTCATTGAGCGATTTGCCTTTTTTACTTCCAATTCTTTGAATATATTCTTGGTACGTAATTCTGGGGCGTCCGCGTGGTCTCTTTCCTGTGGGTCGAGCCTCTAATACCTTTATAGGATTCGTGTCCTCGTTCATCCGGCAGACATGACCAAACCACTGGAGTTGCCGTCTTTCTAGAGTGGTTTTAAGCTCTGTAACGTCTAGTTGCTCTCTAATGCTTTCGTTTCTAATGCGATCCCTTCTAGTTCTCCCAACAGATCTGCGAAGGAACCTCATTTCCGCTGCCGTTATGCGACTAGAGTGCCTGTCCAGTGTTGTCCAGCTTTCTCCGCCATAGGTGAGTGTAGGTAGGTAAACAGACTTATATACCTGCATTTTGGTCTTCTTATCTACTTCTCGGTGGCCGATAATGCTATTAGTAATCTGGTAATACACTTGATTCTCCTTACTTATTCTGTTTGATATTCCGGCGTCTATCTTACCCGAGCTACTAATTACGGTCCCTAAGTAGGTATATTCCTTCACTACCTCAAGTGTCTCGCCATTGCAGATGAGTTGGACATCTTCCTGTTCTTCCCTCGCCATAACCAGCACTTTACTCTTGAAGGTGTTAATTTTCATCCCTTTCCTGAGCAACTCTTCTTCCCATTCTACCAGAGCTTGTTGTAGTTTGGTTTTGGTATGTAGGACTATGTAATCCGCGTATAAAAGGCTTTGAACGAGGACAGTTCTCATATTCCATTTCCCGATTGTTGTCCATGCAGTTCGGCGCTTGCAGATTTTGTGGATTTCGTCCATTACGTTTATAAATAGAAGGGGACTTAAGCTATCTCCCTGTCTAACTCCTCTCGCAATTGGAAAAGGTTCCGATTCCATACCATTTATTCTTACCACTGCACCTTGGTAGGCTGACTGTATGGCTGCCAGCAAGTCTCCAGGTACACCCTTGGCTATTAGTGCATTCTAAATTTCTTTTCTTGGGACCACAACAAACGCTGCCTTCAGATCAAGAAATGCAAGATATAGATTCCTATCTCTGTCCCAAGCTTTTTCAGCAATATTTCTGAGAACAAAGATGTGATCCTGCGTCTGTCGGCCCTGACGAAAACTAGCCTGTTCCGCTTCTAGCTGCCCTTCTACAATCCGCCGGAGTCTCTTTTCCAGAATAGAAGTGTAAAGTTTACAGACTACGGAAAGCAAACTAATGGGTCTATAATTTTTGCAGTCTGTTGTGCATCCTTTTTTATAAATAGGGAGGATAATACAATATTTCCAGTCCCTGGGAATTTTCTTTCTGTCATACACTTCTTGGAACAGCGATTGAAGTGCTTTAAGAAATTCTTGACCACCATATTTCAAATACTCTGGTGCAATTCCATCCCTTCCTGATGCTTTACCTCTTTTTAGCTTACGGATTGCATTTTCTATTTCTTCTTCCTCTATAACCTCCAGGCTTTCCTGCATATTGGACTCTCGTTCATGGTAATGGTCTGTTTCTGGGTTTTCGGAGAATTGCTCCTGGAAATATTGCTTCCACCTGCCAAGGATCTTTTCCTTGTCTGTAAGTACGATTCCATCGCTACCTTTTACATTTCTAATGGGCTTGCATTGCTTTCCTCTTAACGTTTTAACTTTTCGCCAAAATGTTCTTATAGATTCGCGATGGTCCTCGCTCAGCCTTTTACCAAAATTCTCCCATGACTTTTTCTTGGCCTGGCGTATGGCTACCTTACATTCATTCCTGGCTATTCGATAAACGTGTAGCTTTCCTTCAGTTCTATCTCTAAGGTATGCTTTCCAGGCAAGCTTTTTCTGAGAAACCAGTCGTTGGAGGTCATTGGTCCACCAATCCGTCCGCTTTCCCTTACCGGACACTCTATTCTTCCACATACTGTATTTGCTGTTTCCAGGATGCATGTTTTCAGTGCCTTCCATATCTTTTCCACGTCTCCATCGAATGACGTTTCTCTCAATTTATTTTCCAGGCTTTCTGTAAAGAGGGCCCTTTTCTCTGGGTCATCCAAGGCCCTTACGTTGAGGGTTTCAAATGCTTTTATTTTCCTTTTATACTCTGGGATGATCTTTGTATCAGCCACAAGTAAAAGGTGGTCGCTGCCTATCTCCGCTCCTCTTACTACTTTTATATCAGCGAAATACTACCTTACGTTCCTATCGTATATGAAATAGTCAATTACACTATTTCGTTCCATGCATGAGAAAGTGATTTTGTGGATCCTCTTGTGTGGATAGAAAGAATTTCCTATGAGGAAGTCATTATGGACACAAAAGTCTATTAGCCGCTGTCCATTACTATTCCTCACATTCTCACCTCCATGTGAGATTTTTCATCATTTCCTGTTCTGGCATTGAAGTCCCCACTCAGGATTACTGACCTTCCTTTTCCTTTAGCTTTATCCACTATTTTTTGCAAATCCGAGTAGAATGCCTCCTTGTCTGCAACACTAGCATCTTCCATTGGTGCATACACCTGGATTATGGAGATCTTACCTATGGTCATCTTAAAATCTGCTACAATCATTCTTGGTGATATTGGTTCCCAGTTCTCTAAATGCTCATACATATACATTACTAGGCCTACCCCTTCTTTGGCAAAAACCCCTCTAGGTACTCCAGCATAAATTAGGGAGTAATTATTAGCCAATTTCATTTCTCCACTGCCCTTCTTCTTCACTTCACTTATGCCGAGAATTTCTACTTTGTAGGTCCTCATTTCCTCCACCAACTCGACCTCCTTCCCTGTTAAAGTTTTTATGTTCCACGTTCCCATTCGTATATCCTTAAGCGCGCCGAGTCGATTCCGTGAAGACTGTCCACATCCGAGGCTAGGCTGGTTTCTCTGAATCTGCTATACTCCAGACGGGTGATTGGCCTAGTGCTAGAGGCCCCGTATCCTCGGGACAACTGGTGGTTTGGTTATACCCACCCAACCATGGGTCTTCCCAGGGAAGGTGGCCCTGAGGTGTGTACAGTATATGACCTTGTGTATGAGTATGTGTAAAGTGTGCTGTTCTGTTATGTGAGAGTGCCGTGTACTGAACTCAGGAGTCCGGGGGAGCGTTATTCCCCACTAGTCTGGCACTTTGACTAGTCCCTGCAGGTTATTGTTGTTGGTGTTTTCACTTTTTCAAAATGGTGTTGGATTCCACGTTAGTCGCTCGAGTCATTGCATTAATCGAGGACAGGAAAAACCAGAGATACGCTGCCAGGGCCCTTGGGCTACGGGAAACAACGGTTCAGAGAGTGGCCCAGAGGTACCGGAAGACAGGCAGCTACACCACGAGGCCGGGATCAAGGCGGCCAAGAGCGACAGACCTAGCCGACGACCGCTTCATTGTGATTCAGACTAGGGTTGTAATATAAAAAGGAAAATATCGATATTCGATATTTTGCGATATCGCAAAACCCAATATCGATATCCACCGATAATTGCTAGAAAAATATCAATATCCAGAGGTGTCTACCCCCCTCTAAGTCAACGACGCAACCTCCCCCCCCCCCATCTCCCCCTTAGTCGAGGATGCACCCCCTCTCCACAAAACTTACCGCTAATACCTTATTATTATTATTTATGAACATATTATTTTATTTTCATTTTTATTTTTATAATGCGATGTTTGAAAAAATAGAGGAAAGTTTTGTTGTAGTTGTTTTGGTTCACATCAGTTTTTTGTATCGCTGAACACATATCTCAGCTTTGCTGACAGATATTTTGACCGGTACTTTCTTTTTGTTGCAAAATACTTAATTTTTTTTGTCCAATATCTCGGAAACTATTACTTTTTGCGATAAGATTACCTGATAAGAAATTAAAGTAGACAAAATTTCTACATTTTTTGTCCATAAAAAATGTCTTTACGATCAACCGTTAAGCCGTATAAAAAGTATAAAAAAGTGGCAATAAGCGATTTATGGCTCTTTACGTCTGATTTCCATAAAAACTACGTTATTTTTGACCATACATGCTATTAAAGTTAATGAAATACACATTAAATACAGGAAAAGTACATATTATCTATGCACATTGTGCTTGAAGCGAGTTTCGATGCAAGTTTTTAAAGTCAAAGTGAAAGGAAAAATATGAAGACAAATGATGAAAATAAACTTGAGGGTGTGAATTGCAAAACTTTTTACCTCCATTTATTATTAAAATCAAGATAGTAATGGTTATTATTACTCACTGAGCAAAGAGTCTAAATATGTATTTTCTTACGTTTAAAAATCAATTGTTAAAAACTCTCTTCATCCAGCAATCGGTGGACTGCATAACTACTTACACATACTTACATCACAATCTGAAGAAATGTAAGTAAGGAATTTTACCGTTCACACCCTGACTTACATTTATAGGTATACCAATGTTTGAGTATTGGAAGCGAATTTGAGTGTGTTGCGGATTTTTAGAGCAGAATTCCAGTAATTATAATACCACCGATTTCAAAAAAAGTCGGACAAGAATATGTTTTTGGAAATTTCTGGAGCAGAATGCAGCTAGTTTTAATTTCAGGATATCATGCTACGTTTTTAATTATCGTGATTTCAGCACATGTTCGCCAATGGTGTAGAAGTCCATGTGAGAGTTGTTTGGCTCCCTGAGGATATTTTTTTTGCCGGGTTAAAATTTTTAATTTGGTCTGTTTTAATTGAAGCTGAGGCTTTCGCAAATCCTAAAACTCTACTAATATCGATAAATTGAAAACCATTCGATTGAAGAATTTTAAAAATTAAGTTCAAGTTTTGAATTAAAAACATCGATTTATATTGATCCAACAGGACGAAATTGTCTTACAGCCACTTATATCATGTAAGAATATGACATGCTTTTAAAAAGGTTTGGTTGTTAACAGCGTGCATTGGATTATTTTCACCTGTTAATGATAATTATCAATAAACAGTTGAAAATTTTCACTACTTTTTATTCTAAATCTGATTGTACCCATTCGTTGAAAATTTAGCTTGTGTGAAAATTCTTATGTGTTTGCACTATTGGTTCTCAGTAACGTTTTTGTTTTTAAAACACCTTGCCTTCGCAGATTTTTCAGTTATGAGCAAACTTAGTTTTTCAGATCAATCCATCTTGGCGCCTAACAATATGGTTACAGGTTTTTTACAATCTTTTTTTAAAGAGAGATGAATAGAAAAAAAAAGATAAACCGACCGAAATTCATAGAAACGATTCTCCTCTCACTCACTCTTCTCTCCTCTTAAAAAGATTATGATTTGTTTACAATGTTTATAATACTTGGAAGACGAAAATAAATACGAATAATCGAGGGGACCGGATTGCAGTCCTTTTATATGAAATAAAGAGAGATTTTCAAGAGACCAGAGAATCCATACGAATTACCAGGGTATGAATTAACGAGATTCTACTGTAATATAGTTCAACATATTGGAATCATGGATATTGCTACCACGCTCCGTCCCCCGACGGGGTGGGCAATATTGTGCCGATAACCCAGTCGCGACGCCAAGGTTCAAAAAAAAAAAATTAATCCACAACCCTTCTACTTTCACCAAATCATCAAAAATAAAATACAATTATATCTCCTGTCAAAAAAAAAAAATAATTGAAGTTCGGACGCCACACTATTTTAAGGAAAATAGTGAAACCCTAAAAGAAAAAAATATAAGAAAAAAAATCAAGGAAACATACACCAATATAAATAAATTAAAACAATGATAAAATAAATTTAACAAAAAAAAAGAAATACTTATTTAATCGTCTTGCTCAACAAAATAATTTAATTAAAAATTCTTAAAAAGACCCTTAAGTCACTTAAAACAATAATGAAAAAAAAATTAATTTAATTATTAACAAAAAAAAAAGATACCTGCCGGAGGTAGCTTCGAACTCAGGGCCTCAGTGTGACTCTATATCGATATAAGCACTAAACCCTTTGAGAGAGTAGTTCACATGGACATTCCTAAATTTTCTATGGTAAAATATAATAATACCAGGATAATATAATAAATGACATAAAACAACTTGTTTGAAAAAAAAAATATACATAATCTTTTATTAACCAAAAAAAAAATAAAAACATTTAAAACAAACAAAAGAAACTATTCCAGCCGGACTCAAACAAAAACAAAATTACTGTCCTTAGTTTAATGTATAAAATTATAATAATAACAAAAAAAATGAAATTACAAATCCGAAGAATTAGATGGGGCAGCCAGTCCTATTTTCTCGGTTCTTCTTGTTCTCCGGTGACGTCCTTTTTTCGTCTTCTTCTCGAGAAATTCGCTATAAACTTTCGTATGGCGCGAAGTTCTAACGCCTTGGACGCACACCACAACAAAAAAATCTCGTTAAACCGTACAGGATAGAGAAACAAATCCCGCACCTCGTGCACTTCGATCAAAGTTCCGACTTCTCTCGTCACTTGTCTCCTCCCAGCTGGCGAGGTCTCTCTCATCTCTGCATATCGCACAGCTGTTTTGGGATCGTAATTAAATTTATCACGTAACTTAAAACTATTTCTAATATTACGCCCTCACTAAGTCTCTCAAAAGTGGTATTAATATAAAAATTTAAAAAAAAATAATAAAATAACAAGTATCACGAAATTTTAACGTAAAAACCATCCCTTTTCCTGTCAAAAAAAAATTTAATTAAAATTTTTATTTTGTATACTTATCAATATTATCTACACTTAAACTATTATTTACTGCCATCATTCTCTACTTCCTCGCCTCGTCTTCAGGCTGAGGTTTCAGGTCCTTTACGTGCCACTTTCCTACGTCTCGTCCGTCCATATCCTCTAATTGATACAATAGACCACCGATTCTTTTGGTAACTCTGCATTTGACGAAGGTGGGTGCCAGCTTCCTGTTGAAGTAACTTGCTCCCACTGAGAGCTGATGATTCCTCCTCCAGACTGTTTCTTCCGCATGGTATTCTTGAAATCTCCTCCTGAAATTGTATGTTGCACTGCTTCTCTCGTAAGCTCGTGCCAACTTGTCCTGTATCTCCTTGTACAGTAATGGTACGTTTTGCAACCTGTCCGCGTATTTTCTTCGGCAGTCAGCATCGCTATGTTCCTCTTCATCCCAATTCGGATGCTCTTTACCAGAACGCGGTAGCTCTCGACCAAAATTCAAGTAGGCTGGTGAAAATCCTGTCACCTCATGCACATCCGTTTTAATCGCAAACGCTAATTTAGGCAACTCTTTATCCCACTGCCTCTGGTTCTCCTTCACATAGGACGAGATAAGAGTTTTGATCACTCGGTTAGGTCGTTCCATCGGGTTTGCTTGTGGGTGGTTGTGCGGCGTATAGGAAATGTCGATCTGATATTCAGCTGCTTTTGCTCGAAACTCCCGGCTCTTAAACTGTGGCCCATTGTCACATATAACCGTCTGTGGAGCACCAAACATGAGTATTACCTCCTTCTCTAGTAGATTACTGACAGCTTTCGCAGTGGCAGTTCTCACCGGTACGAAAACACTATATTTAGTAAAATAGTCGGAAAAGGCTACAATATACCGATGTCGGCTAGTCGACAAAGGCAAAGGCCCCATAATATCAGCAGAAACCAACTGCCATGGTCTAGCGACGATTCTTTGTTGACCCATTAATCCAGCAGGAGCTCATTGTAAAGGCTTGTGGGCCAAGCACGTTTCACAGCGTCCTACATACCGGGCAGTGTCAGAAGCCATTCCGGGCCAATAATAATGCTCCCTTAACCGTTGCATGACCCTATGACCCGATAAAGGATCGTCATGACAATCAAAAAGCACCTCTTTTCTTTTATTCTTCGGCACAACTAATTTCCAGGGAGCCTCCTCTCCTAGGATCTTCCGTTTTTCTACGATCCTCTTGAATATTTTGTTCCCTTCTATTCTCCAACTTGGATATTTAGCGGGATCTCTTTTTATCCTATCCAACATTTTCACGTACCAGGATTCAAGGTCATCAAAAATCACTTCGATCGTTCCAACCACATGTTTGTGTATTCGAGATAATGCGTCAGCTGCTGCGTTTTGCTTACCAGGTCGATGTTCTATTGTGAACTGATATTGCTGTAGTTTAATGGCCCAACGGGCTAATCGACCTTGAGGGTCCTTAAGATTGTGGAGCCATTTCAGCGCTTGATGGTCCGTAATAACTGTAAAAGGCATAACTTCCAGGTATGGGCGAAACTTTTCTACGGCCCAAAGCACTGCCAAACACTCGTGCTCGGTTGTACTGTATTTCCGCTCGGCTGCCGTTAAGCTTCGACTCGCGTACGCTATCACCTTTTCTCCTTCCTCATACTTTTGGTATAGGATTGCCCCTAGTCCCGTATTAGAAGCATCTGTTTGCAATAAGAAGGGTCTCTCAAAATCTGGACAAGCTAAGATAGGGGCCTTCACTAATCTTTCTCTCAAATACTGAATGGCTCGCTCTTGTTCTTCACCCCATTTGAATTTACATCCCTTTTTCAGCAGTGAGGTAAGTGGGGAGATAGTAGTAGAGAAATTTTCAACAAACCGCCTATACCATGAGGCTAACCCTACAAATTGTCTCACTTGTCTCACAGAAATAGGTGTTGGGTAACTGCGGATGGCTTCGACCTTCTCTGGATCAACCAGCAACCCCGACTCCTTGACCACATATCCTAAAAAACGTAGTTCTGGTCGACAAAATTCGCACTTGTTCCAATTCAAAGATAAATTTGCTCCGGCTAGCAGTTCAAAAACCTCTCTCAATACCCGGAGGTGTTCGGAAAAGTCGGATGTCACGATAACAATATCGTCCAAGTAAACAAACACGTTTGGCTCCAAGTCAGCCCCTAGGACCGCATCGATTAACCGTTGCCATATCGCTGGACTGTTGTGTAGGCCAAATGGCATGCGGGTAAACTGAAATAAGCCTCTTCCTGGGACAGTGAAAGCTGTTTTCTCCTGGCTGTTCTTCTCTACAGGAACCTGCCAATATGCGCTCTTAATATCCAGTGATGAGAGATATTTAGCATCCCGAAGTCTGTCTAAGATGCTAGAAATGTAAGGAAGGGGGTAAGCGTCCCGTTTGGTCACATTGTTCACTTGACGGTAGTCTACGCAAAACCTATGGCTGCCATCCGGTTTCTTAACCAAAACTACTGGTGAAGCCCACGCACTCTTAGAGGGCTCTACTATTCTATCTTTCAGCATTGCATCTAATTAATTCCTCTTTCAGAATTTTTTGAATATATGGAGACACTGGGTAATAACGCTGTTTTATTGGTTTGCGATCACCAGTGTCTACGATGTGCTCCACTCTGCTTGTGCACCCCAATGCTTTCGTTTTCCAATGACTCCATTGGTTAATCAACGAGCTTAATTTCTCGTGTTCCGCTGATGATAAATTCTTTTTACTAACAAGCATACTCGAGATAACCTCATTCCCACCATGCTCCTCAGAAAAATCTTCTTGCTGGCCCATCTCCATACCCGGAAGTAAACGCATCTTTCGCCAGAAATCCATTCCCAAAATTACAGCGGCAGTCAATGAAGGTATGATCAAAAATTTTACCAAACAGATTTTACCCTTGAGTTCAACTGGAAGCTCGGTCGAGCCTAAAATCTCCATTTGATGACCATTAGCTGTGGATATCTTAAACTCTGGTTCCTCCTTCAGGGTTAGCCCCAATGCAGCAAACTTATTCCAGCAATTACCATCCATAGCCGACAAAGAAGCTCCAGAGTCGAGTAAACCCAGAAAGGTTAGACCAAAAATCTTAATCCGCACATATGGGCGTCTGTCATTCAAGTGGGTCACATGCTCGATTGGTCTTACACACTTGCCTGACATTACTTCCTGTACCACCATTAACCACTCTGGCCATTCTAATTTGGTTGTGAACGAATAGAAGGCACCAGGCTCTGGTTCACTCAGACCTGGGCACTCTTCTCGTTTCCCGACTTGTTTGTACATCTGGGACAAGCATTCCTTATGACGTCTTTTAGACCATATCCTTCACAAAATACTTTCCTTGGAGCCGTACATCTTCGAAATGAGTGACCCGTATCTAAACAGTTGCAACAATGAAATTTTCTGACAGGTTGGACCGAAGTCGACATATTGAAGACTTTCTGTTGTTCTCGATCATATGTTCGACGAGGAGGTGTGGTATAGGCAAGGTCTGGTTCTAACAAACCTCGAATGTTTGGGGGTGGTTGATGAATATCAATCTTCCACTTCGCGTTTTCTATTCTTCGCCCACAGTCGATTAGATCTTGGATACTTTCGATATTCACTAGGGCCAATCGATCAAGATAATAAGGGTGAAGGTTCTTCAATAGTACCTTAAGCATTTGTTCTTCGGTAGGTTGGTCTGATAATCTACTGAAATAATTTTTCATCACTGCCACAAAAATTCCTATCGTTTCAGTTGGCCCTTGGGTTCTCCTTTTAATCTCGTCCCACAATCGATCTTCATAATCTGGAGGTTCGAATTCCTTTCTCAACTCCCTGACTAGTTCATGCCAGCTGTTCACCTCCCTCCGCATGGCTCTATACCAGACTAAAGCTGTTCCCTCGAAAAGATCAAACGCCGACTGATATAAATCTTGTACCGTAACGTTACGGGCTTCCCGAATTTCTTCAATCCTCTCCAAGAACGCGTTAACGCTAAGCCCACTAACTCCTCCAGAAAAATGAATGCCCCAATCTTTTGGTGGGATCTGGGTCTTCCTTATTATTGTCGTCACTTTCGACGAATCATCCGCCCGTTTTTCCGACCTAGCACTGGCTTCATATTCCTCAATCGTAGCGTTACCATCTACTTCTGAATCCTGAGCTAAAACCCCTATAGCGGTCCAATATTCTAAACAGGCCGCGTTCATTTCCGAAATTGCCGATTTCTTGGTTTCATCTTCGGTCTGAATACGCCTTAATCGATTTAATACATGCTGTAGAGTTGCATCAATTTTTCTTACCTCGTTGCCTTTGGCATTCGGCACTTTATTTTTTATTTCGTTGAGTTTCCCTCAATAACAAATATTAATTTCATCATCTGTATCACAATCAGTTTTAGTAGGATGAATAGTTCTTCCTTGTTTTTCTAGTTTTAATAGGGACCGTAATTTTGATTTCATATCCCCAACCCTCGTTATCCCCGTAAATCCTCTGATTTTTAGTTCATATTCCAACTCGTCGGAAGCGAGTCTTTCAATATCTACTTTATAATCCATGATCTTGGATTGTTGGCTGTACGAAAATAAAATTTATTTTATTTTCAAATTAATTAATTTTAAAAAAATTATAAATCGTTTATCCGAAATAGTCCCTGTTCGGGCGCCAAAAATATGCTACCACGCTCCATCCCCCGACGGGGTGGGCAATATTGTGCCGATAACCCAGTCGCGACGCCAAGGTTCAAAAAAAAAAATTAATCCACAACTCTTTTAACTATTTTAAGGAAAATAGTGAAACCCTAAAAGCTTCGAACTCAGGGCCTCAGTGTGACTCTATATCGATATAAGCACTAAACCCTTTGAGAGACGTAGTTCACATGGACATTCCTAAATTTTCTATGGTAAAATATAATAATACCAGGATAATATAATAAATGACATAAAACAACTTGTTTGAAAAAAAAAAATACATAATCTTTTATTAACCAAAAAAAAAATAAAAACATTTAAAACAAACAAAAGAAACTATTCCAGCCGGACTCAAACAAAAACAAAATTACTATCCTTAGTTTAATGTATAAAATTATAATAATAACAAAAAAAATAAAATTACAAATCCGAAGAATTAGATGGGGCAGCCAGTCCTATTTTCTCGGTTCTTCTTGTTCTCCGGTGACGTCCTTTTTTCGTCTTCTTCTCGAGAAATTCGCTATAAACTTTCGTATGGCGCGAAGTTCTAACGCCTTGGACGCACACCACAACAAAAAAATCTCGTTAAACCGTACAGGATAGAGAAAACAAATCCCGCACCTCGTGCACTTCGATCAAAGTTCCGACTTCTCTCGTCACTTGTCTCCTCCCAGCTGGCGAGGTCTCTCTCATCTCTGCATATCGCACAGCTGTTTTGGGATCGTAATTAAATTTATCACGTAACTTAAAACTATTTCTAATATTACGCCCTCACTAAGTCTCTCAAAAGTGGTATTAATATAAAAATTAAAAAATAAATAATAAGTATCACGAAATTTTAACGTAACAATATATCGTTGTAAATTATCGATATCATCGATATATCGGATACTAAGATATCGATAGAAAATATCGGTTTTTCAACTCCGATATATCGATATATCGCGTTTTGATATTCCAACCCTAATTCAGACTCTCCGAAATTGCTTTTAGACCTCAGAAGAGACGTCTGGCCGTTGCATGTTGCTCAGGGTATGGATGTCAGTTAACAGAAAGTAGACAGACGAATCGCTGAAATGAACCTGCACTCCAGGGTATCTTCTGCAGGCCCTCTCCTAACCACAGCCTACTTTTTATACACAGACATCCACACCCCGAGCAACACCGTGGTATCCAACACCATTTTGTAAAAGTGAAAATACCAACAAGATAGACAGAAATGTAGTGTATAAAAAATTAAAATTGCTAGGTTGTCCTATGAAGCTTATCAGGCTAATCAAGATGACCCTGTATGACAACAAAAGAGTAGTGAAAATTCAAGGAGAACTTTCAAAGCAATTCAATATTCAGAAAGGTGTTAAACAGGGAGACCCTCTTTCACCAGTATTATTTAACGTGGTGCTAGAAGTAGTCATGAGCTCGATCCGCACAAGGCCAGGAGGATGTATAAACCACAGATTGACACAGCATCTAACATTTGGGGATGAAATAGTGATCACAGGAAGAACAACCAATGCGCGCGCTACTTGGAGTGTTCGAGGAGTGCGAAGAAGCTACTAGGAAAGCAGGACTGGTAATCAATAAGGAAAAAACTAAATATATGATAACCATCAAGGAAGAAAGAAGGAACAGGTATATCGAGGGGGCTGGATACCGCTTCGAGAGAGTACCACAATTTAAGTATCTGGGCACTGTTATCACGGAGGATAATAATATTTGGGAGGAAATTAAGGCAAAAATAACAGCTGGTAATAGATATTATTGGTCCCTAATGAAAATTTTTCGAAATCGGGATACATCCAGAGCCCTCAAAATAAGAGTGTACCGTACGGTCCTGCAACCAGTGGTTGTGTATGGAAGCGAGTCCTGGACGCTGTCACTTAATGATGAAAGGATATTAAACAGATGGGAGAGAAAATCCTCAGAAGAATCTTTGGCCCTACAAAAGAAGGAGATCGCTGGCGGATGAAGACCAATGAGGAACTAAGGAACTTATATGAAACACACGATATTGTTTCAACCATTAAAAGTGCCAGGATAAGATGGCTGAGACACGTACAAAGAATGGTGTGTGGTCGGCTCCCTAAAATGATGATGGAGGGACACCCAGGTGGAGAAGAAGCAGAGGGAGACCTAGACATCGTTGGCTGCAGGATGTAGAAGAAGACCTTCGATCGTTGGGTGTCGACAGATGGAGAAGGGCAGCCGAAGACAGATCTGATTGGAAGAGGATCACTGAGGAGGCCAAGGTCCTACAAGGAACATAGCGCCGTCAGATAGGATAGGATAGTAAACTGAAGACTAACTGAATTAACTTTATTTGCAATCTTTGGACATAAGTCACTAATTCTAGATGGATTACTGCAAACAACAATTGCAATGTACACCCTATTACCCTGGCTTATTTATGAGCTGTTTCAAACACAATAATATTTCTTTAATCTGTGTATTTTAAGTGAAATTCAAAGTGAGCCGGTTTTTTTGGTCTCGAGTGTATTTCAATTTAAATATTATAAGGCAATTTATTTTATTAATATAATTTATGTTATTACCATTTAAAATTACATTGTTTCAGCTCCTATTCGGCATTTATTTTGCCACCTTTAAATTCTCTATAGATTTAAGAATAAATATATTTATATTAATAATCTAGATGCTGAATTTTGCCAGCGGATGATCTTGGTAAGCTCAATTTTGAACCTCCACCGCTGCCACAACCACCAATTAAGAATTAAAAAACTTGATGTCAAGAATGTTTAGAAATTGCATTTTTACCATCAAATAATTATTAAATTAATATTGTTTTTGAGTATATGAAAAACTTATCGTATTTAATTCCAGTGAAATATCTAAGTACACGAGAGAAGGTCATGAAACAGAAAGCCTTGACATCTCTTCTAAAGAAAATTTGTCCAGTTCATTTCCTAAGGAGCTATCCCACAGTATTGGGCATGTATATATTTTATTGAAATTTATTATTTAATATTTGATGCAGTCATTGCTATTGTAATTTGGTGGTTTTGTAGTGCCGACTCAACACCTCCTTCGCTACTGCTGAGTGAATTAGCTAGTTTTGGTTCTCCTAAGAAATTGTCTAGCATGTTAGAAACTTGTAATGAACTTGCTTGGGCAGAAGAAGTAAAAAAATTACAGGTATATGAATTAATTACCTCACAAACTCTATGTAATTTTTATTATTGAGAAATCTGTCATATTTCCATCGTTCAGTGTATCTTGAAGTATTTATTGAATTGGAGAAAGTTAAGTTATTGCATATGATAATATTCACAGGTTACCTGCCAATACACTTGTCACTTATTTATTAATTATTTATATGTGAATAATATTTGCTTAAGAATGGTGTATTAAAATATTGGAATGAACTGCTTCTGTTATTTTCAATGGTTAAAGATAAAAATAATCTCTAGGCCTTCGTTGTTTTTCTTTCTCTCGTTGTCTCTATCCAAAGCTGCCAATTTCCCATTTTCCACACATAGCAGGTTCCAGACATCCTGATTTTTTGAGGTTTGCCGACCTGTTTTTTTCTATCAATGACTGGGATGAAAAAGTTGCATTTTCTTTAGTTTCTAATCTTTCCATTTGAGGTTTTTCGTCCTGTTTTTTTTCTATGAATGACTTGGATGAAAGTCAGATTTCTTTGGTTTCCAATCCTTCTATTCTAGGTGTCAACCTATCTTGGTCTGACAAGATGCACTTTTCTGAAGACATCAGGATCTTGCCGAGGGGTGTGCAGTCTCTGATTTATCCTTTGGCATTCCTGCCCATCCATTATTATTCATCCATATATACCATAGATATACCATAGGGGATCTGCGGCCTCGAGGTTACAAGTGACCTCTGAGAAATGGTGTGGCCTCAGAGACCACTTGCAATTATTCCTTTTATATCTCGTGAATGGATTTTTGTGGTTCAAACGTCTTTCTGACGATTTAGAGATAGTAATGAACTTGCTAAAGGAAAAAAAATAAGAAAACTAAGATGAAAATTTTCCCGGCTTTCCATTAGCTTATCATCTTGGGAACGGATGAATAGATTTCCGTGGTTCCACCAATTTTCCGACTACAGAGATAGAATAAAAGGAAAATAAGAGTAAAAATGTTCCGACTTTTCATTTGCTTTTTCTCTTATATCTTGAGAACGGGTGAATGGATTTTCGCGATTTAAGCGATTTTCCGACTGTTTATAAATATACCAAAAAGAAAATGAGTGTGAAAAATTTTCAGACTTTTTTTTCGCTTTTACTCTTATATTTCGTGAACAGAAGAAAGGGTTTTCGCGATTCAAACGATTTTCCTACTGTTTAGAAGCCGACTAAAAGGAGAACGATTGTAAAAATTTTGCAGACTTTTTTTGTCGCTTTTTCATCTTATATATTTTCTAAACGGATGAATGGAAGGTCAAGGTTCAAACGATTTCCCGACTGTTTAGAAATGTTCTAAAAGGAAGACGTGTGTTAAAAATTTACCGAATTTTCTTAACTCTAAAAAGTGGAAAAATCGTTTGAACCATGAAAATCCATTTCCCGTTCTAGAAATATAAAAGGAAAACCGAAAGAAAAGTCGGAAAATATTTCACATTTGTTTTATTTTTTCCCGACCTCTAGAAATCCCGAAAATCGTTTGAACCGTGTAAAATTCATTCGCCCGTTCACAAGATATAAAAAGTTCTGACTTTTCTTTCACTTTTCCTGTTATATCTCGTAAAGGTTTTTCTGATCATTTAGAGGTAGGCTAAAAGGAAAGTGGGTGGCCACATTTTTCCGACTTTCCATTCGGTTTTCCTATTATAAGTCGTGAACGGGTAAATAGATTTTCACGGTTCAAACAAATTTCAGACTATTTAGAGGTAGGATAAAAGGAAAACAAGAGTAAAAATGTTGCGACTTTTTTTTCGCTTTTACTCTTATATTTCGTGAACGGATGAATGGGTTTTCGCGATTCAAATGATTTTCCGACTGTTTACAAATATGCCAAAAAAAAAAAAAAAAAACGAGTCTATAAAATTTTCAGACTTTTTTGTCGCTTTTTCTCTAATATTTCGTGAACGGATGAATGGATTTTCGCGATTCAAACGATTTTCCTACTGTTTAGAAGCTGGCTAAAATGAAAACGATTGTGAAAAATTTTCAAACTTTTTTTTAGCTTTCCATCTTATATTTCCTAACCGGATGAATGGATTTTCAAGGTTCAAACGATATCCTGACTGTCCATTACTGGGAGACCCGTACATGCCTTATGGCTGGGAAATCCCGTTCTTGTACGTCGAAAAAGAAAGTTTGATAAATATTCGTTATTAAATAGGCCATCTCATGTCAATATACTTTATTTGGAAACAAATTATATCCCTGAAGGGGCAATTAATATTTGTTAGTGTTAGTGGGCCAATGATATTTGATTTAATCACTTATATTGAGGTTGAGTTCGCGGTCCAGGTCACATTTATTACAGAATGGTGTCTTATCTGGACAGATGTCGTGCTGCCTCGAATTCTCGACCTTCTTCGTCTCACTGCCTCCGTCTAATATAATAAGCAGCCGGCTGTCTGATAAGCGATGGTAAGATGGGGCTTTATCCTTGCCAATAGAACGAAGGAGCGTCAAGATACCGCGTGTTCGACGTTGTGCGACCACCATCGCTATGGTGGGTGATAGATATGAGACCTGAGGTCTCTAAAATATATATAACAAAAAAAAGAACGAGAAAATCGGAGGTCGTAAATTCGACACTGACTGCTTAGAAATATTCTAAAAGGAAGACATGTGTGAAAAATTTACCAAATTTTCTTACCTCTAAAAAGTCGGGAAATCGTTTTAACCGTGAAAGTCCGTTTACCTGTTATCGAAATATTAGAGGAAAATTGAAAGAAAATTTGGAAAATATTTCACACTTGTTTTATTTTTCCCGACCTCTAAAAATTCTGGAAAATCGTTTGAACCATGTAAAATTCATTCACCCGTTCACGAGATATAAAAATTTCTGACTTTTCTTTTACTTTTCCTGTTATATCTCGTAAAGGGTTTTCTAATCATTTAGAGGTAGACTAAAAGGAAAATGGGTGTGAACATTTTTCCGACTTTCTATTCACTCCTCCCATTCCTCTTATATCTCGGGAACGGATGAGTAGATTTCCGTGGTTCCAACAATTTTCCGGCTACAGAGATAAAATAAAAGGAAACCAAGGGTAAAAATGTTCCGACTTGTTTTTCTCTTATATCTTGAGAACGGGTGAATGGATTTTCGCGATTTAAACGATTTTCCTACTGTTTAGAAGCCGACTAAAAGGAAAACGTTTGTGAAAAATTTTCAAACTTTTTTTCCCCTTTCATCTTATATTTTCTAAACGGATAAATAGATTTTCAAGGTTCAAACGATTTCCCGACTGTTTAGAAGTACAGTACAATCTCGTTAATCCGACATATATGGGACTACGGGACTGCCGGATTATCGAATTTGCCGGATGACTGGTATTCAAGGGAAAAATACTTGTGAAAACAAATACATAGCATGTACATATGTTTTTTTTAAATATTTTTTATTCACCAATCTAGTTACATTATTACAGTGTACATGATATATAAAACAGTTCCATTAAAAACAAATTAGATTTTATGTAATCTTATTACTTGGAAAAATAATATTTCATTTTTGTTTTTTTAATAGCGTATATTTTCCAAATACAGAATCTGGAACCCGTTTAAATACCATTTTATATCACTTGGCGTGTCATTTTCTTCTGCATATTTGATAATCGTGTTGATAGCATTAAGAGCTTCGTTGTTGGTTACAGTTCGTCTCGTAGTTGTAGTTGTTTCCGTATTGTCGTCGTCCTCCTGTTCATGTTCGGTGGTTTTTATGATTTCTTCATCCGTTAAAATTTCCAAATTTTCTTCGTTCATTCCTTGAAACCATTCGTTTGTCATTGTTTTTTTTTTAATTGGACTATGTCGTCGTTTTGGTTAACAATATCGAATAAAAGAGATTTTTTATAATTGCTTTTTATTCGTTGAATTACGTTCTGAACAATTGGCTGTATCAATGCAGTATGGTTAGGAGATAATAACATGACTTACAAGTTTTTACTTTTACTAATTTACTTTTTTTAATAAAATCTGAAGATGGTTTAATACATTAAACCATCTTCAGATTTTAGTACGTTTTCATCTGGATGACCAGACGCATTGTCCAAAATTAATAACGCTTTAGCAGGCAAGTTATGGGTCTTGGAAAAGTGTTTCACAGCAGGAATAAAATTTTCCTTGAACCATTCTGTGACTGATTTTTGTAAGTGACTGGAAGACTTGAAACATTTTTAAATGCTCTGGGTCGGTTTGCTTTACCAACAACCAGTAAGAGCAGTTTATGCGAGCCGGTAGAATTGGCACAAGGTAAAAATGTTATTCTATCTTTGGACATTTTTCTACCGAGCGCACTTTCCTCGAACAACCCATCAATTGCTCTGAAATCGTCTCTCTTTGTTATTTCTTTATAGAAAAATTTAGCTTTCTAGCGAAGGATATCACCAGATAATGGTGTGTGCCTTGCCCGCTCTTGCAAAAGCCACGTAAATAACCCATTTTTCATATCAGGGCACTCACCTGACTTTAAAGTTTGTCGCTTCTTCAGATCTTCTTCGGCAGTAGCTGAATGAAATTTAAAATCTCTCTATTCTTGCTTATGTCGTACACCGTAGCGTGTCCTACTCCATAATCCCGAACCAAGTTTGCAGTCATGACTCCACTGTCCATTTTTCTAATGATGTCCCGTTTTTCAGATAAAGATAAAGTTTTGTTTTCGTTTTCCGACATTGTATGATTTATAAAATCACCGCACTGTTGAGAGTTACATCAGAGACTAAGGGTGAAACGTCATAAAAGTTAGAAGGGAGGTGTTAAAGGTAGGTAGGGAAGTAAATTCTGAGAATGGGAAGCAGGCGGGAAGTGTGCCGGATTACTGCTCGTTCCGGACTGTGGAACTACAGGATTAACGAAATTGTACTGTATTCTAAAATGAAGACGTGTGTGAAAAATTTACCGACTTTTCTTTCGGTTTTCCTATTATATTTCGTAAACGGTGAATGGATTTTCGCGATTCAAACGATTGCCTTGCTGTTTAGAATGGAAAGTCAAAAAATGTTCACACTCAATTTCCTTTTAACCTATTCCTAAATAGTCGGGAAAACATTTGAACTGCAAAAATAAAATCACCTGTTCATGAGACAGAGAGATAAGGCGAATGATAAGTCGGAAGAATGCCAACTGAAAAAAAATATATGTATATTTTTATATATGTGTGTGGGTTTAAACAAATATAAATACCAACAGTGTAATATAAAAAATTATTGCGACCTCTTACTGCCTGATTTAAATGCAGCCTCCAATAGCAAAAAGGTTTCCCACCTACGTTATACAAGACTGGGTGGATCTGGGTTTTGTACAGCTCAACCTTGGTAACCCTCAAAATCTGCTAACTTCTTTGTTGCTTCCAAGTCCCAAAGAAACAGCAATTCAAGGCATGATTCTATTCTCACTAGATATATCATTTTTTGCGTTTGCCATGTTTCCAAGATAAGTGAATTCATTTTCTTTTTTGGAAAGCATATGGTCTTAATATGGGGTTCCATTATGGATCCTATATCTTTTCCAGTTGCTATTTATTTTTTATTTGCGGAGTTTACTGACTGATAGCCCCATGATTTTTGAAGTTTTTCCAATGCCAGAAACGAAACTGAGATGCTACTAAATGACCTCCTGGGAATGTTTAGATCATCAGCATAGTCCATGAGGATAATCAATTTGTTGAGAATAAAGCCAGATACCTATATTCTGGATTATCTGATGGCTACTTTCAGTTTGAAGTAAAAAAAATAAGTAGGTTAAGGATTCCCCGACTCAAGCCCCTTGTGGCTGTTAGTTTCTCTTAGCCAGATTTTTATTCTGATTTGTTCATGCCTTCTATTGGTGAGTTTCTTATTTATCCTCAGTTTGTTCTTGGCCAGATACTCTTTTGAGTGGTATATTGTTGTCATGTCCTCTTTCCAATATCTGCTATAGAGTAAACACCATGTCTGTTGTAGACTTTTACTTCCATCTGTTCTATTATGGAAATCAAAAAACAAAAATTAACTATTATTTTTTAATGGTTAGGTAATTCTGCTATTAGGTAAAAAAAAAATTTTTAGTATTTTTAAATTTATTGAATTGAACTTATTTATTTAAATATATTTTAATTTATTTATTATTTAATTAAATTGATTGAATTAATTATATGCAGCAATAAAGTTACTAATTCCTTTGCTTATTTATTAAAAAAAAAATTTTTATGCCATTATTACACAGGCAAAAAATGGTTTTGGTTCTGGAGTATTTGGAGCTGATTTCATATGACTTTGATTCCCTGAATTTTAATGTCATTACTTTTTGCCTAAGAGTTCAAATTTCTTAGATATAATATTTTAGTAAAATATACGTTATAATATTTAAGTTAAATTCATGGATCAAATAAGAAGAACTAATCACAGAATTTTTTTATAATTATGTTAAAGGAACATAAATGAGTATTGCAGTAGTACTTATCTAATAACAAAGAGCAAAGGACCAGAAAAAAGTCATTGATGAAACCAACTATTCTGAACTCTTTGGAAGCTTCGTGCGTTTGCCTAAAAAATTTTTGGCAACTTCAACAAATAAAGTCAAGGCTTTTTGCTCAGCCTCATCAATGGAATTTACGAAGGCAGGATCCTTAATGAGTTGTCTTATTTTTGGGCTGTCAAATATTCCTGCTTTAGTTTTTTCCATACTCAACTTAGTCATTTTTTCTCCTTTTTATGCAAAGCATAATCCGTTCTTATCAAGAGCTTTTACAGACTCCTTTGTTAGCCTCAGCTTAATATGCAGTGGAGGGAAGATGATTTTTCTTGTCCAACTAAGGGGTCGTTAATGACATTCTTTACCCTAATATCCATGTTCTTGGCCATTCTTTCCTAACCAAGTGTTGTGTTTTGTCTCTGCTATTCCAGCAACCGAAACAAGGATATTTGGTCTAGTCTTCCAAGGAGAAAGTTTAAAATTTTCTCTACACAAATCACTCATTGATGTTCATGATACCTTATCTTCTCCAAAACCAAAGCTATGCTGTCATATTCTTTTTTCATTTTCGTTGATTGAACAATTGGTATTGAACCATATTTGTTCCCATTGTGTAGAATGATACATTTAAAACTTCACTCTGAGCTGTCAATAAATAGGCTCTAACCATCTGCAAAATATTGAGGAAAAATAACACAAATGCGCAACTTAAACTGCATTATTCTGGCTGCTTTATTCACGATTAATTAAATTATAAACTACAAGACAAAAATAATTAATTATATTAATAAAATCAAAATCCAAAATAGATACATATATTCATATTTGTACAAACTTATATAGTCATTATTCTTTTACATTTATGCGGAAGATTAATCATCAAGGAGAAGGAGAAATAAATGGTGTTTAATTGAGGTTAGGGAGGAAGCTTTATGAATGGAGATGGGTAGGGAATTCCAGAAAGAATTGCACGAATGATAAGAGATTTTTCAAAGGAAGCATTTCTATGAGAAGGGATATACTATGGTCGATTGAGATCTTGTATTTAAGAGGTGGATGACAGAACGCCTGGTGCAGAGGTTAACAATGTAGGAAGGGTTTTTGGTTCTTAAGGTTTGGAATAAGAATGTATTGTCTTCAGAAATTAGGATAAAGCCACCTTTGTCCAGAATGCCTGAGAGAGATGTGAGAGCATCTGGGAACACCGAATATGAATCTTATGAAGCAATTCATTAATCTTTTTAGCCTCATCTCTTGCTCACCACATATCCCTCTATACACTAAGCATCCATAATCAATGTGGGGGATGCTTGGAGATGATGGATGTTTTGGGGGAAAGAATCATGGAATCTTAGGAGCTGTTCGAGGATTAAGATGGACTTTTGCTTGATTTAGGAAATTATGCCATGTTGGACATTGTTCGAAGGTAACTCCGAGTTTTTTTTTTTATAGATTTTTGGAACTGGATAGGAATGTCGTTGAGGTATAGTAATGGATAATAGGGAAGGGCATTAAGGGAGACTTCTGAACCACTGAGAATGGCCTTAGTTTTTGCTGGATTCAGGCTCAGTATATTTTCCTAAGCCCAGTGGTTAATACTGTCATTATCATACTGGAGCTTACAAGAGGCCACGAACATGTCAGAAGGGTGGAAGGAAATGCATTTTTGTGTGTCATCTGCATACAAATGGTAATGGGAGTGGTGGATAAAGTGTGCAAGGTCATTTATATAGATGAAAAATAAGGTTCTAACCTCCAGAGTGGGAAGATCCCTGAGGAACACCTATTGAGAGAAGTAGTGATGGTGAGGGAGATTTTTAGGAAAAAATGACAGTTTGGGAGCGGAGAGACAGGAAGGAGTGGAACCAAACTAAACCTCTAAACCAAACTAAACCAAAGCTCTATATGATAGAAAAATGTTTTTTAGCTCGGAGAGGAGAATTGTATGATCAACGGAGTCAAAGACTTTTAGAAAATAAATGAGGACAAGAATTGTGATTTTGTGTTGGTCTATTGAGGAGTAAAGGTCCTGGATAAATTTTAGCTATGCCGATTGCGTGGAATAACCAGAACAGAAACCTGATTGAAAAGGATTAAGGAGAGCATTATGTTCAAGGAAGGAGGTGAGTTGATGATGGACTAATCTTTCCATGGGTTTTGATAGATCTGAAAGGATGAAATTGGGAGTAAAGTTGGACGATGTAGAAGGAGAAGGGACCTTGTTCTGCGGGCGGACAAGTACCTTTTTCCAGGCTGTGGGAAAAATGGAATTTTGAAAGAAAAAGTTGTAGATGTATAGAAGTGCAGGAAGGATGGCGGGAAGACTGAGTTTAATCATTATTATTGGAATTTGGTCTTGACCATAGCCATTTGTTCGGTATTTAAGTACTGAAGCGATTATGTCATCAGGAGTAATTTGAAGGAAAAAAAAGAAAGCAGGATTAAATGGGGTTTGAAGAGTAGAAGAAAGAAGAGGGTGGGCCTGGAGCTCATTCAGAAGAGGATTAGCGAAAAAGGAATTTAGATCATCAGGAGAGACTGTGTGACAGGCGACAGTTTGTGGAGCCAGTGGCAGAATTTCCTAAGAATTTTTCATTTAGATATAGGATCTGGAGCTAGGGAAAGAATATTATGGAAATACTGTGCCTTGGCATGGTGTAAAGAGGACTGGGTGAGGTTTTAAAGGAACTTGAAGGTTGAATAATCATCAGTAATACAAGCATGCCTGAAACGTCTTCTAGCGGCATCTCTTCTGTTCATCAGTTCTCGAATTTCTGGATTAATCCAGGGAGCTGTGGGGCGTCGGAAGGTAAAGGTTTTAAGAGATGCAAGTTGGTTGAGAAATGTAAGAAGATTAGATGCATTCCACTATCTCATCAATGGAGTGGGAGGAATAAATGGGTTCAACGGAATGGAATAATGAGTGATGCATAAGATTAATGGTTTCTGAGGTAAAAGAATCAAGGTTCCACCAGGAGACGCGCTTCGGAATGAGGATGGGCATGGGAATGTTATAGGAGATTTGAATAAGATCATGTTATGACAGAAATGGCATAGAATTTTGAGAAAAGGAGGGCAAATTTGTATGGGAATCAACAATAAGGTCAATTATTGTATCAGAAAACTGGGTATGATGGGTTCGGAAGACTATAATGAATAAGTCGAGGGAATACTCCAGGTCTGCCAGGTATATTTTATCAGGAGTGTCTGAGAGGAGATTTTGTATTAAAGTCGCCTGCAATTATAAGATTATTATATAAAGAAACGTTGGTAAGAAGGGAGGATTCAAATATTGGATCAAATTTAACTTGAGGAGGGCAGTAGACTGCAACGTGTAGGAGAGGATATTTCAGTGAATAGGTATTCTAGATGTGGGATGTCAGGAGGAGATTTGAATAGGATTTTAACTCTCAGACTGTTATAAATGAATAATTTGACTCCCCCACCATTTTGGTCCACCCGGTCA
Organism: Rhaphigaster nebulosa; assembly: GCA_948150685.1. Lineage (NCBI taxonomy): Eukaryota > Metazoa > Arthropoda > Insecta > Hemiptera > Pentatomidae > Rhaphigaster > Rhaphigaster nebulosa. The sequence goes on along the minus strand of OX411307.1, from coordinate 85,484,487 downwards.
AGACCAATGAGAGTGTAATTTGGGATAGTTACAGAAGAAAAGGGTCTCTGGTATGAATTGATGTGATTTTGAGGTTTTCAGTTTTGATGATGCCTGAATTGGCGAAACATTGAGTGATTAGTTATTAATTGCTATTTGAGAGACTTGTGGATTTGTTTGCATTCTTCCAATGCCAACCTAATTACGAAAATTAATTAAAAATAATAATTTGTTTTTCGGTATTCTTGATTTTTTCTGTTATCTGGTATCATGTGTGTACTGGTAATTGCCATATAAGGGGAATCAAAACAATAAAATTTTATTTACCAAGGTATTTCAAATACAATGATGTAGAATATTATAATATTTATTTAACAGTAATCACTTCCAAAAAAACGATTTATTGTATGCTTGAATTTTTTTTTAAGATTAACCTGACAAAATTTTCATGCAAAACCAGTTTCTGTTGAATGTGAAAATGTTATATTACTAAATTGATATTTTATCTGAAATTAGTACAATTAAAACAATCAATATTCCTAAAAATTATTTTATATCGACGAGATTATTAATTTGATTAATGATCATGACTCATTTTGTTGTAATGTTTTTAATAAATTTTGAAAGGCTACTTTGATAAAAATTAAAGAAATTATTGAACATTTTTTATAAAATCCATTATGAAAAAAAAATTACTGATTTCATATTTTAGAACTATTTTATTCATATATTTCAGTGTGAAAGTGAAAACTTGAGATCACAGCTTACTGTTCTTGGTGAAAAGTACAATGCATTAGTTCTGAAACATATCCAGTACAAGACTAAAAGGAAATTTCAGATTGAAGAAGTTAGGTAAAGCATTTCCAATCTGATCAAATCCACAATGGCAGTATCAATGTGAAATAATGTACACTGAACAATTATTATTATTTTATTAACAATCAGTTTGTTGTTATCATTTTATTGGCCATTATTCATTTTTAAGTATTTTCTTGATTTTTAATTTATATCATCTATGTGTTACTTATTTTTTTGTGTATTATTATATAGCATTTCCAAGTCAAATGTAAGTCTTTCTATCTCAAATGTGTCCCATTCTATTTTAATTTAATTTTTGAAATTTCATATTTGTATTCTAGTTATGAATTTATTGTTAATATAAACTTTTTTGTTTAGTTGATGATCAATGATGCTGATAAGGGATTCACTCTTGGATTTTCATTCACTTATTTGTGTTGTGATTTATTATTGCTATTGGAAACATTTCATTTTATAGGTCTTTTATTAGATTTTTTAGTTGCTGATTCATGGTAATAATTCTGGAACAAAAATTGTGTGGTTTATTAATTATTATTATAATTATTATTACAACTTCCTTTATGCAATGTACAAGAAAAATCCAAATTAATAATATTTAAACTAGAATGGAAATTAAAGTATGAAAATTCTGAATCAAATTAAATTATAATGGGTTACATTTGACTTGGAAATGCTGTAAGTTCCACACATCATGCTATAACAAAGCAGAATTTATTCATAATATGTGGGAGGAAGAAAATATCCCTCAGGCCTGTTTGTTAATTAGCATAGAATTTGGTGGACAGAAAATCATGTCTGGAAAATCATAACTGATGATGCAAAATGAAGTATCCAAAACCTTAGTAGTTAGAAGAGGTTTAAGACAAGGAAATGGTCTCTTCCCCATGCCCAATCTAGCTGTTGAAAGATAATAGAGGAGTGTTTATGAAAACAAAACTCTCATTTCTCAGGTTGGTGGATGGTATAACAGTTCTTAAAAGTAAACAAGTTGACACAGAGAAACATTATAGACAAATAGCGCACAAAATTGACGTAATGATAAACAGGCGGATGGATGTTCTCAAACAGAGATAGATATAAATACTTTATGGTAACCTTAACAAATGGTCAACTTACTAAAATAAATCAACGCTTAGCAAGTTTAATCAGTGTCATCTTTTCCTTCTTATGTATATTGAAATCCCAACAAATTCATGAAACCTTCTGATATCATTATCTTTACATTTTGTTCTTATTATTACAAATTGATTGGCCTCTCTTTGGGGCCAAAAAGCTTATACATCTCTACATTTAATATAGTAAATAGTCTTATTTACAATCTTGTACAATGCGGCTCCCCAAACCCCAGGATTACTCTGAAGGGTTTATCAGTGACACAGTGACCTTATAATTTTTTTTAATTGTCCTCTACTAAAAAAGACTCAATTTTGAAAAGTCACAAAAATATTCTAGCCTATCTTCACTCCAAAATGAAAATTTGTCTAATCCTACAACTCCTTAGTTGGTACCATGGGAAAATTCCACACCATAATAACCACTGCTGTTGGGATTGACACTGGTCATCAGCCATCTCCCCTGATGATCGTGGCATCCGTTCGTCATCTCCACCTTTAAACAAGCATCTAACGACTCTCCAAAATCCAATTGAGTTCTTGCTTGCTTACCTCTAATGTCCTTATCTTCTTGGCAGACTTTCCTGACCAGATAGCATGTACAAATCGTGCTGACTTATTCCTTCCTTGGATACTGTAATCTCAAAAAAACCTTGTAACTAATAACCATAAATACTATTTTATTTGGTTAGAGACTAGATAGGAAGCCTAATACCATATGTGCAAACAAAATGAATTAAGATACACAGAGCTACAAATTTAAAAACAGTAATCCTAGATAGACTGAAGTGGATCTGGATGGTTTATGCTGCAAAAAGTAGGTAAAGGGGAATATTGAATGGCTCTATTATTTTGCAAGGTGTCCAGCAGCCTTGAAGATCAGGAATAGGATATATGCATGATTTTGAAAATACCTTAAATAAATTATTTTCGTCTCAAAAGTTACTTAAAATATTAAATCATTCTTATTAAATTTAAAAAAATATATATCCTTTGGGCAAGATATTTTGGCTATTCAAACACATCATTTCCGCGCGGTTTATGTTACGTCACTTTTCATGTCAACAAACCTATTAAAACAATTTTTTTATTGGTTCTGGTGAAACTTACTAAATTTGATCTAATTCTAATTAGTAAAACCAAGGAACAAGCAGGGAGGTTATAATAGTATGGAGGGAGCAGGGAGATGATAATATCATGGAGGGAGCATGTTAGCTATCAGCTGAGGCTATATTGCCGCCATTATTAGCCTTTGGTATTTCCCAGATATCACCTCTCTGGTATGTCCAGAGAGTTGTTTACCTTAGGTTATTTAGTTTTATTGTGTTTTGGAAGCAAAATAGTGAAGAAAACCGTATGATTTATTTTGAATAGAATATTTTTTTTTTTTTTATTCGATTGCTCTTTTTTGTTTGAATACTTTTTTTTAATCTAATAATTTTTTTTTATTCAAATAATATTTTTGATTTGAATACTGATTAAAAATATCATGTTCTGTTCATTTTTGCTAAATAAACACTTTTCTATTGCTTAGATTTGTATGTATCAGCATTTTTCAATGTTATCCTTAATCATCAAAGGTAGAACAGGTATTGAAAACAGAATCTTACAAATGATTTATTTACTTATTTATTTAGCTTTCTATCTCAACAATGAAAATTAATGGGCAACCATTCAAATTAAACCTGTTTCATTACCTATGAGTGATAAATAGTAAATGGACTTAGATTACAGATATAACTTATCTTGAATGAATCGACTTATTCTTATATTCCTTTTGTTTTTGATTACCTTATAATGTCCTTTACACCAACCATCTGTTCGATTCACTTTTTGGTTAAATGAATTGTTTAAACAGGACTTTTAAATAAAAGTTTTACAAAAACTTTTACTAAAACGTTCTAGTTACAAAAGAACAGAAAAATACTCAAAAAATAAAAAGTACAGTAATATCAAATACTTAATGAAATTAAGATTCAAAATATTTGAATGAAATATATTTTTCATGCATATACCCTATTCTGCTTGAAAAACAGCCAGTCATCGAGAATTTTTATTTTTTAGTCTATTAATTTCATTTTTCGATCAGTACTAAATAACAAGTGTATGAAATATTTAGAAGAAGGTGGATGTAGTTGTTCCCCTTACCATCTCTAACTTCATCAACGCTAGGAAAAGCCTCCTTTTACTAACTTTATTCATAAGTCCCTCTCTTTCTCACAAACTCGGAGTCGTTCTATATTCTGTCTCACCTTTCTGGGTTGTTAAGCAGAATAGGGTATATACATGAAAAATATATTTCATTCAAATATTTTGAATCTTTGTTTCATTAAGTGTTCGATATTACTGTAATTTTTATTTTTTGAGTAGTTTTCTGTTCTTTTGGAACTAGAACGTTTTACTAAAAGTTTCTATAGAACTTTTATTTAAAAGTCCCATTTAAACAATTCATTTAACCAAAAAGTGAATCTAAAAGATGGTTACTGTAAAGGACATTCTAAGGTAATCAATCACAAAATGAATATAAAAATAAGTCGATTCATTCAAGAGAAGTTATATTAAGGATGTTATGAGTAAAGTAAGCTAATATTTGCTCCAAACAGCTCCGATTTTCAATTTCAACCGATTTACACTATCTTCTCCCAAGTTTGACCCTTGCCCTTGAGGCCAAGGATGGAGCGAAATGGATAAGGGGTTGCCAGAATTAATTTTATTTCTATAATTATGATTATTTTATTATATATTATCTTGTTTTGTTATACAAAATAAGTTTAGGAATAAAATTGTGCTGAAATTTATTCCAATACTTGAATGGAAAGTCAGGTTTCTTATTAAGAGGGCCTGCAAAAGCTTTGTTTAAGAATTTTGAGAGAATTTAAATTAGGAAGAAGTAATTGTAAATATTGTATATAGTAAGGCAGAGATAGTAAGGAAGATGAACAAGTACAGATTAGTTTGGCTGGACTAAAGTCAGTTGAGTGGGATCTTAGTTCAGAATTAAGGAGCTCTTATGGAGAAATATGGAATACAAGATTATCCAATATCAAAATGAAAACAGAAAGGTTTAACATTAGAAACTAAGTTGGAAGAGGTAGTAGGTATTAGGGTGAAATTTAGATGGAAGAGAGTTCTTTAGGTTTTCCTAAATTTTTCCATTTCTTCTTTGTGTCAGAAGCATTGGATTAAGTTAAAGCTCAAATCCATTGGTTAAAGTTAAAGGTCTGATAGTTAGTTAAAGATTTGTGGAAGTAGAGGAATTTTGCTAAATGCACTGAAGACTGAGGTGAAGTTTTGTGGGAGAAGAGTAAAAACCCTCCACCTTAGGAACCTTGAGCATGGGAGTAGTTCAGAGGTGAGCGAAGCTAGTCTGCGGTGGAATTCTTTGAATTAGGCTATGGAAATTCATTTGTTCTGCAGATCTTCCATAAATGATAAAATCTACAAGATGGACATCCTATGAGAGCATTTGATTTATGCTAGGGTGAATCAGTTATAAAACTAAATTTTCTTAGAAGCATGTTTATTTTACAATGGATTTTTCAAATTAAAAAATAAAATAAATAATTTTTGTTTGTTACTAACAATTTTTTTTTTTTTTTTTTATCATTCCCCTCTGCCTACTTTAAATAACTTTATCTAAACATTATATTTTTCAATTTTTAAACATTGCCTTATTAAAAGAAATAATAAAAACAAGTTTGAGTATCAGTGTTTCCTTTGGTGAACCCAAGTGAAAAGGCTTTTAAAATGACTTTCGAATTACTATAACAAATATGTCTCATTGGTTGAGTTAGGAATTGCATTATCATTGAAAGTATCCTCTTTTCTTATGATTTTGTTGTGTACTTAATCACTTTAAGTCTTTCCAGCTGCTCTGGAACCTCATTTTCACATCTGTTATTTGGCTGACGTGTTTGCTCATAACTGTCGAGCTCTGTGGCTTTCAGGCACTCAGTCTAATCACGTTGTATAAACAAACAACAAGCAAGCCCTCCCCTGTACTCTCCTACTGGCAAACCTTTCTCCTTTTCCTTCAGAGTGTATGAGACACTTGCACATCTTTCCCCTCTATTATTTCAAGAGTAATTTACCAGAACTTAATTTATTGTTTTTGATAGTTTGCAACAGTGACAGAGTGGTGTTCCCAACCAGTGCTATTGCAATGTCGACCTAACGAAAACATAACTTTAAGTTTGGATCAAAAAAAGATATGATTCAGAAACTTAATGAAAGAGAAACCATGACGAACTTTGCACAAATTTATATCGTCAGAAGAGCCATGATCTATGACATCAAAGTCAACTACGATAAAATAATTTAGTTTGTTAGGGCTGCTGAAGGGGACTTGAAGCAAAGAAATATGATTAAAACAGGTTAATGTTCTGAAATGGAAAATGCATGATTCACTTTGTTTATGCATGAGCGAGCCAGGTGTACGCCATTAACAGGTGACATTCTTTGTGAAAAAGCAAAATAATTTTATGAAAAAATAACAATAAAGTATGATTTTAGAGCTAGCGATGACTGGTTGAACCATTTTCAAAGAAGACTTGGAATTCATTTATTAACCATCTTTTTTTTTCTTTCCTATTGCTCTTGGAAGGTCAGGGTCTCCCGCAATTTGGTCCACCAATCATCTCTGTTGGCTGTTGTTGCCCTCCAGTTATGAAGATCCAGGATGGATCTCGCATCGGTTGACACACTATCCATCGCAACCTGGGTCTTCCCACTCTTCTAGTGATATATATTTTTTCGTCCAGGATCTTTCGAGGTATCTGGTCAGGCCATTACTATGTATAGGGCCAAATATTTTTCTAAGGATAAGTCGTTCAATTAGAAGGAGATAGGATTCTTACGCTCTTGTTAGCGTCCAACATTCTGAGCCATAGACTGACATGGGTCTGATCAGAGTCTTATAGAGGCTTATTTTCGTTAAACGGGAGATCGCTCTACTTTTTAGATGTTTTTGAAGACCAAAGTAGCATTTGTTGGCCGACAAGAGTCTTTTCTGAATCTCCGCCTAAACATCATTGTTAGAGTTCATCTGGGAGTCTAGGCAGACAAACTCTTGAACCCTCTCAAAGGTGTTACATCCAATCTCTATCTGGAAGGGGTCTTGGATAGCTCCATGTGGTCCTGCGAGTGTGTATTTGGTTTTTTCCTCATTCACCACTAGCCCCACTCTGAAGCCCAACAAACGCCTTGCTCATATCCATAAATGTTCTGCCGATAATATCCACATCATCCGCAAAATCTACGATCATTGCAGATTTATTAAACACTTTGCCTCCTATCTGAATTCCCGATTTCTTTACTTCATATTCCAGAGCCAAGTTAAATGGTAGGCATGCAAAACAGCCATCTTGGCTTAACCCTTTATATGTGTGAAAGCTTCCAGAGGTGTCAGCTTGAACTCGAACATTACACTGTACTGCTTTCATAATGATTTTTATCAGGCATATGAGTTTGGCTGGTATTCCTATTTGGAGCAAATATTGGTACAGTTTTTCTCTGGTGATGCTATCGTAGGTATTCTGGAAATCGATTAGTAAGAGGTGGGCATTAATTAGGGTTGGAACATCGAAAGAAAAATATCGATATTTCGATATATCGCAAAACCAAATATCGATATCCATCGATAATCGATAGGAAAATGTCGATATATCGATATATCGAAAGGAAATTGATGAAAAAGCAAAGAAAGTGCATAAACTGAATGCAATGTTAAACTATGAAGAAGATTATGAAATAATATAATGATTATTAGTAATAAAACAATATTTTTATTAACCATGAATCATCATTAAAAAAGATAGAAAAGAATTATACTTCAAAGAAAAAAAAATGTTATAACATATTTTTATTTTGAAGGCCTTTAGCCATATTTGGTATATTATATTCTTCTAGAAGTTTTTCAATAATAAAACCTTCAAAATTCTCAAATTTTTATTTATTTTATAACTCTTCCGACTATATTGTACATTCTCAAAACATTCATCTAAAAGCATGTAATTTTAAGTACCATCAAATTTTTCTTTATGGTATATAGGATTAATATATATATACATTATTTATATAATTAATACATTATTTATATGTAAATCTTATCTACTAATTATTGTTTGGTAATTGTTTATTTATATATAAATTAACATTTATTTATAAATGTTTAGTTAATAGTTTTACCAGTAAATATTGTTTATTGTTATATTTACTGATAAAACTCCAGAATGGTAACCCCAAGATGGAGGACATCTAGATTTTTAGGACCTGACTGATCTTAAAAATCTAGACCTCCGTCATTTTGGGGTTACGATTCTGGAGTTTCACCGAATAAAGGAAATTGTTAAAATAAAATACAGTAAAATCACGATACTTCGTATGTTCAAGGTTTCGAAAGGCAAATATGAATTATCGAGATATCCAAATTATCGAGATTTCCAATAATATGCGGTAAAAAATAGGAAATAACAAAATGATTACAAAATTGTATTAATATGAATGGAAATACAAACGATATAGTTAGATCAACAAAAAAATTCGGTAATTTTCTTATTGTACAATCCTTGAAGACGGATCTCATCGATGGGTTCGTTAAGCATGTTCAGAGCAGAAAATACGTTTACACAAACATCCGATTTTACTAAGAAATGCCACACGTTGTAGATGCATTATTTCGCCATTTTAGAACTAATCGTCGGCACATCAATTTCATTCTTCATCTCCTTTTTTTTTACGGAGTCAAAATTTCCTCGTCAGTTAGCTACTGCTAAAGCTTCGTCAAAATAGGCGAAATCTCGAAAAGTCATGTGGGTTCTTAATTTTAGGTAGGTGATTCCCATCCTCGATGTTTCCAAAGAGTTGCATCACTATTTCCTTGCGTTAAATGTCTAAAATCGGGTTGATTATGGCCAAGTTTAGAAATTGCAGCTTAGAGGTTGTGCTGGGAGGCAAAAGCAGAAGATAAACATCGCTGAGTGATGTGGTACTGTTGTGGGCCGTACAATTACCAATAAACAGTTGAAAATTTTTGCTGTTTTTTATTCCATATCTGTAGCCTTTCGTTGAAAAGTTCACTTATTATACATGCTTTTGTGTTTGCACGACAGTCATTCGGTAAAGTTTTTGTTTATAAAGCACCTTGCATTCGCGGATTTGCCAGTCATGAGCTAACTTAATTTTTCAGATCAATCTATGTTGTCGGCTAACTGTATGGTTACAGTTTTTTTTTACAATTTTATTTAAAGAGAACTGAATAGAAAAAAAAAGAGTAAACCGACCGAAATTCATAGAAACGATTCCTCTCTCACTCACTCTTCTTGAAAAGATTAAGAGTTAACCAGATTTTTTATTTGGAAATTCGAATCATAAGGCGTTTACATTACTTGGAAGACGAAAATAAATACGAATTATCGGAGGAACCGTATTGCACTGTTTTTATACGAAATGACTCTCTAGGCTTTCAAGGGACCAGAAAATCTATACGAATAACTGGGATATGAATTGCCGAGATTCTACTGTAATATAATTTAGCATAGGATTTGATCGATATATCGTTGTAAAATATCGATATCATCAATATATCGGATTTTAAGATATCGATATAATATATCGGGTTTTCAACTCCGATATATCGATATATCGCTTGCCGATATTCCAACCCTAGTATTAATATTGTGTTCTCTGGCTTTCTCTAAAATGTTCCCCACCGAGAAAGTTGGTCTATTGTAGATTCCCCCCCCCCCTCATGAAGCCAGCCTGATATAACACAATTTCCGGTTCTGGAAAGGGAAGGAGCGTTTGGTAAGATATCCTTGAGAACACCTTATAGGCACAGGATAATAGGGAGATGCAGCGGTAATTATTATAGTTAAGCACATTTCCTTTCTTTTACATTGAACATTTTATTATATTATTCCATTGAGTGGAGATTTCGTTGGCATACCAAATGTCCATCAATATATTGTACAGGAACCTTCTCAACTATTCATCTCCATACTTTAATAGTTCACCTGGAAGCTCATCCGCACCAGGAGCCTTATTATTTTTTAACTGTGGGGTAGCCTCCTCAACATCTTCAGGAACGGGCGGTTCTAAATCACCTATTGGTATTTCCATCTACAGTCTGTACTCCTCCATCATTCAAGAGAGAATTAAAATGATTTTTTCTTTGCCCAAGAACATGTTTCTTGTTTGTTACCAGGTTTCCCTCGGCATCTCTGCTAGCATTCAATCGCGGCTTAAAGGGACGCCGGGTAGTATTGATTTCCTCTAGAGATGGGCAATACTAAAATTACTTTAATAATGCGAGTAGTTTTCAAGGGAAAATACTTACGCAGCGTTAGTGAAGTACAAAAATTACTTAAGATTTATGTCTGATTACGAAAAGTGCTCAGCCATTGACCTGATGTTGAGTACTTTTCCATTTTTCAACTCTCCATCGTAATTTAGGAGAATATTATTTCATTTCAAATTTCTTGGATATAGTAGTCCACTATTGTGTTTTCGGGATCGCAGCTTTTAAAATACTATCGATTTTAAGATCCCGCGCTCACATATCGATTTGTTAAAACTTTTCTGATTTCTTTGATATTGAGATCCACTGTTATGTTTCCGGGATCGCATTTTTTGTAATACAATCGATTTTAAGATTCTGCGCTCTCGGATCGATTTATTAAAACTTTTCTGAATTCTTTGATATTGAGATCCATTGTTATGTTTCCGGGGTCGCAGTTTTTATAATACAATCGATTTTAAGATTGTGCGCTCACTTAGCGATTTAGAATTTTCTGATTTATTCGAACTTGAGATCCACTATTAAGTTTTCGGGGTCGCAATTTTTAAAAATTCAATCGATTTTAAGATCCCGCCTTCATATAACTTTGTCTTCTTTCTTATAATTTCTTAGGAAGTTCCTGTAATTATTTTATTAAAGGGCAAGATATAACTTCCAGTTGTAAATTACTTCTTTATTCTTTTAACGTTTCGAGGAATATTTCCTCATCATCAGAACTTTCACCACTAAAATTAACAATTATTACATCTATCAACATTCTATAATTTACACATTTTCCAATTTAACATAAACATAAGCAATATTAATTATTTAATGTTATCTATAATTTAACAATACCTTTACTGTTTATTCCTTTCCCATTGTCCATAATTAAAATTTGTTTTACATATATTTTTTATACATATTGCTGGGAGTCTAAGAGCTACTGTCTAACATTAGCTGAAATATATTCTTTTTAACCTTTGTACTCACCCTATAAAAAAAAAAAGTTCATATAACGATATATTCCAACTTTTCTGATTTCCTCGATATTGAGATCCACTATTACCTATGTTATGGGAGTCGTTTTTAAAATGCTACCGATATTAAGATCGCGCTCTCGCGAATCAATTATTTATAAACTTTTAAGATTTCTTCTGTATGATTCTATATTATTGCATTATCGTTGACGTTCATATTTAAAATTCCATCTTTTTTAAGATCACGCGCTCATACTTTTCGGATATAATCAATAATGAGGACTAGTCTTATGTTATCAAATTTGTGGTTTTTAAAAATGCTGTCGATTTAAATATCATGAATAAAATATCATCGATAAAAAGTTAAACTAAATTGATATGTTAGCGTGGATCTTAAAATTGATTTTATTTTCAAAAACTGCAGACCCGAAAATATAATAGTGGACCTCAATATCGAAGAAATCAGAAAAGTTGTAATATATCGTTATGTGAGCGCGGGATCTTAAAATTGATTGTATTTTCAAAAACTGCTGACCTGAAAACATAATAGTGGCCCTCAATATCGAAGAAAACAGAAAAGTTGTAATATACCGTTATGTTAGCGTGGATCTTAAAATTGATTTTATTTTCAAAAACTGCAGACCCGAAAATATAATAGTGGACCTCAATATCGAAGAAATCATAAAAGTTGTAATATATCGTTATGTGAGCGCGGGATCTTAAAATTGATTGTATTTTCAAAAACTGCTGACCCGAAAACATAATAGTGGCCCTCAATATCGAAGAAAACAGAAAAGTTGTAATATATCGTTATGTGAGCGCGGGATCTTAAAATTGATTGTATTTTCAAAAACTGCGACCCCGAAAACATAATAGTGCACCTCTATATCCAAGAAATCCGAAATGAAATAATGTTCCCGTAAATTGCGATGGAGTAGTGGAAAAATGGAAAGTACTCAACATCATATCAACCGTTGAGTACTTTTTGTAATCAAGCATTAATCTTAAGAACTTTTTGTACTTCATTAACGCTGCGTTAGTATTTTCTCTTGAAAACTACTGAAATCATTAAAATAATTTGAATATTACCCATCTTTAAGTTCCTGGTAGAACTTGTTTCATTGGATCTTCAGAGATTTTCAATATTCTCGAGGTGCTCTCTTTCTCATTTCCTCCCTTCTCCTCACCCTGCATTCCTCGACCGATTCCCTGGTATACCTCCTCTGAATCATTAATCTACTGCTGCGTTCTTTAAATCAGTGGCAGCTTGACATACCTCATCAAACCAGGGTGCATTCCTTGTTATTTGTCGAGAACCTTAAATACTTAAATACCACATTATTATTTATTTAAAACCGATTTTAGTTCAAAACTAATTTTCTTTATTATTATATTACAATTGTTTTAATTATTATTTTACTAAGTGTATGGAGCACGTGCTCCGCAAATATGGAATGATTATTGATTCGGAGTACCTGCTCATCTTCTTAAAACGTGAGAATGCATGCTATGTGAGCAGGTACTATGAAAAATGCCACTTCACTCTTTTGCAGACTCAACAGCTTAAAATTAAAAGGCCATTTAAAAACATCTCTCACAGTCACTTGCCAGTTCATTCCGGCTGTAAAAAGATTTTCAAAAGAGTGTAAGCGTTAATTCTGGATAACGCTCCTCGGCACCCTGAATCAAAAGAACTATAATCTGAAGATAAGCAAATTAAAGTTATTTGCATGCCTACAAATATGGCGCCACTCTTACAAACCACAAATTAAAATGTGATCAACAAATTAAAAAAAATCTCTTCTTTCAGACAATAAAATAAAATTATAGGATCACTCATTTTTTGAAAAAAAAAACAAAAAAAAAACATATAAGACCTTTTTAATCTTGCCCATAGCTGGAATAAAGTCAAAAGTGAGACTATCCATCGTTTTCCTGGCCAACGATGATCTCTAAATTGGCTTGATCGTACAAGCGAGAAAAATTTCCAATCTCTGGCCGATAAATAAATCGTCAGCCATACTTTTTCCATGGATGATGATGAAGCCAATTGGACCCTTCAACTTCGCGAAATGAGACCAGCAGCAATGCCTTCTTTAAATTCAATGTGTACAGAAGAAAACCAAACTAAGTCATGATGTGCTAGTGTTAAAAGGATGCAAGAGTACGTTTTTGGTAAAATGTTTAAAAATAAGAAACAACTAACAATTAATGATTATTTTTTATAAAAATGTATTTAATTATATGTATTTTCAAATTAATTTGCTCTTAGTATCTAGCAGGTAAAATATTTTTTTTTGTATCCCGATAATTCAGGAATTTTGGTAATCCGGGATTAATTGGTCCCTTATATGTCAGATTATCAAGATTTTACTGTAGACGTTTTTTAGTGAAAGGTATAAGAGTAAATAACAAGGTAGCACAACAGCCATAAGTGCATTACAGTTAGACTCTAGGCCATCTTATTTGGATCAATTAGGCATTTGGTTACATTGTTAAACTTTCGGATTGAATTACCAAGATATTTATAAATATCACATTGAACAACATAAGTTTTATTTACTTCTTAACATAGTCTTCCTTAGACAATTCAGTGCCTTCTCGTCAATCTTTGCATAATTTTTGTTCCTAGCACCTATTACTTATAACTAGAGCTCGGATTTCGTGCTTTAAAAAAAAAAGTTGTAAAACGTGCAATAAAAACGTCAAAACGTGTAAAAATGTGGAACAAAAATTAAAATCCTGTCATTAAACGGTAATAAAGTACATCTACCTATTTTGTTTCATTACATAAATTTTTCATCATAAAGCTAGATCACTGTTTTTCATCATAAAGCTAGGTAGGATGGAAGTTTGTGATTCGATGTATTCTGAAAGCTCACGAGCATTTATTTGAGGGTTTATGGCTACTTTTCGCACGAATTCATGTTATTCCACGCACTATTACAACGTTTTCTGCCAGTATTTTTTATTGTCCACCGATCCGGCTGTAAGTTTTTAATTATGTATTGTATAGTCGAGTGAAACAATTCCAACATTCCGATTTATCGATAATTCAATTCTAGTCGAAAAAATTGAACAATTCATCTTTGCAGGTAGAATTTAATCCTTTAGAGTTAGGATCCACCTTGGTGGAATTATCTTTCAATTCTGATCATATGGTCCATTTTGGGTTTGTATTTGAATAAGGGCTCAGCATGAGCTGTTAAACTATTAAACTATTTATTATTACCACAACAACTGTTACTGTAAGAATTTTTTTTTTCACGACCGATTTTATTTTTTATTGTTAATTAACTAGAACGGGTTACTAATTTCCTTCACTCGTAAAAATTAATGCGGAATGTTGTTTGTTATACCATATCCATCAGTTAATTTATATCTGAAAAATCATAAAACATATATTTTTCCAAAAGAATTATGTGTTTGAATAATTATTTTGCCTACAGCAGACTTAGTGTAGGTAGAACTATGGAATGTAAAAGGAAGAGAATGGAATGGTGAGGATTAACTTGCTTTCCACGAATTTAAAGAGAGAAAAATAAACTTGAAAAACTTTTGAGAATTTCCCAGAAAATGGGATCTTCTTTAGTGTGTTATAAACAGTCATCATTACTTCATAAAACTTCCTTTGTATTTTATTTAAAAAGTTCACATTTCCAAGCAATTTAAATTTTTTTTTTAATTTCAGCTAAATATGCAATTTTATGCAGTAAAAACATAAAATGTGCATTTTACACTAAAAAGTTAAAAATGTGCAATTTCATGAAAAATAAAACTTACACATGTTAATCAGGATGTCTTAATTCATGTAAATAAATTGGTCCCTGTGAATTTCAAGCCAGTGGAAAAAAAGTGTAATTGCAGGAGAATCCGGGTTCTACTTATAACTAAGGCCCGGATTTATATGCAACAAATAATATTGAAATATGCCATAAAAAGTACGATAATATGCTGTATAATATGCCATAAAAAAGTATGATAATACAGTATGCTACCAAATTGTGAAAAAATAAATAAATAATAGTAATAATGATAGCATATTGAGCCATAGATACGTAAAAAGAACAAAAGATTTTTATTTCACAATATATGACTGTTTATTTCATTATTTGCATTTTTCATATTTATGATTTTTATATTATTGTCATAGTTTTTTTTAACTTATAATAGCAACATAAACTAATTATTTAAATACAGAGGTAAACATTTTCAATCTAATTGTCAACAGTCCCAACATATAATTTTCAACATATGTATTATGATTGACAAACATATGAATTTCAAAATTGCTTTCTGTGAAACTGAATCCTATCAGTTAAGAAATGTTTATATAGAGATAAGGACCTCTTTAAGTCTACAGATGTTAAAGGAGCATTCAAATTTTTTGTCAAAATGAATGGGCGATTAATTTTATCTCTGATTACTTAAGTGTAACCATTTAATACTTTATTTTTATCTTCTAAAATTCCTAAACCAACGTTTTTTGTTAAAACCTCTTTTAAAAACATTTTCTTGCCATTATTGACAAGTTTATTCACATTGAGGAAGATGTCCCAATTTTCGTTTGCTGAATGGTTGCACGCATGTGTCATGTAGGGAAAAATCATATTAGGGAAAAATATTTGTAAATGCACATGTCGTCATACTTGCACTTTTCGTGCTTTCTGATGCACCATTAAATGTCCCTATTCAAGGACAAGTGTGAATTATTATAATTTTCATGTAATTAGCATGATGTAAAGAATCATGGGAAATTATTATTTGTTTTTTAATACCAGCTGTAAATTAACCTCTTTGACTGAAATTTCCTTTCACAAGGAACCGTTTAGTTAACTGTACAACTCAAAACAACATTCTCGTTTGTGGTTAAAATCTATTGGCATTATTCATTTAGTCTTTTTATTCCTTTTGAATTTTGATAAATTGACTTCAAGGCACTTATGAGATACAAAGTAATCATTCTATTCTCTAATGCCAACCTAATTTGAAGGTGAGCCAGTGAATCAAACTAGATAAACAACACATACTCAGGCTTTCCCAATGACCATTCTCAGCAAAAAATGTGGTCCTGGGTTCGTCAACCACACCTCTTCCATACCCTCTTGTACAAATGTTCTCAACTGTTGTTCAAGTATTGTGTATACTTTTTATAAGGGAGTTGGTTGACAACACTTTTCACGTTTTATTTTTTATGCAAACTATAGTTGGCGTGCCCAAATGTTCTTGGTCTCTTTGAATACTACATCAATGAGGCTTTG
The DNA here is from genome assembly GCA_948150685.1 of Rhaphigaster nebulosa. Classification (NCBI taxonomy): domain Eukaryota; kingdom Metazoa; phylum Arthropoda; class Insecta; order Hemiptera; family Pentatomidae; genus Rhaphigaster; species Rhaphigaster nebulosa. The sequence continues at coordinate 85,468,061 of OX411307.1, read as the reverse complement.
TTATCATATTTTTTTTCAGACCTTCAAGTGAAGTGCTGAGTTCTCGGGAGAACCTCAAAGTCAAAAAGTCAAGGTGTGTCAACCAACCCCCACCCTGTTCTCATAAAAGACTGAATAACAGCTGCAGACAAGGATTTGTTTTGGAGAGCATTATAAAGGAACAGTAATCAATGGTACACAAATAAAACCATTTCATTTTTTTTTTTTTTTTAACGCTTTAGGAAGGCCATTTCTTCATCATTTATTTGAAGTTTACGATATTTTTCTACCAGTATTTTTATTTACAATAATACCATATTATTAATATTCACAATATTGCATCATATATTACAATGATAGATAGATAGATAGATAATAACTTTATTTATCAAAGAAAAGCTTTTACAAATAATATAATAAATAACAATTGATCTTTATACATTACTTTAAGAGTCTGGCACATCCAGTAAATATGAAATATAGAAAACAAAAAGAAAATCAGAGTGAACAAAAATACTATCTTTTATAGTATACTCAATTTAGACAGATTGATATATATACTGACATATATAGTAATATATTTTATTTAGTTTTACCACACTGTCAATATGGAGAATTGTCACATCATATATTAAATTGATATTGCATTAATAATCACATTGCAAACATGTTGGCTGACCAGTCCCGAACTGGATTTAAAAAAAAAATGGCTGCCAAGATCCAGAAAAGCTATAATCGAGGAGTTTTATACTGCAATAATCTTAGTGGACAAGAGAATAATATGTGACAAAGAAGGAAAGAATCTCTTGACATGCGAATTCTGTAGAAGAAAATGAAAACTAAAGAAAAAATGTACTTATCTAGCTGAAAAACCAACTTTCGTAAACCACTCTTCCATAGAAGCTCACATGGCACTGAAAACTTTGTATAGTCGACCTTTAGAGTAGGACATGTGAAGGTGTCATTCCAGAGTCTCTGGTGGTGAGAATTAAAAGCAGTTGGCCAACCTACCCCTTATGCCAACCGCCCTTGCTAATGTTATAATTATATTTGAAGTTTATTTATTTTTAATTTAATATTGGTTCATTATTAAGTTTTTAAACATATAAATCCATTCATGAAATTCTACAAATTTGTGAAAATTTAATTCTAGGGAAAGGCTACAAGCTTGTGAATGTCAAGTAGAAACTTTACAAACACAACTTAGTATCCAGCGGCAAAGGCTTCGTGCAGAAGAATTATTTCGAAAGCAAATTGAAGCAGATTATAGGCGTCTGCAGGAAGAAAGGAGATCTATTTCTTCTAGGTAAATGTTTTAAATTGATTTAAAATATTAAATCTGAAAGGATATCATTTATACTAGGTAATGTAAACAATTTAATATCTAGATTTCTTCTTTAATGGTTTCAGTTTGGTAATTCTTTTATACTTTTCTACATTTACCAAGAATTTTTTTTTTAGTAAATTTTGTAGTGATTAATCAATTGATTATCATTTTCTATTCTGGTGTGAATTTTGGTGGTAGAAAAAAGTCTCCATGAGGTAACAAGGGGGCCTGTTGGTAATTTTGACAATCCCCTGATAACCAAGTTTGTATTATTTCTCTATTGTGAACCTCCTGAGTTTCCTAGTGAAATCTCAGAGGACTGATAATTTGTATCATTTTCTAATCCTTTATTGAATTTGTACCTCAACAATCTTTACATTTCACTTGAGTTTATATTTTAATGCTGAAGTTTTAAAGAAACTATGGTGATTCATGATATTACAGTGGAGTCTCGGTAATCCGAGTTTCCAATAATTTGAGAGGTTTTTTATGAATTTTTTAATTCTGTAAAGTTTCTTTCCAAATTATAAAAGCATTTTAATAGCCTCTTTAATTACTTGTGAGTGTAATATATTTATTATACGTTTCTAAGAAAAGAAGAGAAATAAAAGCAGAGTTTGGCCGGCAAACCAGAAGCTAATGATGTTTACACAAATCAAAACTATATAAATGGTCAGCTCTACTATTGCGATTGAATTTAACTAGATTGAATTTTATAATGCTTCCGGACAAAAGCTTGGCATCTAATGATTAACGCTCTGTCCCTGGCCATGAAAAAAGTAAGGAGAGGATAACCGTTTTACTCTGCGAAAATGCATATGGAGAGCACAAACTTCAACTCTTCGTCATTGTAAAACCTAAAAAGCTTAGAGCTTTAAAAAATCTATAACTTCATGGCCACGTAAAGCATTTCTTTTGATCACTAATGCAATAATAATCACATCCTAATGATGAAGAACTTTAAAATGAAGATAACACCCAAAATCAACTACATAAACACACCCAAAATCAACTACATAGAAGGGTTTCATCGACTGGAAAAGGCACTGGAAATGATGGAACAACAAGATAAAATTACTCCTGCAGACATTCTTTTTTTCTTTATTTTAATTTTTTTTTTTTTCAAGAAATGGGTTTTACACTCAGCTACCACTAAAAGATGGATTTTGCAAAAGCAGAGGAAAATAAAGGATTATTTTTATATATAAGGTTTGAAATTGATCTTTGTATATACATTTTAAAATTATGTATATGCACGCAGAAATGTGAAATTTATTGATATTAATGATAAAAACATGTTAATGTTTTTTTATTCAATGATTAATTTCATTTCTGAACATTGTCCCAATAATCCAAAGTGGGTCCGGTTCAATCCAACTTGGATTATTAAGACTCCTCTGTATTAAGAAAAAGACCAATTATTTATTAACTCATAGCAATGATGACATTCCTTACATTTTTTTCTTTATTTTCTTACATCCACTTCATTCTAACCTTATCTACGTTTCGGGGTTGTTTCCCCATCTTCAGGATAAATTTCTCTTAGTCTTCATTACAATGTGTATAGGAATACTGTATATATCCAAAAAGATATTAGCTCATATTTGCTAAAAGTTATGAACAGTTCATATATATATATATATTCATCTCTATGCATTAATCCTTTTAATAAATAAAAATCTTCTCATTACAGCCTGAATATTGCTGTTAATTTTGATTTGGGGTAATTAAATAGAATAGCCGGGTTGAACACTGGTTTGGAAAGGATCAAGTTGATTGAACTCTTCAAGGATATTGAGAAGTTGGGATTGCTCTTATGTTTATGGAGGTTTTGAGAGATTGGAAAGGATGGAGATTAGGGCAATAATCTTTGGGAAATGAAGAGTTAGAATTTTTATCAAGTATGAACAATGGAATTTTTTCAGTTGATAGGGAATACTTGATTTTGGAAGAAGAAATTTCAGGAGGTATAATTTGATTAATTTAACAGATATGTCATCTGACAGTAGAATTGGTATGGGTTTCTCCACGGAGGTTATTAGGTCTATAGGGGATATTTTGTCCTACAGATAAGACTTTAATAGATTATTAAGTCCTTCGGCCCAAAAGAAGAAGAAATGTCCCAATACTTCTAAGAAAAAATAAATAGGATAGAAAAACGAGACTTATATCATCTGTAGACTTATAGCAGAGCTGGTCATCAATCAAAAAGATCATCCTCCATGTCTCGAGATTGGTTTTCTCTGGCTTCGAAAGAAGTCCTTGGTGGACAGATGATGCATAGAAGAAAATCCAATAAAGAAGAAATCCTGGAGAGTCTTTCTTAGCCAGAGATCTTTCTTTGACCATCAGAGATACAAGGAGAGAAGGAAGGTAAGGTAAAAGTTCTTCAAGCTAAAGAAAATTGCGGGAACATTTTGGTTACAAAATGGAGAAAAATGCGCAAGAGAACCAGATCTTTTGCAAAGTTATTAAGGGAATGAGAAAATAACAGCCACAATCCCTGAAACGAATCAAGGATATAGAAGGAAAAATTCAGGCAAATCTGGCGGAATGAAGGTAGATGCAAAAATAATGCAGGTTTTTGATATTGAAATGTGCCATATCTTTGCTTCACCAATATATATTTATTCAACATAATTTCCATCAGAATCTATTCAATTTTTTGAACATACAACAAGCTTATTTATACGAACAGGAAAGAAATTTGGATCCCTGGAAAAAATGAACTCCAAAAAAGCATTTTCAATATCACCCAGGTTTTGAAAGTTTTTCTCTCATAAAACGTTGTCCAGGAGCTTGAAAAAGTTAAAATCAGTAGGGAAAAGATCAGAGAACTAGTGTGGATGTTGAAGGATTTCCTAGTCCAACTCTTGTAGTCATTCCAGTGCAAGTTGTTCAACTTGTGGCCAGGCATTATCGTGGAGAAGTATTGCCCTCTTTCGATTCATCAATACTGGGCAAAGATGTTACAGCTACCGATTCATGACATCAATTTCTTGACAATACTTGTTGGTAATGATAGTCTTGCCATAATTGAGAAAGATGTTTACCAACAGTAGACCACCATATTGTGACTATACATTTTTTTGGGTGTGCGTCAGGCTTGCAATCAAGAAACCATCACTACACTATGCACTCGTTAATGGTTCCCTGACCCCACACTTCATTGATATTATGAGCAGTTTGCGCAGCACTGCATCCTAGTTTAAATTCATAAAAATAAGTTTGATGAAAATCCCTCTTTGACATTTTCTTTTCTAAGACTATAAACAGACTGAACAAAATGATTTTATTGTTTGAATTTTTGGTGAATGAGAGGATATAAAATAAGGTTTATTATGATATATATGAAATTAACACTAAGGATTTTCTTTGTGCATACCATTGGTTTAAAAATGTAACAAAGGAGGAAACCTGTGTTATTTCTGCATCAACCCAATATAATAGAAAGGTGTAGTAGTATTTCAAGGAGCTGCTAGAAGAGAGACCCCTCAATTTGGATGAGACCCAGAGTATGATGGAGGATTATTATATATGAACACAATTTTGTCAGTGAAGAAGAATTGCAGGAAGTAATATCCTTGAAAGAACTTGGCAAGTAAGAAGGGCTGAATTAAATCTCCAAAATGATGCAGTATATGAGCAGCAAAGGTGAAGTGTTTCTCCATCCCTTGAATCTAATATGGCATAAGAAAAGGATACTGAAGGATTGGGAGATCGCTGTGATTGTTTCCATTTACAAGAAAGGAGAAAATAGGGAATGCAATAACCATCAAGGCATATGCCGATAATGGTTATTGCATACCGTGCCGATCAAGCTTTACTCAATTATACTAGGAGCAACAATAATAAGAGTTTTCGAATGGCAGATCGGAGAGGAACAGTATGGACTTGGAAACTCAATGAGCACACCGTTTTCTTCTTTGAGTCATAGAAAGTCCATTGAGAAAGGGAAGGAGCTTTCTGTCTGTTTCGTGGATCTTCGTGGAAGGCCTTTGACAGTGTCAGAAAGGAGGATATAGAAAGGGTCCTGTCCGAAAGGCAAGTAGATATTGGCATGATCCTGGCTTTGAGAAGTCTATCGCAAGACAAGAAACATTTTAAGGACAGGTAGCTACACCTCAAAGTAGTTTGAGATGACGCAGGTTGTGAAATATTTATTCATACGTAAAAAAACAATCACAATTAATATAATAAGATGAACAAATTTGAGGACCACTGTAATGAGAAATAATTTTATGAAAGATTAAATGAATTATGAGAATTAGACAATTTTCTGTAAAACATGTAAGGATGATACTATTAAAATACAATAAAATGAAAATATTACAAGATAAATTAAAATTATTACTTACAATGCCTTGAAGATTTAGATGACGAAGAAGTTTAATCGAAGATATAATAAAATTATTTAGGAAAGAGTGAACTTATAAATGATTACTTCTTGTTGAGAATACCATAGAATATCTTGATAGTAAGGTAGACAACAAATAGCAGAAAAAAAATAAAACTTTGAGATGATGAAATGAAACGAGGCGTGATAATTGACAAGAACTGAACAGAAATTGTTATAAGGATAAAACAATACAGCCATGGGGATATGCAGAGGGAGAAGCAGAGGGGGGCCGTGGCCTCCCCTAAAAGTTATTGAAACAAATAAAAATAATTAAAATACAAGAGAAAAAAATAAATTTAAGTTAAAGAAAAAAAGTTTAGTTTGAGACTATTTTTACTTCCATGTACGTACTTAATTTTCATATTAATTAATCTATGTATTTTGTATTAGTTTGTAGTTGATCGACATTAATCTGTCGCAGTAACTTTTATGTAGTTGGCAATCATGTGACTATTTTGTCTATGATGTGACGTATACGAAATGAGACCATAAAAACAATGAAAGGCATTATACTACTTTGTTAATAGGTAACTGTAGCACTTTCTGGATCCTGAACACATCTAAGAATATATACAGAGAGTAGAAGCGGCATGCCATAGAAGATAGGCCACATCAGCTACTCCCACTCCTGTAGGCTAAAGGCTGTAACCCCTATCCTAGTGTTTTATTCAATTTGGCATAAAACAGGACCGGACTTTGCAAAAGGTCGAGTAGTTCTGATTTTTTTTTTTTAAATTTTGTTTGGACCTAAGCAAAAAACAAATTTACTATTTCGAAAGACATGTAGCAGCCATAAAACACCAAAATTTTGGTACTATTTTCAGTTATACATCCATGTTATACTATCATCAGCTACATCAAAACCCACTTTAGTAGCAACTTCTCGATTTTTTTCGATGGTCATCTAGAGAATGCGGTTAATAAGATCACCAAAAGTGCACAACGATTCCAACTCTGTGCTTCTCACTTCTGCTATGATATAATTTTCGAGGAATCCACCACATCTAACTACCTCTAGAAAAAGTATTGGTCAATGAGAACAGCAAGAGGTGCCTCATCATACATCTTTATGATTCATTGGAGAAGCAGAACACTCAAGTAAAAGTTGTCGAAAAAATGCTGTTTGGAACATTATGGAACATTTGACCATGTGATTGTAGTAGGAGAAGATGTCGATCTCCTCGTTCTTCTCAATGGTTTATGCTCTTGTGCTACTAACATTTATTTCCAGAAGAGTAGCAGAGGTGAAGCCGGCAATTGCCATTGCTCAAACTCCACTTTCAGTCATATACTCGCTCAACACTCCCTAGCGATAGTGCTTTATAATCATGCATTTAGCGGGTGTGGCACTACTTAGGCTCCTTTTGGCCATAGTGAAACCAAATTGAGTAACATATCTCCAGCTTGGAACAACTTAGATATGGTTAAACTTTTTCTGCAACCAGACTCAAGTAAGGAGGGCATAGCAAATGCTGGTGAGAAGTGTTTTGTAGCTTTGTATGCTTATGATTTCTTAACAGCCAGCTTGAATAGCCGCTACCAGCTGCTCGTTAAATCTGCAGCTAACTCCAAAATTAATCTTGCTTGCTTGCCCCCAACAGAGGATGCAGCACAAGTTTTACCAGCAAGTTCAAAAGTGGTTGGGAATTGAATGAAATTTTGTTATCTTTGGTTATAGTTGTACCAATATACTTGAATTTTTCAACACCCTCTTCCTACAAGATGTCCACTAGTTGAGCCTTTCCTAGATGACAGCATGTATTTTGTTTTATTTTCATTTATTATGAGCCCTGCCTTTCTAGCCATCACTTCACATTCCGAAAATGCCTCTAAGAGCGAATTTTTACTTCTTCCTGTGATGACCACATCATCAGCATATGCGAGGTATTGGGTCATGTTTTTATAGATACATCCTTCAGCTTTGACTGCCCTCATAACCATTTCAAGTGCCATATTGAATAACACTGGAGATAGTGGGTCCCCCTGTTTAACTCCTTTTTAAATGGCAATGTCTCGGGACATTTCTCTGTGAACTTGCACTAAACCTCTACTGTTTTGTAAGGTCATCCTTATCAGCCTTATAAGTTTTGGGGGGCAACTTAAAAACCTTAGATTTTCATAGATCTCATTTCTTGCTAAGCTATCATACGCTTGTTTGTAGTCTATGAAGAGATGGTATAGATTTACGTTCCATTCATTACGTTTCTCAAGCATGTTCCTGATGGTAAATATGTGGTCAATTGCAGATCTTCCAGGACGGAACCCGCATTGATAATCGCCAATGGACTTCTTCTGCCATTATAATTAATCTTTTCAGTAACAGAATAGATATCACTTTGTAAATTGTACATAGTAGTGTTATCCCTCTATAATTTTGTCACTCTAATTTATCGCCCTTTTTATGTATTGGCACAATAATGGCCATATTCCATTCCTTAGGCATTTGTTCCTTGTTCCATATTTTCAGGATGAGCTCGTAAATCTCACGATACAACCTATCTCCTCCATATTTAAGCATCTCAACTTGTGCATTTTAGAACAGACGATTTCGCAACATTGTTTCTTTTCGTATAATGTAGGATCCAAAAATTCACAACTGCCATTACTAGGTGAATTCGGCCTGACTTCAAGACTTCCTGAAGATATTGGTCCATACAATGCATATTTTGACCGATTCTTCAGTAGTGTGAAATTAGAATAAGAATTTAATATTATATATATATATATATGTATATATATATATATATATATATATATATATATATATATATATATATATATATATATATTGCAAGAACAGGAAAAATTCTTGAAAATATAACATTGAAATGTCCCCTAGAAGAATCTAAAGCATTGTCTATAAAAGGTCGTGCTACTCTTGTACAGAAACACTGAAAATATTATTATAGCTAAATTTCATGATAACAATCTTGTTATAGTATTTAATTGCCATGACAGAACGTTAGTTTCAAATGTCAAAATGAGTCTCAAATGTCCAAACATCACAAAGTTTATGGGTGGGGGTCGACCTTTTGGACCAGAATTTAGATTCCCTAAGAATCTCCCAGAAAGGAAGAAAGTTATGGTAGAAATTGCTCAGGTTGAGTATTGATACAGACGCCAATATGCTTGGTTATTGATAAATTTGACAAAATCACTATTCAGGAGGGTAGTGATATTTCATGTTATTAAAAAAATACACAGATAATTTGATATATCAATTTGTTTTATTGTTTATTTTAACTATGTACTCTCTTATATAATAAAAAAAGTACATCATTGTTCGTTATTATTCTGAATATCAAACGATACCGTAGACACCTTAACTTGAACTGGATGCCCTGCTTCCAAAGCACCTATAAGTGCCACCATAATTTCTACTAAAATTATCACTTTTTTTAACCTCCTATTATTCTAAAAATCATATATAAAAATAACAAAAACAGATTTACACACAACAAAAGTTTTTAAACCATTTATATTGACCATGGGGACTGATGGGTTACCATTTTCTTAGAAATCCCTTTTCTCATTCTTGTTCCTTCATTTCCTGCTGAATAATTCCGAGATTTTGTGACTACCAATGCAATTAACTTACATTTGTATTAAGTTGTCTTTTAAAAAAACTAATTTGACCCACTCTTTTTATTATTTTTATTTAATAATTATAATTAATTATTTTTATCTAATAAAATATGGCACGTATGCTATTAAATTATTCATTATATTACTGTACGTTACGTAATTATTTTTATTTTTTTCTATTAATATTTTCCTATGAAATACTCACACCATGAGTTAAAACCTGTATTTATTTTCGGATTCAACTGTACAGAAACTGACGGATAAACGAATCAAGATTAATCTAAGTTTTACTATATCATCGAATTTCTGTGCTTTGAGTTGAGAATATTTATTTATATAATAAATTGAACTTGTGCTATTTAATATACAGGGTAGCTATTTGCTTATTGTATTTTTTTTTTTTATAGGTGCAAATAAAATTTTTAAGTAAAAAAAATTAATCTCATACTATTTTTAATCAAAATATATTCTCTTTCGTAACTGTATATGAAACATACTCGTATATCATGTATTTAAAAGTAGGATAACTTATTTACTTCATTAAGCTGTTTTTATCAAGTTAACTTTAAGCAATAAGTAGAACAGATGCCACACTGGGGTCTGAGGGATCCCAAACCGATTTTTAAACACTGATCGATAAATACAACAATATTTGTTTATCTTGAAGGTGTTGATTTGTGGCCAGGTGCACCAAAATAAATTATGAAAAATTGCTTACAGAATTTATAAAGAATTGTAATAGATATCTGATTTTAAAGATTAAGTGGGGTCCGCAGTGTGCACTTGGAGTGTTAAGGATTATCCTTAAAAAATAAATCCTTTGGTTGCTGGAGGGCCTTTTTTTACTTAAATCTTATTTTAAAATTTTACATTTTTTCTTTAAAGTATTTATGGAGTGCAAGTTTCAGCTGATAATGACTGCACCATTTAATAGATATGTTGCTAAATGCATTTTTGACTTATTAGGTTGTCCTGACATATTTTTGGAAAAATTATTGATATGATTTTAACTAAATCACTAATGCTACTGTTATCGGTAAAGCAAAAACTTATTTTTAAATACATTTTTTAAATTAATATCTCAAAAAGTATTTAAAATATAAAAATAAAATTTCACAGAGTTAATAAGGACAGTGAAAGGAACAAATAAAAATAAATCATAAAAATCTGATATCATGGGTTTCATTTAAATTTTTGGTTGGATGATTTGAAATGGAATGACCCAAAAAGTAAATAAATTAAACAGTTCTATGTGGGAAAAAATAAGAAAAGGAATTAAAATGAAGAATGAAGATAAAACCCAGAATAAATATACAGATGGTTTAGGACTGGTGTAGAGTATTTGCTATAATAAATCACATGTTACAACAAACATTGTTGTTATTGTCATAAGCAATAGAACTGTGAGAAATGTAGCATTGATCTATGTTGATGAAAATAATGTAAATAGCATTCACAATAATATCAGTTAGGCGTGGTTATTTTGATATAAAAGGTAAGCAACAACTTACTTCTATCCGTGCTCATTACTTAGCACAGCTCCTAGCATATTTATATTTACCACATTTTTTCTTCTAGTATTACGAGGAAATGCCATCCATCTGTTTAACATATGACCTCTAAAATTCAGTGAAATTAAACGAAATAACCAATTTTGTAAAAAAGGAATATTGAGTAGATATTGACAGGTTGCTGTCTCTGGCCAGGCTAAATTATAGGGGTTTTCAAAAGGTCATGCTCTTATTAAGTTGTTTATGTAAGGAGAGGGGTTATATTCTAATTGAAAACTAATGACAGGGTAAGAAGAAAGTAAGGAGTTCTGTGACTTGCATGGTTTTGCCTGTTATTGAAATAATCTTCCTAAAAATCACTTAGAAAAAATATAACTAACCAACTTGTTCGCTATAAAAGTTGATTATAAGCTATCTATTGTAAAAAAAAAAATTAATACCAATCATGAAAAAGGTTTGTTTTTTGAGGAATAATATACAGGTAAGTGTAAGGATTGTTTCATGAAAAGTAAAAGAAATAGGAACTTGGAGAATCATTAATATGATGCTGATAAAGATAGATGCATGATTAGTCTATTTTATATATCTTTATTTCTTTGTTTAAGCCATCAAAACAAAAAATTAAATGGTATGACCTATCTGAAACGGGGAGGGAGAAGGGAGGGAGGTGCATTCAGTCCGTGTGGCATGAGGAAGGGAGTATGGCACAAAGGGCAAAAAATGGTGTGATATTGGATAATTTGTGAACAATCTTCAATTTGATTTAATTTTGTTTGAAGTGAATCATTAATTACTCTGTTATTAATTTTTTCAATGTAGATAGATAGATAGAAAATGCTTTTATTAATAATAATTAGAAAATTTTATATTATATTGCTAAGTATTTAAGGTAGTATTACTTTTGTATAATAGTATTTATATTTTGTTATTGAACTTTTCTTCGTTTATAAGGGCCGTTAATCAGATTTTCAAAGATTCTGATTTAGTTTTTGGAATGGGATATTTTATCGAACATGCTCATTTCGGATAACCGTTACCATTGACCTTTAATTGGTAAAGTTATTGTTTATTAGGTTTTATAGGACGATATGCTCAAAAAAAATAATATAATCAAATATAATTGTAATTTGAAATGTGCTCGATAAAAAATAAAATTTGAAAAAAAAAGAATCAGAATCTTTGAAAATCTGATAAACGGCCCTTATAAACGAAGAAAAGTTCAATAACAAAATATAAATCAAAATGCGCAGACGGGAAAGAAATCCGATAGTAAATTTGAAAAGATGATGACTGTAAACTTCATAAACGATACCTGAGATATCAACTGCAATAGTAATTCGAAATGCGCTTGCTCGATAAGAACCTTCGAAAACCTAACAGACGATCTCTATAAATGAATCAAAAATCTAATTAAAAATATGGAATCAGAACCCTCGAAAACCTTATAAACGATACCTTTATCGTAAAATTTCAACAGTAACGGAAATGCAAAACGCGTATGCGCAATCCAAAATCCGACTAAAAAAATGAAATCAGAACCCTTGATAACCTAATAAACGATCCCTTTATCATAGAAATCTTCAATAGCAACGGAAAAGCGAAATTCGCATACGCAATCCAAAATCCGACTAAAAAAATGAAATCAGAACCCTCGATAACTTAATAAACGATCTCTTTATCATAGAAATCTTTAATACCAACGTAAAAGCGAAATGCGCATGCGTGATACTAAATCCAATTCAAGAAATGGAATCAGAACCCTCGATAACCGAATAAACGATCCCTTTCTCATAGAAATCTTTAATAGCAACGTAAAAGCGAAATGCGCATGCGTGATCCAATTCAAGAAATGGAATCAGAACACTCGATAACCGAATAAACGATCTCTTTCTCATAGAAATCTTCAATAGCAACGGAAAAGCGAAATGCGCATGCGCGATTGGAAATCCGATAGTGAATTCGGAAATAGCGCTCTTGAAAACCTAGTAAACGATGCCTATATCGAAGAATTTTGAAAACTAATAATTAAGTAGAAATACTCGAGGTCGAACACAATTTCGGTAGTAAATTTGACATTAACAATTTCGAAAAACCAATGAACGATCATCAAATCGATGAAATCCACCCTCCCCCCGCCAAATAAATAAAAAATATTTAAAAATAAATAAACTACAATTTTATTTCAAAAATTTAAACTATTGAAATTAGCACTTAATATCAATTATCTAATAAACGAAAAAAATCTCGAAAGAATATGCCGAAATGACTTTTTAAAAAATTATTATAATTAAAATAATTATTTTTCAAAATTAAAATAAATAATTTTGAATTAATTCATGCCCGGTTGGGTTAAATTTGAAATGGAAAAAGTTACATTTGAAATGGAAAAAGTTACAATTGAAATGGAAAAGGAGACAATTGATTTGGAAAAGATTACAATTGATGTGGAAATGCTATATTATAATATATTGCTTTTACTATTTTATATTATATTGCTTTTTGTTGTTGTAATTATATCAAAAGCGCTCTTAACAGACAGCCATAGTGCTACATCAGTAATACTACCTTAAATACTTAGCAATATAATATAAAATTTTCTAATTATTATTAATAAAAGCATTTTCTATCTATCTATCTACATTGAAAAAATTAATAACAGAGTAATTAATGATTCACTTCAAACAAAATTAAATCAAATTGAAGATTGTTCACAAATTATCCAATATCACACCATTTTTTGCCCTTTGTGCCATACTCCCTTCCTCATGCCACACGGACTGAATGCACCTCCCTCCCTTCTCCCTCCCCGTTTCAGATAGGTCATACCATTTAATTTTTTGTTTTGATGGCTTAAACAAAGAAATAAAGATATATAAAATAGACTAATCATGCATCTATCTTTATCAGCATCATATTAATGATTCTCCAAGTTCCTATTTCTTTTACTTTTCATGAAACAATCCTTACACTTACCTGTATATTATTCCTCAAAAAACAAACCTTTTTCATGATTGGTATTAATTTTTTTTTTTACAATAGATAGCTTATAATCAACTTTTATAGCGAACAAGTTGGTTAGTTATATTTTTTCTAAGTGATTTTTAGGAAGATTATTTCAATAACAGGCAAAACCATGCAAGTCACAGAACTCCTTACTTTCTTCTTACCCTGTCATTAGTTTTCAATTAGAATATAACCCCTCTCCTTACATAAACAACTTAATAAGAGCATGACCTTTTGAAAACCCCTATAATTTAGCCTGGCCAGAGACAGCAACCTGTCAATATCTACTCAATATTCCTTTTTTACAAAATTGGTTATTTCGTTTAATTTCACTGAATTTTAGAGGTCATATGTTAAACAGATGGATGGCATTTCCTCGTAATACTAGAAGAAAAAATGTGGTAAATATAAATATGCTAGGAGCTGTGCTAAGTAATGAGCACGGATAGAAGTAAGTTGTTGCTTACCTTTTATATCAAAATAACCACGCCTAACTGATATTATTGTGAATGCTATTTACATTATTTGTAATTTGAAATGTGCTCGATAAAAAATAAAATTTGAAAAAAAAAGAATCAGAACCCACGAAAACCTAATAAACAATCCCTATATCATAGAAAACTATAACGGTAACGGAAATGCGAAATGCGCACGCGTGATCCTAAATCCCATTCAAGAAATGGAATCAGAACCTTGGAAAACCTAATAAACGATGCCTATATCATATAAAAATTCAGCAGTAACGAAAATGAAAAATGCGCATGTGCAATTAAAAATCAAATTAAAAATATGGAATCAGAACCCTCGAAAACCTTATAAACGATACCATTATCATAGAAATCTTCAATAGCAACGGAAAAGCGAATTGCGCATGCGCGATCCTAAATTCAATTCAAGAAATGGAATCAGAACCCTATATAACCTAATAAACGATCCCTTTATCATAGAAATCTTCAATAGCAACGGAAAAGCGAATTGCGCATGCGCGATCAGAAATCCGATACTGAATTCGGAAATAGCGCCCTTGAAAACCTAGTAAACGATGCCAATACGGAAGAATTTTGAAAACTAATAATTAAGTAGAAATACTCGAGGCCGAACAAAATTTCGTAAATTTAACATTAACAATTTCGGAAACACAATGAACGATAACCAAATCGATGAAATCCATCCATTTAAAAATAAATAAACTACAATTTTATTTCAAAAATTTATAAAATACTTGAAATTAGCACTTAATATCAATTATCTAATAAACGAAAAAAATGTCGAAAGAATGTGCCGAAATGACTTCAAAAGTCATTATTATAATTATTTTTCAATAATAAAATAAATAATATTGAATTAATTCATGTCCCGGTGGGTTACAATTGAAATGGAAAAAGTTACATTTGAAATGGAAAATGTTACAATTGAATTGGAAAAGGTGACATTTGATTTGGAAAGGGTTACAATTGAAATGGAAAAGGTTACATTTGAAATGGAAAAAGTTACAATTGAAATGACAAAGGAGACAATTGGTTTGGAAAAGGTTACAATTGACGTGGAAATGCTATATTATAATACCATATTGCTTTTATTATTTTATATTATATTGCTTTTTGTTGTTGTAATTATATCAAAAGCGCTCTTAACAGACAGCCATAGTGCTACATCAGTAATACTACCTTAAATACTTAGCTAAATAATATAAAATTTTCTAATTATTATTAATAAAAACATTTTCTATCTATCTATCTACATTGAAAAAAATAATAACAGAGTAATTAATGATTCACTTCAAACAAAATTAAATCAAATTGAAGATTGTTCACAAATTATCCAGTATGTTATTTACATTATTCACGTGAATAATGAATAATTCCAAGCCATTATTCACAAATTGAAAAAGGTGAAAATTGATTTGGAAAGGGTTACAATTGAAATGGAAAAGGTTACATTTGAAATGGAAAAGGTGACAATTGATTTGGAAAAGGTTACAATTGACGTGGAAATGCTATATTAAGAAATGCATAATATTAAATTACAATATAGTAAGTAATATTAATTAATAAAATAATAAGTAATATAAATATTTCTTATCATAAATAAATCAGTCAATATAGTTAAAAGACAGCGAAAACCTATAT
Organism: Rhaphigaster nebulosa; assembly: GCA_948150685.1. Classification (NCBI taxonomy): domain Eukaryota; kingdom Metazoa; phylum Arthropoda; class Insecta; order Hemiptera; family Pentatomidae; genus Rhaphigaster; species Rhaphigaster nebulosa. Next base: position 85,452,128 of record OX411307.1, on the reverse strand, counting down.
CTATTACAATAATTTTTTCAAAGTATTTTGACAGTGTTCTGTATCTAAATATACTTTATGATATGAGCAATGATTTGATGCTAACTATTCGAATGTACATTATTTATGAGGCCACTATTATTTTTGCAGATTGCTCAATGCTGAAACACATCAAAGGGAAGAAGGGCGAGAATTAGCCATTCTTCAAAGAAAAGTAGTTTTGCTTGATAATGCGAATTCAGAACTTGTTGCTCAATTAATGAAATTAAAATATAAGTCAAATTTGACTAAAAGTACGACATGTGATGATATGCTCTCATCTTTTTAATATTGCTTAATCACTTTATTTGTTAATAATGCATTAGTTTATCATAAAATCTTTTCCTATAAATTATGTATGATATTGTTTCTAAGGAAATAAACTAATGTATATTTATTTCATTGTCATCTCTATTTTATTTTAAAAAAAATATTTTAATTTGATACTTGATAAAATAATAAATTATTATTGTACAAATTATTGGTATGTTGTTTCTATATACAGATTTTTGTAAATTAAAATAGTGTTCTCTTTTAGCTGAAATGACTGGCATATTTTTCAACAGTTTTTTGTAAATGATTGTATATGTTGTGAAAAGAAACTGCCGTTTTTATAAGTAAATTATGAATTAATATTGTGCCTTAGGCTTAAGAAATAAATCAGTGAATATTTATGGATTTCTTATGATTGATTAAACTAGTGTAAGTTTCACCTCAAAAACGTTTTAATTTTATATGATTCTATTGTAAAGGTCCTTTTGCATGAGTAAGAATTTTGATCAAATACTTTAACAAACTCACTTATTTAAAACTCTTACTTGTGCAAAATAGCTTTGATAAGTTCATTGATCAACAATTTCCATGTTAGAAATCTTTGATTAAAGAGTTAGTAGCGTGAAGATCAGATTTACTAGTTTTGAAAAAAAAGTTGTTACTTTTCTGGTACACCTACTAGAAATGTAAGCTAATTATCAATTCTACTTTGATCAAAAAATGTTACCGTGTAAAATAGGGAGCCTGTTTCAGTATGCTCTCTCCTGGTGGCTGACAGTCTAAGTACTAACTACAATTTTTTGATCAAGAATGGGCAACCAAGATGATTTATTTTTTTATTCTCTTAATATAGAGATATTACAGAAAAAATAAGAATCCTTCTTTTTTTCATTCCAATCGGTAAAATATTTTCCAAGAAATAAAGGACAGAACTTTGAACGATGTCTGTACTATCATGGCTGCCAGTAATGTCTCTTGGCCCTCAACTCTTACTAATGCTTATTTAGTAATGATTTTTCATTTTCTTTGATAAATAATTTTTTCATAAATATTTTCAGGATTTTTAAGTGTTTGGACTCTGGGAAATTCCGTTCTGCTGTTAAACGTCTACATCACATAGAAATTACAAGTGAGATTCAAGTGAGTGGAGCAGGGAGTGGACCAGTTAGTAGGGGTCGGGGCCGGATCTAGGATTTTTTCCAGGAGGGGCAATCGCCCCTTCTTTCATCTCTCCTCCCCACTAAAACATTTAACTGTTGTTAACAATTGTACTTTAGGTAAAATATTTCGAAAGAACTATCATATCATAAAATATCATTTTATTGACTGAATAAATAAACAAACAAAAACCAATCAATAAAACAAAAATAAAATATTAAAATGATGAACATTCACAAATAATAACATTGAAATTTCACTTTCCTATCTTTTTTTGCAGCAAGAATGTTTATGATCTCGTAGTTTATGGAAGCAGCTCGTTTGTGCTCTATGAAGATTATACTTAGATTTGTTAAATTTGTTGAGCATTTGTGCTCCTCAAATAACATTTAATCAGTTTCAGCTTGCTGAAACTCCCTTCTCCAGAAGAAAAAGAAACTGGTATGATAAGGAATATTCTTAAGGTTGTAGTGAGGTTGGGATGCACCTCTTTTAGTTCATTTTTATAAATGAAACTTAATGTGGATGATGCAGTGGCATCTTCCTAACCTCTCTCTATCGCCAGCGCATGGTGTATGAAACTTTTAATTTCAAAAAGTAATTCTTCCTTGTTAAGGTCTTCTACTTAGGCATCTGCCAATTCGACTGCTTTGACCTTTAAGTCAACTTCCATTTACGAATTTGGATACCACTCAAAAAAAATAAATAAGCATAATGGGCTGGGGCATACTAGCTGCAACAATAATCAGGATCATAAAGAAACAGGAGGAAATCGAAGACACCCGAGGGTGCCCGATTGGGCCAATCCCACACCATAAAATTAAAAGGTATAGGATTTTGTTATTGTTATTCATTGTTAGTTAAACTGCTATTCCTATTCCACTTACTCATAATTTTCAGAATTGCTTTTCTCACAAAATGTTAAAGATTTACAAATATAAAATAATTAATATAGAATAGAATATATTAGAAAAATAAACTTTATTCTGGGACTAGGTCCCTTAAGAATAACAAGTATGTACAAGTAAAAAAGAAAAAATATTTCTGGCCAAAGACTACATTAATAATAGTCAATTGATATTTACAATAATCTCATTTATAACACAAAGTAAAGAGAGATAAAAAAGAGCATTCATCTGGTAAAAAAATAATAAATAATATAATTGTACTGATAAAAAAATAAAAAATGAAAAGAAAAGACAAAATAAAAAAGAAATAAAATTAAAAATATGAAAATAATGAAACAATCCAGAGTTAAAACAATTACTCACAACTAAACAGGATTTCATGATTGAAGGATATAAAAATGATATAAATAATGAAATGATTCACAGAGTTGAAACATTGTTTGATAATTGAAATAAATATTTCCTACTAATCAAGATGTTAATTTTGAATTAAAATTTAATGATTGGACAGCGTCTTTTCGGGATGTGAAAAGATGTTGAAAAAGGTGGTATTTGAAAGAGGAGACAGCAGAAGAATGGTGGATATTAGAAGGGAGGGAATTCCAGTGGATAGTGTAGCGGGCAAGAAAGGAACGTTCGAATGTATTGCTTCTGTGGGAGAAAGTATAGAGGTCAGAAAGGCGTGCTCTTGTTTCCTGCGAGTGGACATAGGATTTGAATTGAAGGGGGCTATTGATGTAGGAAGGGTGCTGGGAGTTAATGGTTTGGTACTGGAAAGATCTAAGGAAATATTGTCTGCGAGCGAAGGGGAAGAGCCACTTTGACTCGCCGTAAAGGTGTGATACGTGAGAACGTCTCGACGTACCGAAGACGAATCTTAAAAAACAGTTCATGATACGCTTCAATCTGTCCTGGAGTACAACCGAGTGGCCACCGTATACCATGCATCCATAAAAAAAGTAGGAGAAAATGAGTGAGGATACGAGGAACTTACGGGTGGATTGTGGAAGAAGATGGCGCGAACAATGGAATAATTTTAGGATACTTATTGACCGTCGGGAAATTTGAGCAATATGGGATTTCCAGGAAAGGTTTTGGTCAATAGAAAGGTGGCGTTGGATCTGAGGAGGGAATTGGAACCAATAAGAATGGCCTGAGTTTTCGTAGCGTTTAATTATTCAGGTTTGCCGAGGCACTGGTCCTATCTAGATCTTCCTGAATATTGGCAAACGCAACTCATAACTCAGAAGGAGGAAAGGATAAATAGATTTGTAAGTCATCGGCGTAGAGATGGTGGGTACAGTGGTGGATTGGATCGGGAAGATCTTTGATATAGGAATTGAAAAGGAGAGGGAAAATGCTAGATCCATGGGCTACTCCTGAGGACAGAGTAAGGAAGGAAGATAGCGGATGGTTAGGAATAGCAACTGCTTGAGACCGATCGGAAAGAAAAGATTGAAACCAGAGAACAACTATTGGAAAAGGATAGATATTTTAGTTTTGTAAAGAGGATGGAATGGTCAAGGGAATCAAAAGCTTTAGAGAAGTCAAGGAGTATTAGAACTGTTGACTTTTTATCGTCCATAGCGGTGTGTGTATCACTTGTAATTTTGATGAGACCGAATTGTGTGGAGAAGCCGGGTCGGAAACCAGATTGGAGAGGATCAAGTAGTTTGGACTTTTCGAGGAAGCTAGATATTTGCGATTGGACTATTGTTTCTAGTGGTTTGGAAATGTTAGAGAGGATGGATATTGGGCGCTAGTCTTTAGGAGATGTTGGATTGGAGGTTATGTTAATGTGATGGAGTAAAGCTTTTTTCCAGGTGGTAGGAAACCCTGAATTTTGAAGGGAAAAATTATATATGAACAGAAGAACCGGTAAGATTTCGGAAAGACATAATTTTAACAATTTGACGGGTATTCCATTAAATTCTATGGAATTGGTATGCGATTATACTACGGAGGAAATAAGGTAAGTAGGAGAGATGTCGGAAAAATAAAAATTATTGGAATTAAATGATGGAGCGATGACAGGAGGCGGTCACGCGTCGTCTTTCCTCGGTCTTCGACGCTCCACCATGTCCAAATCTCCCACGCAAATCTTAATCCCGAGGCCCGCTCCTATACTGGCCACCAGGGCCGTGGGAGTCTCCCCTGCTCGGACTGGAATGCCCCGAATCTCAACTGATCTGCAAAGCAGGCCCTGCTCTGCGTTATTTAGTCGGACTTAGAGTTCGCCTACTCGATGTTTGAGGGTCTTTTTTTTCAGTAGAGCGGTCTTTTAAATGCTTTGCCTAGCTCTCAAGGTGATTTTCTATTTTGGAAAGTGTTTAATAATAACAACAACTTTGATAGTTAAACTTTTTATTAGCAAGAAAACAGATGCAACAATTTACAGAACATTACAACAATGATACTCGTTAATCTTCATAACTCGTCGGGAAGGTTTTTCACCAAAGAGGTCAGGTGAAAAACCTACTCTTTCTACCGGTTGAGACGCTTCGGTGGAATGATAAGTCTTCCAGCTCGGGTAGTTCGGGTAGCAGTCGCCTCTGGTTGTTTCGCTTCTTCGTCGACAATAGAAATAGGAGGAAGTGAGGTTCGCTGATGCTGGATAGATAGATGGTCTTGATGGCGGTATGTCTTCCATGGGCATCTGTGATACATTCCCAGGTGATGGCACACTCTCTGCAGGGACATTGTTTGCTGGGATATCTTGCTCGTTTCCTTGGCTGTTCAATGGAGAAGGTAAAGTCGAATGTCTTTCAGCAACCAGGCTATGACGATTCCTCCTAAGTGTCTTCGTGCCACCGTCAGGATGGGCCCAGTAGGATCTAGGTTTCTCAGCCTTCCTTTGTATTGTCCCTTCTCTTTCGAAATCCGGGATCCACACTTTTTCTCCTGGCTTTAGTTCCTTTAAGGATCGGGTGCCATGCCTCTTGTCATAATTGGCTTTATATCTCAGACTCCGCAGGCTGTCTCTCTTCAAAAAGTCTTGGGCGTGCTTCTTCCACAGCAAGGCAGGATGAGTTGGGACAGTGTCGAGGAGGCGGCGACCCATTAACAATTCGGCGGGACTCCTCTTCAGATCGGGTAAAGGGGTATTCCGGTAAATCAGCAGTGCCAGGTATGGTTCTTCATTTTTTTTCAAGATGATTTTTACTATTTTTACAGCTGCTTCAGCTGCTCCATTCGATTGAGGGAAATAAGGGCTGTTGGTAACAAGCTGAAAACCATAGGTTATGGCAAACTGTCGAAACTCAGAATATTCTAATTCCTGAAATTGGGACCCACCATCTGTTCTCACCACTGCTGGGATTCCATGACGTGAAAAGGCTGATTTGCATTTTAAAATTATATCTGAGGATGTTAGATTCCTTAATGTAGCTATTTCGAAATAGCTGGAATAAACATCTTATCATAATGAACCACTGCCCCTCACATTTGAAGAGATCCATTGATAACGTATGCCAAGGACCTTCTTGTGATCTTGTTGGCATCAGTGGCTCTTTTGGATTTTTCAGAGATTTCCAGCATGTGGTACAGGCTTCAAAATGTGACTGGATAACTGTTGACATTTTAGGTCACCAAATGGATTGACGGGCCCAGGCATTTTGTGACTCCTAGATGGCCTTTGTGAATTTCTTCTAGAATCTGTGGTTGTAGATCATGATGAACAACAAAGCTCTGTCCTCTCAAAAGAATATCGTTCCGTATCGAGAGCTCGTCCCGGACATGGTGAAAATTCCGTAACTTGGAGTTCGTGCCTGGAGTTTGCCACCCTTCAATAATCGTGTTCCTTACTTTTTTTATTGTTATGTCCTCTTTTTGTGCCTGACAAATCTTTCGAACGTTGAGGTCTGAAATAGGTCTGCTTGCAAGTATAGTTTGTACATAGGCTTCAACTTCTTCTGCAAGTTCATCGTACCCGCAGTATTCCTTAAGAGGATCCCTCGATAGACAATCAGCAGAGGTGAGAGATTTCCCTGGTACAATGACAAGGTCATAGGAATATCGCATAAGTCGCAGTCTTAATCGTCGTAATCTTGGAGTCAGTTCAAGAAGGTCTTTGGCTTGAAGGATCTGCATGAGAGGCTTGTGGTCCGTTTCAATGCTTATTATTTTGTCCAGAATGAATTCTTCTTGCCGATGGCATGCCCAAGCAATTGCCAAGGCTTCTCGTTCGATGTTGGCATAGGATTTCTCTGCTGGTTGCAATATTCTTGAACAGTAACACACAGACCGCAAGGAACCTTTTTCATCGCAAGGCTGAAGTAGAATCGCCCCAAGTCCTTTCATTGATGCATCACAGGACAAAATTATTGGCTTATTGGGGTCGTAGAGAGCTAGGACATTATCTTTACGTTAAATGTCTTTAATTTCGTTAAAACATTTTTGCTGGTCTGGACCCCACAAATATTCATTTTTCGTGCTCATAAGATCAAAAATGGGTTTCATTAGGTTCGCGCTATACGGAATGAATTTCAAGATAAATCCAACTGTACCAACAAATCTTCTAAGTTCTGTCAGATCTTTAGGTTGCTTCAGCGCTAAGATGGCTCTTATTCTTTTCGGATCTGGTGCGACTCTAGAGGAAATTATATTTCCAAGAAAATTGATTGAATGTTGACATATGACTGATTTATCCTTATTAAGGGTTATGCCCTCACTTTGCAAAGTGTTCAATATATCTTCCAAGCAAGCATCAAGTTCCTCGCGTGTAGTCCCCAAGCCAGAATATCATCAATATGGTTCATTGTGTTTTTCTTGCCTCCAAGCAGATTGGAAATTTTCTTCTGATAGTGCTCGGGGGCCGAACTTATCCCAAATTGGTGCCGTAGCAATCTCAATCTGCCAAAGGGGGTAAGAAAGGTGGTCAGATCTCTGGATTCTTCCTCTACTTCCACTTGCCAGAAACTGTTATTGGCGTCCACTTTGAAAAAATACTTAGGCCCTGCTAGCAATCCCAACTCAATCCCAACGTAATCTACCTTGGGTAAGGTGTACCTGGGTAAGGGTGTACCTGTCGCTTTACATTACGGTTCAGTTCTGAGAGGTCCATACAGATGCGCACAGCTCCTGACTTTTTGGGCACAACCACCATTAGTGCACACCATTCGCTTACCTTGTCGATCCTCTCTATGACACCCCGTTGAACCATGTGATCCAACTCCTCTTTGGCTGCATTTCTAAGAGGAATTGAAATTCGCCTAGGAACAATAATTGCATTTGGTTTTGCCCCCAGTTTTAATTCAACTTTATATTAACCTTTGATTCGGCCCAGTCCACTGAACAGTCCAGAAAATTAGCAAACCACTGGGCTGAAGATGATTCCACCCCTATCTCATTGATCCTTTTGAATATTTTAAGTTTTTCAATAGCTAGTTATCCTAAAAGCGGGATCTTAAGACCATCAACATAATATATGTCTTCCAAGATTTTAATATTTTTATAGCGGATTTCAGCTGTTTGCATACCGATAACATCTAGGCTCTTTTTGCCAGCGGCCCAGAGTTTGGTGTTTGGAGGGTCAATCTTCTGCATTGAGTCCATGGACTGAGCCGGAAAGACCGTGACATCTGCCCCCGAATCTATCTTGCAAGTGACCTTCATGCTATTCACGGAGAGCTTAATGTCTTCTAACAGCCTGGTATCGTGGACAGCTCCAATAAAGTCATCCGAATTACCATCGCTGTCAGCCTCACCCCCTGGCCAAACCTGTCACACATTTTTGTCTTTTGATTTATTATGCTGTTGACGACCTTCTGGTGATTTTTGACAGGTGGATCGGCACTGTGATGGTATATGACTTCTGAAGTTACATTTGGTGCATTTAATGTCCTTTGCTGGGCATCTTACCTTAGGATGATAGGGAATTTCTCCGCATCTTGGGCACCTGCCATTATTTTGAGTGGGTCGGCGTCTCTCAATTAATCGGAGTTTTGGCTTTGTGTGAGGCTGAACGATGAAAAAACGTCTTCGGACCTAGGCCCCATATAATAGAGTAAGGCATTTACCTGCTCTTCTGTTTTTGAGTGCAGTCCAGCGACCATCCGGAATCGGTAGAATCGTTGAAGCCATCTTGAGAAGTCGGAAGCAAAATCATAAGATTCTGGTGTGCTAGTTGGGTACTGGCTTCCACCAACAAGTGACAATACCATGTTTCTTTGATAGATATAAAAGTCCACACTCGGAACAGTATTTCACTAATTCTTATTTTTCACTTTTGCCGGTACCACCATGTTTGATAATAACAACAGCTTTGATAACTAAACGTTTTATAAGCAAGAAAACACATGTGACAATTCACAGAACATAACAACAGATACTCGTTAATATTCATAACCCTTCGGGTAGGTTTTTCTCCAAAGAGGTCCGGGGCGAACAAAAGGTCTCTCGTTTGACTCAAAACTGAGTTATCCGCATTTTTCTAGGGAAGATTTCGGGCTTTTGATGTCTTCATTCATGTGGGCGCCGAGTCGGTTCACAGCCGGTAATATTTTAAGGAGACGGCTCGCTGGCTTATTGTAGGCTGCTCTTGGTTGAAGTAGTATATATATATATATATATATATATATATATATATATATATATATATATATATATATATATATATATATATATACTAACTTGTACTCCTTGACTTTTCCAAAGCCTTTGACTCTATAAACCATTCCGTCCTCTTTTTCCAAACTAAAATCATTATCCTTCTCTAACAGTTCAATCTTTCCTCTCTCAACGCGCCCAAGCAGTTACCATTCCAAATCAACCTTTATCTTCCTATCTTACTCTATCCTCAGAAATTTCCCAGAGCTCCAGCATATCTCTTCTTTTTTTCAGCTCCTATATTAACGACCATCACAAATCAATTTTTGATTGTTCCCATCACCTTTATGCCGGCGACTCTCAAATCTATACATCCTTTTTTCCTTCTGAGTTATTGGTTGCGTTTACCAAGATTCAAGAAGACCTAGATCGAATCAGCGCATGGGAAAACTTAAATGGATTAAGGTTAAACGCTGCTAAGACTCAGGCCATTGTCATTGGTTCCAAACCCCTTTTCAGGTCTAATAACAACTTTCCTATCCTATACCTAAACGACCAACCCATCACTTTCTGCTCTTCTTTTAAAAACTTAGGCATAATCATTGACCAATCCCTCTCCTGGAACCACCATATCACCCACATCTCCCGACGTTCAATTTTTACCCTTAAATTGTTTCATCGCTCCCGCTATCTCCTACCCAAATCAACTCGTAGACTCACAGTATCCTCCCTCATATTTCTCCATTTTTACTATAGCTGTGTGTTGTACAGTGCCCTCACGAAAATGTCTCGGGAATAGACTGAAGAGAATTATGAATAGCTTTGTAAGATTTGTTGAAGGTACTCCGAGCCATGCCCCCGTATTACACCACTACGCCCAGTTAGGATGGCTCTTCCTCTTCTTCAGTAGACAGTATTTCCTAGGCACATTCCTTTACCAAGGAATTGCCAACCAGTGCCCTTCCTATGTCTACAATCCCCTCCAATTCAAGTCCTCTATTGACTCCCAGTCCACGAGATCTCGGCCTTCTGACCTTTATACACCTTTCCATAGATCTGCATCATTCCTTTATAAAGCTAATTCCTGACAAATAAGCCTTTTCATTGAAAATTGTCTTTAACTATGAAACTAAGCTGTGTATTATCGATTAGGCTTATCTATTATTGTTAAGGCTATGTTATTTTAAGTTTATTTTTTATTCAAAGATGTTTACACTTCCAGCGTGTGGTCCTAAGCACACTCACTTTTTTTATTTTTAAACGGTCAATTTCAGTGCTATTATATAACGTGTACTCAAATAGGAAGAACGAAGTGATTAGTCACCCCTTCTCACCAATTCGATCTTCAATAAGCAGAATCCATCGTGGTCATTCACCCGGAGGAATCAGCAGTAGCTACACTAGATCTTACACCGTACATCTGAAACAGCAACATCTATTTACAAATATTAATTACATATTTTATACTTATAATTATTCAAAATATTATTTAGAATAAGCTAGTAGAAGTAATTTCATTTTGTAATTAATTAAATTCATAATTATGGCTACTTCCATAAATCATGACATTCGCCACGAAGATTACGACCATATTCCGACTTTTAACGGAAATCCAACGGTCTCTAAAAATGTCAGTTAACAGTTAAAATTTAAAATGTCTTTAATTTCGTATTTGATGCTAGAATCCAGCAATTCTTCTTCTTCTTCTGCCGGTGTTCCAACGTGGGATACCGCTTCAGGTCAGAGCTGAGCTCCACACAGCTCTACTAACCCAGTCTCCCTTCTGTAGACCTCGGCCTGCCCTCTCCTCTCGGACTCCTTCTATCCACGTGGTTCTGGGTCGTCCTCGTCTACGCTTTCCGAACGGCTGCCAGTCCAGGACTCTGTTCGGCCAATGCTCTTCCGGCATTCTCCTGCAGTGCCCGTACCACCTCAACCGCCGTTTCCCGATTCTTTCAGAACGGTCTCCGCTACTCACATTCTCTCCTAACCACTTCATTCCGGACGCTGTCCAACCTTGTTATCTAGAGACATCTTCTACAAAAATCCATTTCTATTGTCCGAACTTTAGCATACAAGCGAGTATTCATCGACCATGCCTCACATCCGTAGGCTAATATGGATTCGACTATAGCCGATAATATTCACCGCTTTTTTCGTTTGAAATGTTGTTGTTCCAGAGAACAGAGTGCAGCATCCTTGTTGCTTTTCTTGTGAGCTCCACTTTGTTTCGGACGTCCCCACATCTTCCAGATGGGATCCGAGGTACTAAAAGGCCTTGGCTTTTCTGCGCACCTGGTCACCTATGCGCAGATCGTTTTCTTCATTTCCCCACACAGCCATATACTCAATATTTTCCGAAATCTCACGATTAACCGAAAATTTTACTGTTACCACACCCGCCGGAAAAGCAAGCGGAACAAAATATTTTCTAGTAAACTTACTGTTGTATTATAGGTTAGTGATAGTAATCCAGTGATAACTATATTTGACCCTAGTGATTTTGGCTTTCCTGCAGCTAGGAGCGTTCCTTGTATGGTTGTAACGGTCAGTTGTTTGAATAAAATCTTTGAGTACAGTTGTGTTTGTCACTCTCTCTCCTCATCCACTGCATGAGCTTGTGAAACTCTAGGTATTACTACAAGTCATGTGCCCAGAATAACCGTGAGGAGAGAGAAAGTTAGAGTACCGTGTTTAGTGAGTTATTTTTGAGTTGTTTATACTGTACTGGTTAAGTTGAAAACATGGCGTCAGCTGCTGGATATTGTTATGTTAGACCTTTTGACGAAACCGGCAGTTTTTCTAATTGCTTAATAAGAATAAAGGCCTGTTTGGATCGGCATGGTTTGCTATTGGTTTTAGATGGCCTGAACTCAAATGACCATGAGGCAATAGACGCTTTTAAGAAGTCGCCCATGCGAGGGACATAATTGTGCAATCAGTGTCAGACTGTGTACTTGAAATTATTAAGGAGAAGCAGACTGCCAAGGACATGATAAATGCATTAAGCGCTACTTATGAGAAGAAAAGGATAGCTTCAAAAATTGACCTACAGAGGAAGCTGAGAAACCTAGTTATGCCTGAAGGTGCTAGTGTTCAAAATTTTCTACTAGAATTTGAGAAGACTCTAGCTGAATTGAAATTATCTGGAGCTAATGTTTTAACTTTGAAATGGGTGAAACACAAAGTAAACATCACAAATATCAATAACTGGTTTATTTGTATATTAGTAACAAGCAGTTCCCCGGGAGTTCATATATCAACATACACTCCCAGCATGCAGTGCGCGGCCTTACAAATTCTACAGTGGCGCGCCCACTGTACACTTTACAAATAGGTATAACAATATGGATGATGATGAAGTTACTATCCAACTTTTATCAGCTATGCCAAATAGTTATAAGCCTGTTGTTTCTTCTATAGATATTTTGTTTTCCAAAGATCCAACATCAGTTATTCTGGATTTTGTGAATAGTAAGTTATTATCAGATGAGACGAGACATTCAAATTTGGGAAACAGGGAACAGATGAGTGAGACGTTTACGGCATATGATAAAAGGGATAGATATTCTGATAAGAAATATAATCAGCAGGACAGAAAACAAAATTTTATGAGACAAGGTAGGAAAATTTCAAATTTTATTGGGAAGTGTTATGAGTGCCAAAGAAGAGGATACGAAAGCTACCAATGCCCGAATAAAAAGTTGCATAATAGCGGTTGCTACGGAAATTTTGGCGGAAACATTGTTGATATGGAAAAGGGTGATAGGGAAGTAACTTTCCTCACTGATGACAATGCGTTTATAAACGATTCTCTATTGAACATTGAGTTTATAGTTGACAGTGGTGCTAGTTGTCACATGATTAAATCGTGTTGGAAAGAGCATCTCTTAGATAAAGTGGAAACAACAAGACAAATCCGAGTAGCAAAAATAGATGAATCAGTGACTGCATCTTTCTGTGGAAAATTACCGATGATAGCTAAGTCCGGAACAAAAATTTCATTGATTAATGTGTTGATGTGTAAAAATTTATCTCGAAATTTATTGTCTGTAAGATGCATGGAAGAGGTAGGCATGAAGGTCATTTTTGAAAACAGTCAAGTGTCAGTGTGGCAAGGATATAATTTAGTATTTCAGGACAATAGACTTGGAAATTTATATGTGGCTAAATTTTATGTGAATGTAGATAGTGCCAGTTTAGCTGCAGATCAGGCAGATTTATATCATAGAAGAATGTGGCATTCGTGTCAATACCCACCGAAAAATCTCTGTGAAGCTTGTGCAAAGCAAGCTCGTACACCTTTTTTGAAATGTTTACCTGAAGAGCGTAAGGCAACAAAAATATTGGAGTGTGTAGTTAGTGATATTTGTGGATCCATATATCCCGAAACCTATGATGGCTATCGTTTAGTTTTAACATTTATCGACTGCTTTTCACATTTTACAGTGTGTTACCTATTAAAAAAGACGAATGAAGTTTTTGGAGCTTTTCAAGAGTATAGAGATTTTGAGTGTGCTAAATTTCGATGTGAAATTGGTCGTTTAAGAGTGGACAATGGGGGCGAATACGTGAGTCATGAATTTAGAAATTTTTGTAAAAGCCATGGGACACAAATAAAGTATAATGCACCTAGAAATCATTCTCAAACAGGAATCGCAGAACGCAGAAACCGCTCTATCATGGAAATGGCTAGATGTTTAATCCTTGATTCTAAACTAGGAAAGAAATTTTGGGAGGAAGCCATGAAAACAGCTATATACACCACCAACAGGCTACCTACAAGAGCTCTGCCTGCAGGCATTACACCAGCAGAATTATGGTGTGGCTTTAAACCAGATTTAGATAAAATAAGATGTTTTGGGTGCATAGCTTTTGCTCATATTCCTAAAGAAGATAGAGGAGGAAAATTGGACCAACGAAGCAGGAAGTGTTTAATGTTAGGATACTCTCCAAATGGTTATAGATTGTGGATCCCCGGAAATAGAAAAGTAATTTTGGCACGTAGTGTTATTTTCCAAGAAATTACACCTTTGGAAGTACTAAGAGTAGTGCTAAATGAACTCCCTTCTGAGAGAACTGAGATAGACTGTCAAAATGAGAATAGACAACAGGAAATCGAAGATGGATCTGGGACTTTTCATGATGTGGAGGAAGATAAAAGTGTAAGACCCTGTAGAAATGTCAAGCCACCCTCCAGATATGATGAATTTGAACCTTATCAGAGCTTACTTATTGATGCACCCTGTAATTATGGTGAGGCGATGAATTCACAGGACAAGATGAATCTCTGGATGGATGCAATGAGACAGGAGATGGAAGTTCTAGAAAAACATCAAGTCTGGCATCTAGTTGATCGCCCTGAGAAGAAAAGTGTAGTGAAGTGCAAGTGGGTGCTTAGCATTGAGAATAATGAAACATATTTAAGTTCTAAATTTAGTATAAAGACCTTGGTCAAGCTAAGCTTTGTTTAGGATTAAATATTCAGAGGAATAATGGGATTATTAAAATTAGTCAAAAATCTTTCATTGATAGTTTATTAGATAAATTTAATATGTCTGATGCAAAACAAGTAAATACATCAATGGAGTCAATCATTAAAATTAATCCATAAGATGAATGTAAAATTTTGAATGTTCCTTATCAGTCATTAATTTGTTCATTGATCTATTTAGCTGTTAGTACATGACCTGGTATTGCATTTGCTGCATCTTACTTAATTCAGTTTATGTTATAAAATATCAGTTTTATCAGTCACATGTTATAAAACATGCCATTGGAAGGCAGCTAAGAGAGTATTGAGAGATCTAAAAGCAACAAAGAACTTCTGTTTAGTTTATAAATAAGATGATCAATGTTTAATTGGGTATCGTGATGATGATTGGGCAAATGATCTAACCGATAGAAAATCTTATAGTGGTTATGTTTTTAAATACTGTGAAAGTCCTATATATAGGGAAGCTAAAAAGCAATTATGTGTTTCACTAAGTAGTACTGAGGCAGAATATCTTGCTATTGCATGTGCTGCTAAGGAAGCTATTTTTCTGAAAGGCTTATTAAAAGAATTAGTTAAAATTGATGTAAAGTTACCTATAATGAATGATAATCAAAGCGCACAAAAATTAGTTTACAACCCTGTGTTTCATAACAGAACCAAACATTTTGTTATCAAATTTCATATTATTAGAGATTTAGTGAGAAATGGTGTTATTGTTAATGATTATTTATCGACTCAGCAAATGTATGCTGAAATATTGCCTAAACAACTTCCATTATGTAAACTTTTATTATGTCCCAATGGAGTAGGACTATTGTGATATGTACTAGTTGTTACCATCTCTGGATTAAGGAAGAGTGTTGTATTATAGATTAGTGATAGTAATCCAATGATGACTATATATGACACCTAGTGGTTTTGGCTTTCCTGCCGCTAGGAGCGTTCCTTGTTGTAACGGTCAGTGGTTTGAATAAAGTCTTTGAGCACAGTTGTGTTTGTTACTTTCTCTCCTCATCCACTGCATGACCTTGTGTAGCTTTAGATTTTATAATTACTACACTTACAAGACCATTTTCGAATAAACGAAGACGTAAAAGTCTATTTATTAAAATTTTCGGATAGATATGACATCCTATTAGGAAATGATACATTAAGAAAATAAAACTTGATTTCGAAAAGAAATATTTTAGTATGTAATGAAAAACAAATTCCATTATGCTTTGAAAAGAAGGAAAAAGAGAAGATTACTTTCAATAAAGCATTAAACTAAGTTGAATTAGAAATAAAAAATTGGCAAACGGAATAATAAATGAAAAGAAGAAAAACAATTATGTAATTAAAGAAGGGTTATACCCAATAAAAAATAATAAAATAAAATGTCTCGTTTTCACCACAGAGCTCATGACCATTTATCCCAAGCCTATGAACATGGAAGAGGTAGACATTGTAGAAAATAAAGAAATAAAAAACGGAAGTATAGAGCAAAATGAAATTGAAAACTCATTAGATCAAATCATATGAATAAAGAAGAAAAAAAAAGGTAAATAATTAAATTATTACGCCAATATCCACAAATCATTAAAAGAAAAACGAACTTTTAACCTACTCACCAATCTTGAAACATACCATTAGGACAGTAGATGACAATCCGATCTACACAAGAAACTATCGATATCCCCAAATTTATAGAAAAGACGTAGAACTGAAAATTGAAAAATTATCAACAAATAACATTATATTAGCTTCAAATCCCCCCTACAATTCTCCAGTTTGGGTAGCATCATAAAAATTAGATACCTCAGGAGAAAGAAAGATTGGCGTGGTAATTGACTATAGAAAACTTAACGTGAAGACTATAGACGACAAATTCCTATCGTGAAGACACTTCAATCTTGGCAGAGAGGAGTTAGGACAGCTTTCACCCGTATTACACAAAAATCCCCACCTTCTCCTATATAAATCCTCTATCCCCCACGATCAGGATGTCATTTTCCTATCAGTTCTCTTAACTAGTTAATCGTTATTATAAACTATATCTATAAAAGGTATTATATGTTTGTATTTTCAATACAATTATTTTTTAAAAAGGGTTCAGTGATATTATATAACTCGGGTAATATAGAGTTCATTAGTGTTTTTTCTTAAATATTTAAAAAACATTTGCTGAGAAAATCAAGATAGAACAATGGTTTTAAGTCAAAAATTAATTTTGTTATGTGAACAATGCTTCATTTCCCATTCTACTCCTTCCTTCTTTACAACCAATAACACCCCTAGATGTCGATGGAACAGCTTCCTCCAAATCATCATTTGTTGTAGTTTCTCTTCCACCTTTTTTATTATTGCTTCTCTAGAGTGATTTTTGAAGCTGTTTTGGAGAGGGAGGCAATGGAACCCGGTTCCATATAACCAGCACCCATGGGGTTCCATATATCAAACATTGGATTTGATATGTACTCTAAAAAGATTCAGAATATAAGAACTGATTCAGGAATGAAAATCGCTACAATACATCCCTTTGAATTGATGTAGATTGCGGGCACCTAACATTTTTTTGGTAACAGAACAAAAATAATAGTTTGAACTTATTACCACCACTTCCACCTAATAATTATTTCAACGTTTTCTTGGTAGATTATTCGGATGAAGTTTCGAATTTTTCCAAGAGGTCTTCTTTTACCCAAAATTAAATCGTAGATCAGATCACCTAATTCAGATCACCAAGAAAAAAAATCATTCGTTATAAACGATTGGCTCCAGCAAAGTCCAAAAGGACAAAGAGGAGTTCAAAAACATGATGGAAGAAGGAATTTGCCGACCGTCTAAATCATCATGGACCAGCACGGCATACCAGAACGACATGCAGTACCTAATATTATAAACTTCACTACTATACTGGACGGAATGAAGATATTCTTAACACTGGACATAGTGCGAGCATATCATCTTATCCCCATCGCAGAACAGGATATAATGAAGACCGCGGTGATTACACCCTTACCTGTTCTACAAGGGAGGATGGATGGACAAAGAATCGCCTAAGGCGTACAGGCCGATATACCTCCTCCCTGTCGTCAGCAAAGTCCTAGAGCATCTGATCGTCGCGCGACTTCGTCCGATCCTCAGTGAGTGCAGCTAGACATCCACGGCAATTCGGCTCGACCCGTGGGAAGGGAACTACAGATGCGCTGCTGAGAGTGCGTAGGGACGTGGAGGGGAGGGCGGAGAAACATGTCATGTTGGTGCTCTTCGACATATCCTCCGCCTTCGACAGTGTGTGGTGGCCCTGCGTACTCAAACGGCTGCAGGAGTTTGACACCCCCAGCAATTTGTACTCCCTCGTTAGTAGTTACCTCAGTAACAGGAGCGTGAGGATCAGAGGTAGCTACTATGAGGTGGAGCGCAGGATTGAAAGAGGTTGTCCGTAGGGCTCTTTCCTGGGTCCGGCCCTGTGGAAGCTTGTCTTTGACCAGCTGCTGGGGGAATTAGAGGAGAGAGAGTTCCTTGCCACGGCCTACGTCGACGACCTGGCGGACATAGTGGCCGAGGAAAGCAGAGCCAGATTGAAGACACAGGCAGAGAGGTGCGCCAGTCTCGGGTCGGAATGGTGCGTGAGGAGGAAACTGAGCATGACCGCAGCCAAAACCCAGGCCATGCTCGTAAGAGGCTCCACAGACAGGGCTCACCCTATCATACTGGAGATAGATGGCCAGAGAGTGAGGATGGGTCCTCACCTCCTCAGGTGACATACTTAGGAGTGAAGATGAGGAGAAAGTTCGACGTCACCCCTCACCTAGACTACCTGAAGGATAGGGTGACCCGGTCTATAAATGGCTTATACAGGATTGGGGGTGCGTTCTGGGCCATCGGGTATCCCGCTACGATGACCATTTACAAAGTCGTAGTCATGGGTATTCTGAGGTACGCATCCCCAGCGTGGAGCCAAAACCTCACGCAGCTGCAGAGGAGGAGACTGGCCACAATTCAGAGACTGGCTCTGCTTAGGGTCACTAAGGCCTATAAAACGGTGTGGCATGAGGCGGTGCAGGTGCTAGCCGGAGCGATGCCCCTGGACCTCGTCCTGAAGGAGGACAGAATAAAATACAAAGTGAAGAGGCAGGGGCTCGAGGCGCTACCGGAGGGACTCCGGACCAGAGTTGGCGAGACCCCCTACCAATGGAAAAGGATATTGAGGGAGGATGCCATCGAGGAGTGGAACGGGCTGTGGGTACGGAGTCAGAAAGGGGCTACTCTGAGGAAGTTCTTCCCCACCTTCCAAAAAAGACTGAGGGCAAGATGGGTCCTCCCTGATTACTGGGTCTCGCAGATGCTGACAGGACATGGAGATTTCAGGGGGAAACTACAGGAACACGGAAAGGACATAGACCCCTGGTGCCCCAACTGTGGAGTCCCTGAGACGGCAGAGCACGTCATCGTATCCTGTATCGCAGTAGAAGGATACCGAGCCAGGTTGTTGAGAAAAACCGGGATCTTCGCCCTTGCCGAGCCGGACTTCCCCCATCTGATGGAGGAGGCGTATCCCTTCTTCAAGGATTTCGTGTACGGGTGGAAGGAGGTTGTTGGTCCGAAACACTTCACTCTGGGAAGGGCCATACCAACCGACGGCGGCGAGCCACCACCGGCTGACTGAGTCCAGGAAGGCAGAAGTATGGAAAACGGACGGGTGCAGTGGACCATGAGGGCTGGACCAGTACCCGGACGGGTGCAGCGGACCAGGAGGGCTGGACCAGTACCCGGACGGATGCAGTTGGATGGGATCCGGACGGATGCGACGGACCAGGTTGGCTGGACGGCACCGGACGGATGCGGACTGGGACCGGACGGATGCAGAGAGCCAGGAGGGCTGGCCATGCCGTCCGGCAGTAGATAAGATGCAGCCTCACCTGTAAGGCGCGCAACCGCACAACGGGCTGCACCACAGTAGCATGAAAATATTGTTCCCCTAAATAAACAGTCCTCAGGATGATTTTGTATGATAAGAAAAAAAATGAAAATAAAGTGTTGTTTGTGGGAACAGTGGCATGCGTTATCCCAGCGCACTACCCCACTGCTCCCGAACGTATGCCAGAAATGGCTAGGAAGGGGGAGAAGAAAAAAAAAAAAAAGATTACACCCTTCGGATTATTTGACTTCAAAAAAATGAAATTTGGCCTTAAAAATGCAACTCAGACGTTTCAGCGATTGTGGGCCATGCTCTACGAGAATTCGAGTTTATATTTCCCTACTTAGATGATTTTATCATCGGATCTAAGTATAAACAGCAGCATGATGAGCACTTAACAATTATCTTCCGACGTCTTGAAGAACTCGGACTTTCATTAAGCATAAGCATATGTGTTTTTGGACAACCGGAAGTAGACTTCTTGGGCTTCCGAGTAGACAGCAAAGGTATCATACCTCTCTCTGCCTTCAAAGGTAAATAGTATATTGGAATTCCCACGACCAGAAAACATCTGTCAGCAGCGGAGATTTCTGAGAAAGTTCTATTTTTATCATACAATCATACTTCACACCGCCACGATCCAAGCTCCACTGAATAATCTACTCCATAACTGTAAGCGAAAGGATAAGACGCCCATTAGTTGGACTCAAGAGACTATCCAATCCTTCCCGAATAGCAAGGAAAGCTAGCACTAGCATCACATCTTCGGACATTGGAATTTTCGGTATTACAACCGAAGAAAGATGGAACCTGGTGCCCACTTGGTTTCTCTTCTAGGGCACTATCAGCCAAGCTGAAGAATTATTCCACATATGATCGAGAACTCTTGGCAATTTATGAGGCAGTTCGTCACTTCAGACCACTTATTGGTGGACTCGACTTAACGATCATTACCGATCACAAACCATTAACAAACGCCATCAGCAATAACCAAAGACAGCATCACCACACCGAATCAAACAACTAAACTACATCATTCAATTTTCTACGGGCATAGTCTATCAGGCCGGCCAAAAGAACATCGTCGCCGACACACTCCTTGAGGAGATTCAAACACCTGACACTCTTCAAGGGCTCGCGACCACTAAAAAAGCTAATCCTAGCGTTCAAGAACTCCGTAAGAACGAGAAACTAAATCTAAAGCTACAACTTCTTCCTGGGGTCAAAACTAATATAATCTGCGAAACTTCGACCGTATGTTCCTCCACTATTTAGAGAAACAATTTTTAAGCGACTATCCGGAATAAGTCATCCAGCAGCAAGTAGATCAACAAAACTTTTAGCAGAACGTTATTTCTGCTCTTCTATGAACCAAGTCATAGGACAGTGGGCAAAAACGTGCACACCATGACAACGTTCAAAGGTGGTCAGACACAAATTGGAAAATTTCAAACAGTGAAACGCAGGTTGGCAATATGCATATCAACTGATCAAGGACGACAGTTTGAGGCCGAGATCTTTCGACGGCTAACAGTACTTCTCGCCATCGAGAAAAAGAGGACCATGGCTTATCATCCTCAGGCCAACGGATGCATTGAACGATGACATAGATGACTAAAGACCGCACTACTGACATACGTGGATATTGATGGATGGAAAAAAAACTGGCAACAGTACTATTAGAACTACGTTCAACCTTCTGCGAAGACATGGAAGGGAGTGTAGCCGAGACACTCTATGGCCAGCCACTTCGATTACATGGATTACACTTCGATTTTTTTTAAATCACCGTCAAGGGAGGAGCCCAGTTTGAGCTTCAGCAACTTAAGGACAACTTGTCCAGGTTAAGACCCGCGAAGGAAAAACGACCCAGAGATAAATATTTATACAAAATGATTTGAAAGCCGCAACACATGTATTTTTGAGAAAGGGTGCTATAAAAAAGCTATTAGTCCCTCTATATTCAGGATCTTATAAAGTTATCAAGCGCGGCGAGAAAACACTCAATTGGCACAAACATCAAAATTGGCAGTAAGGAAATCATCGTTTCGATAGATTGGCTGAAACCAGCCTACATATTAAACGATCATAACACTTGGCCAGAAGATTTCATATAGGAAAATCCCGGAGAACAAAAGACAGAAGAAACTGCTGAAGACAGAACTAGAAAAATTCCCAACCAATATCAGAAAAGATCAGGATGTACAGTAAAGAAGAAATTTATCTTTGATGAATCGGTCAACCAGCGGACCAATCAGATATCGGCAACCGCCCGCGCAATCTAGCGGCACATAAACCTACATCACAAATTCCAGGAATCAGGAAATACAGACCTAAAAATATAGAGATGTAAGCCCTAAACAAATAAAACAACCACAAGACATCATGCCACCTACTCAGATAAGGTGGTATGCTCCGAGGAGAATATCGCTCCACCCAACATTTGGAGAGATCCTAGACGAGTTGAGGGAGGAGGCCAAACTTTGAAAAGGCCTGTTGTGACGCCACTGAACTACTAAACACCATACCTGCCAACCGGTTCTAACCAGCAAACAGCGTCGTACCGGCCTACTCCAAAAAAGTATAATATGAGAAGCCAAACTCCGGCGAGCTGAATCAAAGCTGAAACAGGAAAATTCACAACAGACGCAGAAAGGTATGTCACAGCAGAAGGAAGAAGTTAGGGAATACAGACCAGGCAAACAGGCTTGCAGCACAGACCATGTTGCCGGACTCCATAGGAAAGGAGTGGTGTAGCGGTCGCAGCGGTGATCCTGGCAACGCCCGTACGAACCAGTACGAGACAACTAGCGCCTACTGGTTGACAACGTACTAAGCTAGTCTTGGTGATCTTACCAATGTCAAAAACCGGTCGGTTATTACCAATAACCGTTTTTTTTTTTATCCAATAACCATTTTTTTTTTAACTATCTGTTATAATCGATTTTTTGGTAAATCCAAAAACCGGAGAAAAAAAACAATTGAAAATAAATTTCGTAAAAAAAGGAAAAAAAAAAACTTTTTCGTAAAAAAAGAGCGGTTTAGCGGTTTACAGATTTCTTTTTAGTTTATTATTTTCTTTTTCTGTTTCATTCTTTTATTTCTCAAGTCAGTCAGTTTTTTAGTTTCTTGAAAATTAAAAAAAATTACTGGACGCGATACTCATCCTTTAATAAAAAAAATCCCAAGCTCGGTGGCATTAAAAAATCCTTAAAATTACCGCACTTGAAATTGTGCTGAAAATTGAATATTAGCTCTTCAGACTTCTTTACAATCCCTTGGCATTACTGAACTTAGAACGTGAATGAATTGCTGATAATTGAATGTTCTGTAGTATTCAATCTTTTTTTTTAATCCTTTGAAATCCGATTTTGAAACATGAAAAATTGCAGAAAATTTAGTAATTTCTCTGCAGCCCAAAAAAAATTACCTACTTAAAATTGTCGAACTCGAAACGTGAAAAAATTGCTAACCATTAAACTAACATAACTAATAAAATTAAACTTTAAAGGTTTAGTGGCTGGAATAGAGCTATTATTCCATTTTATCTCACTTGGGTAAGGCTTAAAAAGAAAATTTACAAAACCTCAATTTTCTTAAAATTACAAAACTTGACTTAAAATCATAATAGGGATTTTCACCCTTTTCTTTTTTTTTTTTTTATCATGGTTAAGAATGAAATAGCATAATGGATTTGAGCCCGTTGAAACAAGATAATAAATAACATTAAAACTTGCACAACTTATTTTTTCAAACTTAAAAGCCTTGTTGACTAGAATTGAAACATATTCCATTTTATTTTGCTTATGTAATATTTAATAAGCAAATTTAAAAAAAATTCATTTTCTCGAGAAAAAAATTTAAAAACACCACTATCGTTCTCACTGGCTCATGTAAATGATTTTGGTTAGGCACTTCAAGTACTTATGTACTATCAAAGATTTTTCTAATAATAAGTTATTTTCAAGATTTTAATTATTTTTTTACTTTTGTAAATGTTTTTTAGGTTATTTCTTGAAGATCAATGTTGAATTAAAGGTCTTACCAATGACCAATTATTTGTAACAATTCCAGTAACTGTTTTGACATTATCAAAATAATTTTTGATGCGAAGTTGTTTCATTTTCCATTGTTTTTTTCCATCAGTTTTCCAAAAACCGGTGATCAGCATCGGTTAAAACCAGTGCTAATTGAAGGTAAAATAACCGAAACAATCAATAACAGTTTTTTTTTCACTAAAACAGACACCCCTAAGCTAGGGTATGCCTCTAAGAGTTTCTCTTTACTTGTGTATAGTAAACTGCCAAGAATAAATTAATTTTAGCACCATATTGAAGTTTAGCTTGAAGCAGTAGAATTCGTAAAACGTTTTTCTTATGGATGATTAAATTAAGTAAGAAATGTAAGGTAGGATCGGTGATTAAATTTACTTACCTTTCCTGCTTCATGATTACCCTTCAGTAGCACTAACAATTCAATTACTGCTCGAAAATTAAAAAATTGGTAAAATTGAGGAATAGACAATAGCAGAACTTCTGAATCTGTATTAAACACAATTTTATCGTTTGTTAGAGTGTGAGAAATTGTTCATAATTGGGATGCTGTTTAGTCCAGAATTTTCCATGAATAAATCGGCAAAAATAATTCCCTCTATAAAAGTGACGAATATCTACCTTTTGACATTGAAGTCCAAATGAGAGTAGCTCTGCCTATCTAGTTGTGGGTGGTCATACATCATTATTTTTTTAAATTTTAATAGTAGTAAAATTAGTAATTTTAATATCAAAAGTAATTAAAGCCTTTCTTTTTTAAAATTTGTTTTTCTTACAATAATTATATTTTTAAAATTAGTGTTTTCAGATTATACCAGTTTATCTGTTTTCCACTAGATTAAAAACTTGAGCAGATTTGGCAAATCTTTGAATTTTACATATCGAGTTTGAAAGTATATATTTTATTCAAATAAACATGTTTAAAAAAAATATTGTTATGTATTATTGTTATACAGTATAGTAGGTCAATGAACGGCCCAGCCTGATACTTTGATAACATCTCCCTAAATTTATTAAGATTGATAAATTAAAAAAAATATATTTTTTTTTCTCCATTTTTATCGTACTATAGACACCAGAAAATAACCAAAAAATGCTAGTATTTATGAATTATAAAAATCTCTGGCTTTGAGATATTAAAATAAATATGTTTTGAAACAATAAAGGCAGTTGTGACAGGTGTTATAGTAAAGAGTCAAATAGTCCAGGAAAACAGTACTTTAACCTAGAAAGTTTTGAAGAAGTTCTAAAAACTTGCTCATTTATGTTTTTTGGGGTGCTGATTATGAATTTCAACTTTGTTAACTAAAATTATTTCCCAGAAATATAAAAAAAAACACATCTCTTAACATTTTTTCTCCCATAGCATGGGAAACAAAACAAAAAAGAAAAACCAAAAGAAACAAGATAAAAACAAAAATCATTAAACTCTTCAAAACACAAGTTTGCCTAAATCTACTCATACCAGAGCTGCAGCGGTAGTGGATCCTTCTGGCTCTTCTCCAGAATTATTTTATATTTTTTTATTTGAGAAAAAAAAATGACAGATCTCCTAATAACTATCTCGGTGATTCATCTCAGCACCCCTTTGCCCAGCCTCATCCTTATCAGAACTGTGCCGCTGTACAATTGAAGGAGCCACCAACGATCTCTCTAATGCCTCCCTCTCTACTCCCCTTGGCGGCGGTGGCACCTTTCCTCAAAGAAAGGTGCCCAGGAGCTCTCTCACCTCAGGAGACAACACACCCTCTCCGAGCCCTATGGATACAGAAGAGAATTTGGCCTCCCTCCAGTAAGGAACTGACATAGAGAGTCTTGCTACCCCCAGACCACCATACCCAATGGAGGCGTGGAACAGAGCACAAGGGACATCCTTAGGCGGATGTAACCAACCCTGCAGTGCCGCTCTAATCCTAACATCCAGCTTCCTCAAAAGGGTATTGGGCAATACAACTAGGACCAATTCATCAAGAATTACCGGGATCAGAAAATCATGTAGAAGAATGTACTTCTGCTGCAGCTTCAGGGGTGTTCTCCCAATCCTATTGAGCCCTACATTCAAATCAATAATGACCTTGCTCACTCCTGTGTAACTGAGCTTGACTCCAAGATACTCCCACACATCAGCCATACTCAGAGAGGCCAATCATCCCCCACCCACCACAAAGCCGAACTGGCCATCCAGTTTAATGACTTTCCTCTTACCAGAAGGAGGAAGCGTAAGAGACAGGCACTTATTAGGATTGAGCTCAAGTCCTTCTTCTACCACTCTCAACATGTATTCCATTTCCTGGACTGAAGAAGCCTCCAGAACCACACCATCAGGCAGAGACCCTGACCCCCCAAGCATGAACCCAACCCTGCTAGATAGCCCTTCAAGGACATGGCCCATCACCATATTGAAAAGGAGAGGAGACAATGGATCTCCCTGCCTAACCGATCTGGCTGGTCTCAACTCAATCGCTGCCCTCTCCTGCTAACAATAACTGAGACAGAGTCGGTGTACATAGACGAGATTCTGCCAATATTCTGTGTCAATGGTGGACAACCACAGACGAGACAAAGATGGCCAATAATCCTCCAGACCACTCAACTCACCTGGTAGGAAGCATCCTACCTTCCCACGTCATCAGGTCAAGAATTAACGCCCTCATCTTCAAGACAACTCCCTCCCTCTGTCAAGTCTGGCCACTGAATTATGGTCTGAGGACAACCTGAGAACCTCCTGCATCACCAGTGGCCATAGATTAGTGTCCTAGCAGATCCGGGATTCCCTTACCTCCCCACCATCCAAGGACCTAGCGAGACGCTCAATGATAGGGGACCAATAATCGTGTAGGGCTTCTGGAGTGTGGAGTGGCAGCCTGTTTCCAGAACCCAGGATCTCTTGAGTGGCCGCCCTCAAATCCTTTTTCCACAACTCCTAGATTCTTGCATATTGTGCCCTGTGATTCTCCAGGAGAAATTCCCTCACATTCCTATGTGGAAAGGGATTCTCTCGGGACCCCTCTCGAGTCAACCAATCAAAGATCAAGTCAGCTTGGTGATCACCAACAGGAGTGCCCGTTAAGGCCTCATGGCTAGGGAGACCTATCCATGGAGAACTGGTGGCAACAAGGAAGACATAATCTCTGCCAGCAGCCCACGGATTACTGCAGCGAGTATCTCCCCATCTGCACCCTCATTGTAAACCACCGGTTCATCTACATCCCCCTGGGGTGCATCTATCTCTATGAGGGCATCAAGTACTTGGTAGATATTACCCTTGTAATCCCGAGCCCTAAACCGCCATAGGTCAATTTCCTGTGAACTCTCCAAATCAATGCTTTGATTGAAAACCTCAGGATGAGAGGCCCTCAAGTGGACTCCCAGACCCAAGTCCTTTAATGATAAACTCCCACATTCACCGCACTGAAATTTTTTTGTTGAGGCAAAATTGTATTCTTACATTTATGTGGATTATTAATTGAAAATTAAAAATTGTGCAAAGAAAATAAAAAGTAAGCAATTTTTATTATAATAAAATTTAACATTTATACAATAAATTTAGTAAGGTAAAAATCTGGTAACTTCCATTTCTGACTGCAGTATTTCAGTATTCAGGTTTTCTTCAATTCTGAAATTAAAAATAAAAACAATTTAATTCAAAATATCTCCTTCATGCCATTCCCCTCCCCCAAAAATAGATATATATGTACAATAACGATAAAAAGGCTTAGCAAACTTAAAGGTTCAATGCTTAGCAATCTTTTCCTAAAAACAAACCTTATCTCAAAGCACCATAAAATCAAAATCTGCGTAGTCAATTCTAAAAAAATCTTCCTATTCGTCTGTCAGTCTACTACTCAGAAATTTATCAGTCAGTTTAGCTATGATTACCTTATTAGTAATTCATTTCTTATCTAGCCCAAAAACTTTAAATACCCATTTTAATTGTCATATTGGTAAATACTTCAACTATATTTACCTGGTGAATTTTCTGCTATTCTGCATTATGTAGCGATCTAATTTTTTCAATTCCCTTATCTTTCTTCAAGCCAAATGTTCTCTTCAATACTTCATTTTCAAAAACCTCAAGGTATTATTCTTCCCTTGACATAAGCTGCCACGTTTTACATTCATACTTTTAGATTTCTAGACAGTAGGAGCAAACTGAATATTTTGCAAAATAGAAACAAGTATTTCTCACCTTTAAGTTCACTTTTATTTACTCTTGAATTTTGTTTTAGATACTGTAGACCCCCATTATACTTCAAACTTCTCGATTCAAACCAATTCTTGATCACCGTTTCTACTTTTAACCATGCATTTTGTTTTATCCATATTTATTCTGAGATCTGGCTTTTTAACAGCTTCCATAAGCATAGTATTTAATTTAACAGCTTTTGCATGTTTTCTCCACAGTAACAGATCATAAGCCTTTTAAATGTTATGGTTATGCACATCCGTACTTGATCAACTAATTTCTTTGGTATTTCCTGTCCTACAAAATATTATACTATTTGTGGCAATAGATGTTCGAAATCGATGTAAAGCTGGTGAATAACATGTTTGAATTCTAGCTTCTTCTATTATACTTACAGAGGGAAAATCGTTAATCAGTTATTAAGGACCCTACTATGGCGGATTCTAAAGAGGCAAATCCACAATGAACCAGAATTTTTGTCTTAGGATAATATTGGAAAGGGGACATGAATTTTGCATTACCAGGCATCACTTGTTTGTGTATTTCAAGGCAGCCTATGATTGTGTTGAGAGCAAGGAAACTTGATCTAGTAGTTAACCAAGATAAGATCAAGTACATTGCAGCAGAACAGCACCCAAGACAACCTGGGGAGAAGATGAGGTTTGGACCATACCACTTTGAGTAGGTTTCGGAATTCACCTATCTTGGATCCCAAGTCACTTGCACCAATACATCGAAACGGAACAAGGAGAAGGATGTTGTCCGCAAACTGCTGTTACTTTGGGCTAAGAAAACATCTAGGAAGCAGTGTAGTTACTAGAAAGACAAAAAATATTTTGTACAAAACCCCAATTTGTCCAGTCCTTACATATGGAGCGGAAACCTGGACAATGGACTAAGGATGCATACCTAGATCTGCTCATATTTGAACGTAAGGTCCTCTGAAAAATATTTGGACCTGTGATTATCAATGGAAGATGGAGACAGAGGACCAATGAAGAAACCTATGACCTCCTTGGTGAGCCTTTCGTCACGGTAATAAAACGATCTTGACTGAGATGGGCTGGACATGTGGCAAAAATTTCTTTGTCATATTCCATAATGCAGCTCATTAGAATTATTATAAATGCGTTACAACATGTTACAAGGAGTGAGATTCTCTGTTAATTATAACAATCCATTTTATGAATTGGAATCGGATGATTTTTCTGAATAGGAACAGTGAAGATTCTTTCCATTTTTCAGACATTTTTTCTTTTTCATAGATCTTTTTTTAATAATAAATGTATATTAGAGATTCCTGCTTCCCTCCATGTCTCAACTAGTTCTCTAGGAATATTGTCATTTCTGACTGCTTTAAGTGTTTTAATTTTTCAATTGTTTCCTCGACTTTTGCTTTGAATGGTTCAGCACTCTGGTTTGTAGATCAAGTTTTTCATTTTTTTTTTCTCCCTTTCTAATTAAAATATTTGCAGACATTCTTCATCAAAATATGATTTGTTAATTTTATTTTCTCTTTTGCCCTAGACAGGCATTATCGACCTCTCAGATGTTATCTATGATCCCTATTCATAACTGGTTTTTATCATCGCTATTCTCCTCTCAAGTTCCTTGAGCTTCAAACCTATCTTTGACTTTTAAGGAGGAATATTTTCTTTAATTTAATCGCACATGCACGCACTCACACCAATCAATGTAAATCCATGTGTAAAAATAATTATTAGTAAAATAAAAAGCATGCAAAAGAAACCAATCATAGCGTTTATAAACTTTTATTTGTTTGATTATAAGTTAGTGTCAATTTTTGTTAAAGCTAAATAGGGATTATTTTTATAACACAAGAAATGATTAATGCATATTATCCATTTAGCTTTATAAATTTCTGAAAATGTCATCACCTCAAAGTTTTATTTTTAGCGCGTGCGTGTGCTGTTAATACTAATGCTGTAAAATCATTATGGTAACCATAATACTCAATTAAGGAATCCTTTTAACATCATTAAGATTTTTTCAAATTTTTTTTTTAAGATTTTCAAATTCTGCTCTAGTTCCTATTATTGATTTTTTTAAATATAAATGTATACTAATACCAATCCATAAATACAGCTTCTCGGACATTGTTTCACTTAATTTACAATCAAGAATCATAAATTCAAAGCAGGATTATTACCTATTTTAAAAAACTTCTTTTCTGAAACTGAAACCAAACTGATCACACTTCAGTCTCAAAATCCTTGCTAACTGTGGTGGTCCACAATAGAAAACAGTTACTTTTCCTTTCTTTTGATCCAGAAGTTGTTTGAATACTTTATCCCAATTAGGTCTACCTGCATTTGTTCTTGTTTTTAAACCTGTTATTAGATCTCTTTTTTCCTGATTAAAATAAATAGATTAATGCATATAGAAGAACAATGTTAACAGTCTTATTAAAGCACCGATATTACTAAATTACTTTTTCATGAAGCAAATCCAGTGCCAATTGTAATCCTACAGCTTTCATATCTGTTTTCTGTAAAGCAGATGTAATATACATATGCATTTCCAAAAATCTTTCCATAGCTCCTCCAAGTTCAGCTTGTTCAATTTCTAGTTGAGATAATAAATTTACAAACCATTCAAAAGATCTTTGATCTCTGTTTATCCAAAAGAAGTCAACCTAAAAGGATAAAAATTAAAATCATTATAAGCAATATTTGGTTGTTTTATATATACTACTGTTGAGTATTCATACCAAGTGTATGTTATAGCATTGATAGAACTGTTGTCAAACTTTACTACAGCCATTTTGATTTCTTTATTTTTTTAACTAAATTCATTACTCTATATTTTAATAAATAAGATCATTAAACATGCTTAATTGGTAATTTATATCATCTTAAAAAAACTACCCATTAACTGCACTGAAATGACCATTCTATGTTAGGAGCTATCTACTGTTCCTCAGAGTATTATTGAGAAGTCAGATTACAGGCTAGCAGATGTGTGAATCTAAGGGTTTGTTGTAATAGGACAGATATCTATTTTGGAAAAAGTGGAAAGCATGATTATTCTCTCTGGATAATTTGGCTAGTGGTGTAATAAGAAAAAGTTGAGGATTTTACAAATGGTTTGGCAGTAAACATTTTGTTGTTACTTCATATACAATAATCAAAATTCACACAAAATCCATTTTTGTGGGTGTTAGGTTCTCAGAAACCTTTGCAGATTGGAATTTAAATTAAAATCAAAGAAGCCTAAGAGAGGGAAAATGAAATTTTAAATATCTTTAAAAAGTTCCCAACAAGAAATTATCTTTTGGCTTTTCAGTGCAACAGTAAGGTAGATTTTGTAGACAAAATAGTCACTAGCTTACAAAAATTCATGCAGAGTTTTTATTCAAAAGGAAAGAACTGTATATAAAGTTTTTGTTGTAAAAATGAAAATATTCTCTAATCATATGGGGTGATTATAACAGTTCTAATTATGAATGCACTAAGAAGATATGTAATTTTGTGTTCAATAAAAATCTAAAGAGTTATTAAGATGTACTCACATGATTATAAAACATGATGACAGCAGTGAAAACTAGATGCTTAGTAAGTAATAAGTTATTCTTACATGTTATATATATATCTAGTTCAAAAAAGTAATTGAATTAACAATGACTCATTGGACTTGCCCAAATTTGGACAATAAACCTCAACGGTAACATGGCTTTGAATTGGAGAAACTTTTGGTCACAGCATATTTTGATGAAGTTTCATGTTGTTATATGCGGCAGGTAATACGGTCAATGATATTTTTGATTCTTTTCACTTGTCAGATAAGGAGACTGATCAAAGTGATAATCAAATTTGATGAATAATTTGTTCCTAGTACTAGTATAATGTACCGCTGTCATTTATTTCTAATCAGGAAGCAGGAATGGCAAGAATCTGATGAACAATATATGGCTGAATTAAAAAATTTAAGCTCAACATATGAATATCGGACAGTTTGGTAAGAGATGTATTTATCTCTGGGGTTGGAAATAAAGCAATCCAAGATAAATTGTTGGCATTAGGCGACATAAATATCAAAAAAGCTCTAGAAATTTGTAGAACAGCTCTTTGAAGATTTATAAAGGCACTCTTCATGCTGGAAAAACTGTGTCCAGTAATATCCAGATCATCGGCCTAGGCTAAAATTTGGTACGAATTGTTGAAAATTGTCCCTCCTACCTAGATTCCCAACTTCCTGATGGCACCTTCCAGAGCAATATTGAACAGCAAGCATGCTAAACAATCACCTTGCCTGAGTCCTTTGTGGCTATGAAAAAACTCCGATGTGGTTCCGGACACTCACATTGAGCACTGAGTAGCCTTCATTATCATCCTGACAAGGCGGACTAACTTCGGAGGGATATCGAGAACAATCATTCCTTCATACAGTTCCTCTGTCATAGGCAGCTCGGAAATCTACAAAGAGATGGTGGGTCTAGATATTATCTTCAGCCGCTCTCTCCATTATCATGCTAACTGAAAAGATCTGGTCAGTTGTATATTTTCTCTTCATAAAGCCTGCTTGATATTGGCCAATTCTCCTTTCAACAAATGGAAGGAGTCTGTGGAATAAAATATTAGAGAATATCTTGTAGAAAGACGATAGGAGGGATATTCCTCTATAGTTTTCGCAGTTAAGAGGATCACCTTTCTTATGAATAGGAAAAATAGTAGTTTTGTACCATTCTTCAGGAATGCACTCCTCTACCCAGATGTCTAAAATCAGATTGTGCATGAATTTAGAGGTTTCTTCTCCGCCATATTTCCAAAATTCAGCTGGCATTTCATCCAATCCTGGGGCCTTGTTATTCCTCATCCGACCAATGGCATCCTGAATGTCCTCTTCATTTGGAGGTTCCAGCTCTTCACCACTTATATTGATACTTTGGTGCATGCCTTCTCTTATGGATTCCCCATTCAAGAGGGTTTCAAAGTGGTTCCTCCATCGTCCTATTACTTTTTCTCTCTCGGTGATCAGAGAGCCATCTATATCTTTACAGGCATTTGATCGGGGCTTGAATGATTGCCAAGATCTGTTTACCCAGAGATAAAACTTTCTGATTTCATTCTGGGTCCTATATAGCTCAATTTCTTCCATCTCTTTCGTCTCCCAGTATCTTTTTATTTTCTGATGGATCCTTTTTTTCAGTCCTCCTCTTCTTTCTATATTCTTCCACCGATGCTCTTGTATGTCTTCTTTGGATCATTAGGCGATAAGCAGTATTTTTTTCATCCATAGCCAGCTTGCATTCCAAGTCAAACCAGGATGCTCTTTTGTCAATTATTTTTTGTCCAATAACCTCCTTCACAGCATTGTGCATTATATCCCTGGGTAAATCCCATCTTTTGTTAATTGCTGCATTAGATAGGTCAGAGCTACCTAACTTCTCTTCGATGGCTTAATTGTTGGTTTATGGCAAGATCTTTTAGTTTCTGTCTTAATACATTTTAATGTTAAAAACAAATGCAACAATAGCTAATTCTGTGAACCCTGCCCCTGCCATAGGGATGTTGGGCTATGGATTTTTATTTATTAACAGTTTCAGTACTTTTTCAGTCCTTCAAATTTTGAATTTAACTTATTATATATTTCTAAATAATAAAAATATAATGAGATAGTTCATGATTAGCATTGGACATGAAACCTATTTACCTTCCTGAGGTGCATCACAGTTGGTGGTATTTCACTGACCCATGTATGTTTACAGTTTGGGCAACAATGCCTTGCTTTCCAGTAACGATGCATTATGGATTGCAAAATTGAAGCAAATGGAGTCACTCCAATACCTGTAGCAATAAGTACAGCGTGTTGAGCTCTAAATATATGGCTTGAAGGGGCTCCATAAGGACCATCAAGATAAATCTGAAAACATGATCAATTTATAGTTACAATAATTTATAAAATATTCTGGAAAATTAAATATTTTTTAAATATTATATATTATATTAAATATTATATTAATATTAAATATAGTTTTATTATTAAAAACTAAATAATGAAAGAAGTGCTTGCACAGATGGTATATGGAAAATAAAAAGCAATAATGAAATTAACACCATTCCAGAAAACCAAGATATTGTAAGATTTATCAAGCCTGAAGAATCAGCTGGCTAGGGCATGTGCAGGGCATGATGGATTATGATTTAATGACAAAAAAAAAAACTTCTTGAAAAAATAATTAGAACAAGAAGGAAAAAGGGATGTCCACAAAAACGATGGTTCGATGATGTAGTGGACAACCTCAGAAGAATGAAAGTAACAGGCTCGAGAAATAAGGATCTTAATCAGCAAGACTGGCGGAGGACTGTGAGGGAGCCCAAGGTTGGACTATAGCACTATTTATATAAATTACATCAGCTATAATTATTATTTAATTATATAAACCAATGTTCTAAAAATATTGAACATAGCCAACATTCAGTTCTCGACAGATCAGGCCTGAAGATGGCGCACATACTAGGGTCAAAATATCAGCCGACATGATTAGATAATTACTAATTAAGTTAAAAATTAAAAGGCCGATGGGATACCAATATATATTTGATTCCAATTTAGACAATGTTTCAGCCATCTTGACCCATTCCCTAGTTTGCAAAAACAATGTTAGTTGTTTAGTCATTATACATTTGTTTTGATACAAAAATAATTATTTATTAAATTCAAAAGTTATTTAACTATTATTAATTTTATTTGGCTACCCGCCTTGTAACGTACATTATATTTTTATAAACATGAAAACATGTCGCATCATTTTTTCCTTAGTATTATTCCTTTTCTAAACTAAAATATCACATAGTAATAATAAATTATTTTCAGTATTGATGTAACTGTTATATATCCTTACTATTATTGTACATAATTACCACTAACTGTGATTCCCTCTATCCTATTAGGCTATTGAAGTGTGAATGTTAAAAATGAGGAGTGGGGAAATTTAAGCGAAGGGGTGGTTTAAATTAAAAATTTCAAATGGATGGTTTAGATGGGAGAGGAAATGGTTATTAATTTAATATTAGTACTGTTTTATATTTTAATTTTATCTATTGCACTGGCATAAATGATTTGTTAATTGGTTTTTTACCAAATTTTATTTTGGTTAAATCATATTTTTGAAATTATTTTTAATTTTGAAATAGTTCATAATTGAATTTGGTGTTTTATTATTCTTATTGTCTTTGTTAGTTTTTTTTTATTTTGAATAGTGATTTGGTATTTATAATGAGTTTTACTGCCATTCTTATTTTTACTGTTATTTTTATGCCACAATTTATTTATCATTTTAATAGGGTACCAATTATCTCGTGGGATTTCAAATATTTGAGTTTTCACCTCCTTGATATGGATATCATTAATTTAGTCATTAATTTAACTTTATCTATTAAATTTTAATTAGCTTTACACATTAAATTGCTGTGCCAATTGGGTATTCTATTTCCAATAATGGATTTTTTATACCAGCTTGTGCTAAGTTGCTCGTTTGTATTTCTAATTATATTAATGTAATCTTATTTTTTATTTTGTTCTATTCCTACAGTAAATTTTAGTTTGTCCGATAATTAACTTAATATCTGTAAAAATGCGTTTATTTTATTTTTATTAATGATGGTTAGTATGTCATATACGTATTTTATGAATAGTTTAGCGTTTTATTTAGTTTATTCAACCCTAGTTCTAATAAATGGTTAAGGTAGATGCCACTAAGATTTATCGAAAGGCATCCTCCCATTGGTAAACTATTTGTCATTCGATAAAAGGTATTGTTATCACAACATACATTAATAAACAAACACGAATTTGACTTTAAAAACATAATCATTTTACTTAAAGAAAACAAAATTAATAAAAGAAGAATAAAAGAATCCATACATATAACTAAAAATATTATAAAATCTATAAATTGGTAAACCGATATTGATAATTAAAATACATTCTATGCTAGTGCAATAGATAAAATTAAAATATAAAACAGTACTAATATTAAATTAATAACCATTTCCTTTCACATCTAAACCCTCCATTTGAAATTTTTAATTTAAACCACCCCTCCACTTAAATTTCCCCACTCCTCATTTTTAACATTCACACTTCAATAGCCTAATAGGATAGAGGGAATCACAATTAGTGGTAATTATGTACAATAATAGCAAGGATATATAACAGTTACATCAATAATGGAAATAATTTATTATTACTATGCGATATTTTAGTTTAGAAAGGGAATAATACTAAGGAAAAAATGAAGAAAATGATGCGACATGTTTTCATGTTTATAAAAATATAATGTGCGTTACAAGGCGGGTAGCCAAATAAAATTAATAATAGTTAAATAATTTTTTGAATTTAATAAATAATTCTTTTTGTATCAAAACAAATGTATAATGACTAAACAACTAACATTGTTCTTGCAGAATTGAAAATAGTTCAAGATGGTCGAAACGTCTAAATTGGAATAAAATATATGTATCCCATTGGCCTTTTAATTTTTAACTTAATTAATTATATCACCAAATACTAGAAACACTACTTGAAGATACATAATTATTTACTTATTTCCTTATTTATTATCCTAAATATAATTTTCTTTGAACAAACATATTTATTTATTTTCAATTAAAGAGTAATTTTGTAGAATGGTGTGAGCATCAAGTATTTATGTACTTTAGATGTCATTAGTGATAATGGGTATATTAACTTAATAATTACATTAATACAAGAAAGGACAGTTAATCAGTACAGTTGCTAGTGTTTTATGCTCCATTAGATTGATGAGTTCCACAAGACTGATGCATTTTCAAACTAAATTTGTACACTAATACCAACTTAAATGAATGATTCGAGTGAGCTAATAAAGTATGTACCTCTAATGGTTTTCCTACTGGATAATTAACTGAAGGATGGGGTTTATTGCCATCCATCTTATTTTCTTCTTCTGTATTAACTCGGCCTTCTTCCATAGCTCTTTCAACACTCCCAAAAAGTTCTAAGTCCTGTTTATTTTCAAATAAGAAAAATTTCATGTTAATTTTAATCAATATTGATAAAAATGACTAACAGTTTAGAGATGGAACTGCTTGTGAGTCAAGTAATAAGTTAATATTCAAACCATGGTCAAATTATGAGTTGATCAAATAACAAATCTTCATATCAAAAACTAGTCTTAAAAGATTACTTAAAAAATATCTGCAGGATAACAGTGGTCTTAATCTTCTCATGCAATAAGATGAATTTACTATAAAATAAAACTTACAAAGTTTACTACGGGGCTGTAACATAAGTCAATTCTAAGGCAACTAGAAATTATTGCAGATACATTTAATTAAATATATATGACCCCTTTTGTTGCAACATTTCTCATGATTTTCTGAGTTACATTATTCCTTCTAACTTAATCTTATGGAGCAGGATAGCTCAATGAATGAGTAACCGGGCTCCTAACTTCTGGTCCTAGTGGTCTGTGATACATTCTTTCTTCTAATGAATAAAAACATCAATCATCATCATGCTGGAGAAGCATTTTATAGTAGAAATTAACAACATGAAGGCTTCAGATTTAAATTGAATCTGAGGCGTAATAAATCTTGACTATCACTCTTTTAAAACAATTAAACAAAACAGAACATAATAATTGTTCAAATCAGTAATACATAACAGCAATAAAAGCATGCTCTTATAAATGAAGAAATGCTATGAACTTATGAAGTTATGTTACAGCCCAGTATTGTGATCAGTGCTGGCTTTAGATGTCCCAGCTCCCTGATACAACTATCTGCTCGGCACTCATAAAAAAATTTTTTTAAAGAAAATCTTTTAATTTGTTTTATATGCATATAAATATAATATAATAAAAATACAATAAGTTGTAATTTTTTTTTTCATAAAACCATTATTTAATCAAAATTACTTTTCATTCATTCATTTATTTTGGTACCCCCCCTTAGGACGACGCCCCGATGCGGCGCATCTTTTGCTTACCAGGTAAAACCGGCACTGATTATGATGCAAGTTATAACTAAATGATATAAATGATTTAAAATGAATATAATTTGGCTTTAGTCAATTATTACTGATAATTTGAAATATACTGTTTCATTAATTCAGAATGTTATCATCTAATATTATTTACATTTTAAAAGTATATTTATACATGTACTGAGAATAAATAAAATTGAACATAGTAACCTGTTTGTTAAGAACAGAAAGTGCAGATATTTTAGCTTCACAATTTTCAAGACTTGGTGTTTTAAAAGCAATAATAGTAGGTTTATTTCTCATATATCTGAAACTTTGTGCAAGCGACTTGTTTTGAGGACTTAGGTATGCTAGTCCTAATGATTGAAGTCTCGCACGTCGAATTTGACATTCATCAAAACTCTTTTCTGATTCAGATCGTGCGTATTCTCTTAAACTAAGAAAAAAAAAATTATATCTTATTTAAATACTTTAGAAATAAAATTTATTTATATAAACACACACACACACACACACACACACACACACACACACACACACACACACACACACACATACACACACCTACAATTTATTTGTTTACAATATTATAATTAATTAATTAATTTATTTTAAATAATGAATAATACATACACCATTAATCGTTGTCGTTTCTTTGTACGATTGTCCATATCAGGCATAGATAGTGATTTAGATAATGGTTTTTTATGTAGCAGCATGAAGTGCATTTTTTTTGCTGGATTAAGTTTTCTATTAGAAAAATTTACTGCATCTGTAACAATAAGATTACTCAAACTATTTTATAAATTGATTCAAATTTTCCCCCACAGTTTAATGTATAAAGTAAGCATAAAAATAATCTGTTGAATTTTTTTTTTTCTTAAAGGCCTTATGGTCTCCAGATTAAAACAAAAATGTGTTATATTTGTTACAACTTTTCAGCCCGATTCAAGGTATAACATCTAAAATTTATCAAATTCTGAAAATAAATATTCAATATCAAGACTAATTTAGGGTAATGTACTATATTATCCACAAAAACTTTTATACAAAATAATTTAATTAATTTTTTTTTAAATATATATTTAGCAAAGTCATTGAATATTTATTTTGTTGGTACAGCAAATCATTTTGTTAATTTTTTTATTTTCCTAATATGGATAGTTTGTCTTAAAAAAAAAAATTATTAGCTGAAAAGGTACATCTTGACAAAATAACTTATGATACCAGAGGTCTCATAATTAGGAAAAGAATTTTCACATAGAACAAAAAAAAAAAAAAATAATAACAAAAAAATATGGCATTTATTAAATCTTTCTTATTACCTATGGATTAAATATATATTTTAAATAACGTTATAAAAATCAAAATTTATATTTTTTTCTATGTCAGAGTTGTTTTAAAATTAGTGAAATTTTGTGCCGTAATTATTTTTTAAAAAGGCTATACAAACGTCATACAGGAAATCATTAAAGTGAAGAGGAAAAACTTTTTTTGGGGGGGGAGGGGAGGTAGATTCTTACTGTCGCATTTCCTGACTAAATTTTAAAGGGGAAATTTTCATTCATTTTCAAAGTTTCTGTAAAACATGAAGGTTTGGCTTACTGCTTTGATGGAACCCTGTACACATTTAGAACAGTCTTTGCCAAATCTGACACCTCCACTGTCCAAAATTAGGCTCAACCTAAATGAAAGATTAGGATGTCTAGTTTTCTTTATAATCTGGCTTTTTTTAATTACCCAATATGGTGGCCCTATTATCATCATAGGGCTGCAAAAACAACATAGTAAATAGATGGTCAGGAATCATTTCAATTTTAATGTGGTATCATTCTAATTTTGTACTTTTTGGGATCACTGACTCCAAATCTGAGATCAGATTTCTAGAACGAAGAATGCTAGATTGAGATGAAGACACTGACATCTTCTTTCATCCAAAAACATAACAGACTGTCAGTATCTCCAACTCAATCTGCATTCTTCATTTGGGAAATCTGGGCCTAAAATTATGATATTTAAGGCACCATTTGTCATTTTAAATTTTAATAATCTAACTTCATATTCTGATTCAGTGACCTCAGAAATACCTAAGCAGTAAGTTTCAAGCAAACCAATCGATTGAATATTTTTGTAGCCATACTGAATCTGTCATTTTGATTTTTCTAATTTTAATTTCAAAATCTTTATCAGCAACCCCCTCCCTCCCAAAAAAATATTAGACACTAACCCTCATCAGATTTGAATGGATACCTGAGTTAGCTAACAATTTTTTTTTTTCTCAACTTATTTTTTTTTGTAATTTTTCTAATTATTCTATTTGTAGTAACTGCTTCTAGTAACTCTTTGATATTTATTATGATCTGCTGGTAGTTTGCCATTTGTTGATGTACCTTTAGCTGTCTTTCAAAAATTGAAAATTAATTATACTAGAATATCTACTTTTCTACCAACTGTTATATTAAAGAATAATTGATGTAAACAGTAACTTACCATTACTTGCACTGATTGGTTTCAAAGAGATTTCACTTTCCGTTGAAGAATGTATATTTTCATTACTGTTGAAACCTTCATTTGTGTAACCATCTTGTATTCTATTGAAGCTGTCAGAATGACTAGAGCTTGGATCTTTGTTTGAAAATTTTTTTCTTAAAGAGCTAAAATTTTTGTTTTTAATTAATGAATCATATGTAATTTTCCAATAAATATATTCTTCTTCTTTTCTATAATTGAGGAAGTTTTCATCCATGTAAAAGTAAAATAATAATTTTGTTGATTAGCAGGTGTTGTAATATGTTAATTAATGCACTTACTGGCTGGTAATTGTGAATATTATCTTGTTTTTAGAATATTATTGGAAGAATCCAAAACAAAGCCTTAAGTTTCTCAAATGCCGGTAAATAACTAACCAGCCAATAGGTAGTTATGGCAAATTAGGCTTCTTTGTTTAATTTTTTCTCTTTATTTTATACATTGTTTTCCTTTAATCAATAATTTTTTGG
Source organism: Rhaphigaster nebulosa (assembly GCA_948150685.1). Classification (NCBI taxonomy): domain Eukaryota; kingdom Metazoa; phylum Arthropoda; class Insecta; order Hemiptera; family Pentatomidae; genus Rhaphigaster; species Rhaphigaster nebulosa. The sequence continues at coordinate 85,411,598 of OX411307.1, read as the reverse complement.
GAAAGTAATATCCCATCTTCAGACTATCAGTGCAAACAATTTTACATTTACTACCTAATCAACACTATATCACTTCCACACATATTATTATATAAGAGAGGTGGAGATGCAAAAGGGAATAAATCCATTTTTTGTCATTTTCGATATTTTTGATGTTTTTCACACTGTTTAGCATCCTCTTTAAGATGGTATTTCCTTAATCCCTCAATATTAAAATATATATTTGACTTAAAGCAAAAATCATTATTAAAATACTTGAGCAAACTAGGGATTCTAAGTGGTTCTTGTATTTTCATAAAATCATGATAGTTTTGTTTACAAGATTTAATAATTTAATCTACAATAGATACAATAGAACTGAAAGAAGACTTACTATAGCATATTGATAGAAAATTTGTATTAACATATCATTCATTTGCTGCATTGTGTTACTCGAAATTCACAATTTTTCAGGTGACGCATTTGAAGTTTTAAATGCTGTATTAATATCAGTGAAACTATAATACAAAATAAAAATAAAATATCATGATTGGACTTGAAAACTCAAAATGATACTCTACAGTTAAAAGTTCACCTCATTGTAACTGTCCCTGTGGTTTTAACTTAGAAATCATGATTTTTGAGTTCTGACATTGTTGCAACAAATGAGCGATATATGCTTAGAGAAATTTTGATATTAATAAATTAACATTTAAAAAAGATAATAATGAATATAGAACGGAGAAATAAAAAATATTGACCATTGATGATCACAGTATAGTCTCTATTATTCGGCCATTCGCTATTCCGGCATTTCCAGTAATCCGGTGTTCTAAGGGCGTTGGTATCTTCATATCTCCTCATGTTTATAAGAGCAGGAGAGAATACTTTACTATACTATACACAACTAGAGCGTCGTCATCTGTTTTCAGTGACAGTAATGTGCCATATTTATGCTGTCATGAGTGTCATGTTCAGTGCATGAGGTATATTGTACAAGTGTAGTGCGATGTCACAAAAAAGAAAATATGTCATATTAATGTTATAATAGTGATTTTTATGATCCTTTACCATAATTTATTTCAATAAAATATTGTAAATAGTTTTCACAGGTGATTGTATAAGGTTTTCAGGTTAATTTGTTTTGTTTTTTAAATATGCCTCCACTAATCCATTAATTTCGGTAATCTGGTACTATCTATCCCTATATGAGGTCTGATTAGAAAGATTCTACTGTATTATTTTCACTAGGTTTGGGCTTTTGACTAATCATACAATTGATTTTATATAAATACACCCATGCATATAGAGATATTTATGTGCCGATGAATATACCTTTGTGAATGATATTTCTTGGATGACTGTTGGTTGCAGTATTGAAGGGAATACATGAATCTGCTAGAATCCCTAGTTTTTCCTAATGATATAAAACTTGAATTAATGAATTGGAAAGCAGCTGTACATTACTACCAAGCATAATATGCTGGAAAAAGCCAATGACCAGTTATGGTCTGTGGGTCTTATAAATTAGGATTTCTATTTAATTTAACACTTTCAGCCTCAGTATGGTCCCTCGGACCACAAGCTAACTTGTGCGAGGGACCAGCACGAGCCCTGGAACCGTGCAATGTCTTATCTACTTTTACCTTCTCTCTAGCCCAGAGGACCGTGCTTCTATTGTCAGTAGCATAGTCAGGATTTTGTTTCAGGAGGGGTCCATCCAAGGATCTACTGTAAAGAAACCCACCCCAACCGAGGATGTTAGGGGGCCCTCTCTCTATACAAAATATCCTATTAAATTTTCATGTAACTATACTTTACTAAAAATCTGTCACATCACATAATTCCACACAATTAATAGTAACAATTCCACTATATAAAATCAACAAAAAACAACTAATCAATGATAATAATTTAGAAAAAATCAATCAATAAAACATTATAGAAACTACTTTTTTATTAATTACCTTATCTGGTGATATTAATTATTCCACTCTGTCGTAAAATAAGAAAATTCATACAGATCTTCTTTATTTTCAGCATAAGAAAGCTCTTAATTGTCAATCAATTGAGATCTGAAACTGTACTGTGCCCAATGCTATTTTGTTCCCTAAGGATTTCTATAATCCATACTAATCTACATAATATAAATGCTACCTTACACTTCTATTTAAAACATCTTAGTAATTTTGCATTTTTTATATAAGTTTTCTATTTCTTATTACCTCTTAAAAAATTAATTTATTTAAAATATCCACACAGTGCTACCCTACCCCCTTCATGCCAGTTTTGAAATTAGCTAAATCTTTTACATTTTTAGTTACATATATAAATAGATTATATAGACATTTTTTAATTTTATTAATTTCAGCTATATTAAATATTTCTGTTTCATTAAAATTAAAGTTGTGATTATTTATTATACAATGTCGTGCTAATGCAGTGGTATTAATATTTTTTGGGTTTTTAATATTGTTTTTATACTGGTTGGTCCTAGTTTTTAAGTTTTGTGAGGCTTCACCTAAAAAAAAAAATAAAAAAAAAAAAAAAAAAAAATAAAAAAAAAAAAAAAAACCTGTACCACGACAACCCGATAAGGGTCTTGGGTTCAGTACTTGGTAAGGACCATACTGTTTCTAGGCCAACGGTTGTGGTGCAAGGAGGTGATTCGGCCAAGATCACGCTCAACCGCCAGGTTTTTCCCCCAATTAAGGGTAGCCACTTTATAGAGGCTGGGTGAGCTCCAGGAGGGTTTCCCGATCCCACAGGGTCGATACACAGCTGAATACAGAATAAATAATTATCTGCCTCAGCCGGTCTCGAACCTGGGACCTTGAGATTAGTAGCGCAATACCTTACCCACTGAGCTACCCCGTCCCCCATGGTCATACTAAATAAACGCATTTTTAATTTTATCAGTTACCATAGGTATGTGTTTTAATTTATGCCAATTGTTAATTCTTTTTTGTTTTTATTATTTTCATTAACAGTATTATTTTAACTATTTATCATTTTTAAATAATCTGTAATCATGCCCCTTTTTTTACTTTATTTTTAAAATAGTTTTTTCATTTATATTATTTTTTATAATTGTATTATCTTTTACTTCATTTTGTTTATTATCATTTTTTAACCCATTAATACTTTCAAACCATAGATTAATAATATACCTATATGGATATGAATTATTTTCCAAAATTGTAAAAATATCATTTTTAACTTTAAATATCATTTTTAAATATTTTATATCTGTTAAGATTATAGCTTTTTTTATTAAATTTTTGCCTGTGTTTTTAATTTAATATTTCGGATGATTTGAATGATAATTCAAAATTATATTACTACTATTATGTTTTTTTGTTCATTTAGTTTTAATTTTTTTTTTTTTAAATTATATTTATATCCAAGTATCTTAATTTATTATTAATAGGCGTTTAATTTGTAAATGTAATTTTTTTTATGAACATTATTCAACCGTTTTAAAAAATCTATTTCATGATTATTTTTTATTATTATCAATAAATTATCCACATATTTTGCTACAAATACTGGTTTTTCCTCAAGTTTTTCTATTCGCTCTTTTATGATTTTATTAAGATAAACTCCACTGAGTACTACCGAAAGTCTACCTCTCATTCATAAACCATTTAACTGCTTCTAATAACTTCCATTCAATCTAAAATAATTATTAGTAAAGCACAATATTATACCCCCAATAAAAATCATTTTATTTTTTACTGTAGTAAGTTCCTTAATTGTGCTCCATTTTTCTTCTATGATCTTAATTATTTCTTCTATAGGAACATTTGCAAAAAGTTTCCTAACATCAAAGCTACACATCTTGTATTCAATATTGTTATCCAAATTCAAACTATGAAGTTTATTTTTAACATCCCTTGCATAATTTATCAGCATATAAATTAATCTTTTTAGCTAATTCAATACCTGAATTGATTTTCACTTTTCTATATGTACACTTATCTAATAAATCTTGCATTAGATAATCATTCTTATACATAATTTTAAGCTTATTTGTCTTATCAGATTTTATCACAATTATGTTTTTATTATTATTCATAAATATTTTAAATTTCTTTAAATCTTTATTTATTTGAGCATTCAAAATTGAAATTCTCGGGCTCTTTTTATCATTAGTTATGCAGTTATTAATTGCATTACAAATGTGGTTCCTTGTGCCATTTATTTGGGATTCTGAGGAATCTGTTTTCATAAATTTTCTCAAGATCACCTATTAACTGTAATAGATTCTTGGTCTATATTAATGCTATCAAAACTAAAATTATCCCCAAGAGATAATAAATTTTTAATATTATTAAGAATCCAGTTAAATTAAAGAAGCTAGTTGAATTAACAATTCTATCAGTATTTTTATATAGGTTATTATATTTTTCTAAAGCCAACCCCATATTACTATTATCAATTTTTTTTCATTTTTATCAAATGCCTTTTGCGCAATATTAGTTGAACTTATTTACATTTGGTCTTATGCTCCTATTTGTCTTATGCTTAATTTTATTTGACAAAATTTCAAAATTATGCTGAATTATATAAAAAAATTTAAAATCACACACTTTATTGAAACCTTCATTATCTATAACCTCATATCTATTTTTTAACAACTTTAAAATATCAATATTTTTTTTTTATTAATTAGATTTTTAATCCAATATGTTTGTGCTATTTCAATATTTAAAATATTTTTAATCAATTTATCACAAAACCCGACTTTGTTATTATTAATTAAAAAATCATTAATAAATAATGAATCAACATTTTTAATAATATTATAAATATGCATTGGGCATTGTTCTTTTTATCCATTGTCAAATTATATAACTGTACATCTATCTACCTCTTTTTTACACTAGATTGGCCAATTCTTTTACATATTGCATATCTTGTAATTTTTTCACTACTTCTGCTAACACATTTACAATTTCACCATATTTAATTATATGGATTTTCTTCCTGTCCATATCATTCATTATTGTATAGTATATTAATATCAACAACTTTTTTTATTACAAAAAAACTTTTTTAACCAAAAATGGTGTGATCATTTATTTATATTAACTATCCAGATAATATTAAAAAGAATGATAAAAAAATTAAAAGATTAGTTCAAACACAAACCTATATGATATTTAATAATTTTAACATTATTTATCTACAATGTTTTTCGGCAAAACACTCCAATCAATAGTGCGGATTATGTGGACAGACATCACAATGCATACGTTATTACATTATGTTAGGAGACTAGAAAAGGCTATTTTCTAGGAAGGGGAATCCCTTATTTTACCTGGTGCGACAGACTACCCGGTATCATTTTATGGGCCCTGGGTATTTTATGTTCAACTGAATTCTAGAAGTAAAAATATGTAAAACATTTACAAGGAGAGTGCACGAAGTGTGTCACCGATATTGATAAAAATTTTTTGGGCAATTCTACATCGAACAAACGTTTACCAAAATCCTGCTGTTTTATCCAATGGGCCCTAGGAGCTGAGAAAAAAAAAAAAAACATGCTCAAAATATTTTATTTTATATCTCGTGTTTAAAAAATGATATCGACAAGGTTCTTCCAGCTAAAAAAATTTTTTTAAGATTATATTAAAGGAAAAATATAAACATTAAAAAATAATTGATTTTCGATCAAATAAATTAAAAAAGTGTTTACATAATAAAGTAAACTAGCCTTATAGATTTTTCAACATCAACTATGATGGTAGATTTGGATTCAGCACATCAAAAACCTTTATATTGAAAAATATCATCGAAAGCCAAAAAAATAAATTTTGTCTCAGTCCCGAGTGTGCTCAAAAATTTTTAGCCACAAAATTACGTTTGGGTTTGAAGTTCTGTCTGTACCCGATATTGACGTTCTTGTACTCCATAAAAAGAGGGGAGTTTCTTCTTTCCATACATATAAACAACTATTGTATTATCTTAGAAGGTCTGTGTAAAACAATGTGATTACCATATAAAAAAAATTAAACTTTTTGGACTTCAAATTTTTTTTTAAATTTAAATAATCGCTCATAAGTCAAGAACCCTTTGAACAATCCAAACCAAATTTGAGGCATCGGTAAAGGTTCTTAAACAACGCGATTTGCTTTAACCGTGATGTTCCTACGTTATACTTATACGCGAAAAAATTCAATTTCGTTTTTATATGGTAATCACACTTTTTTATACAGACCTAAGATAATGCAATAGTTGTTTATATGTATGGAAAGAAGAAACTCCCCTCTTTTTAGCTAATACAAGAACGTTGATATCAGGTAAACTGAAGACAAGGTACAGAGCTTCAAACCCAAACGTAAATTTGTGGCTTTAAAATTTTTGAGCATACTCGGAACAGAGACAAAATCTATTTTTTTGATGATTTTTTTCAAAGTAAAGATTTTTTGATGTGCTGAATCCAAATCTGCCATAATTTTTGGTGTTGAAAAATCTATAAGGATAGTTTACTTAATTATTTAAACACTTTTTTAAATTTATTTGATCACAAATGAATTATTTTTTAGCTGGAAATATCATGTCGATATCATTTTTCAAACATGAGATATAAAATAAAGCATATTAAGTATGTTTTATTTTTTTTTTCTCACCTCATAGAGCCCATTGGATAAAATGGCAGGATATGTGTAGAAGTTTTTTCGATGTAGAATCACCCAACAAATTTTGATCAAAATTGGCAACGGACACATTATGCACTCCCCTTGTTCGTTACACTGCTAAAGCAGTTTATGTGTGTTTCCAATTAGTTTGTTTTATTTTTATGAATTGAAAAAAAAGTTCTTTACCAGCGGACCAACGCAGTCTCAGGGACGGCCAAGAAAAAATTTAAAATTTATAAGTTAAAATAAATTAAAAATGTTTAAAATTATTTATAAAATATTTAAAAGTAATAATTAAAAAATATGTGAAAAAAATTTTAATTGGGAAATAATTTTTAAAGATATTAAAAATTTACCATACTGTCTGTTTATTACAAAAGAATCGTTTTTTATAATATTACTACTTACTCTTGAATACGTTTAATAGTCTTGTTTTCATTTAATGCAGCGCCGTTAGATGCTTTTTGCATTGAGTTGTTTTGAGATATATTTTCTCTAATGCTATGCAATTTTTCTTGTTCTTTTTCAAAATAATTGTAAAGCCTATTTGTCCATTCTCCTACTCCTCTAATATGTAACCACATATATCCTATAAATCAAAATATAGGAGTAAAAAAGATATTAATTAAAAATATTTTTCAAAACAATTTTATGGACTTTATATTTATAAAATATATATTTTAAATCTTAAGCAAAAGTTAAAGAAATAGATAGATAGATAAAAAGTTTTATTAAAAATAAATTTCCTACCTCTCTAATTAACGCAAACGAAAAATCTCTGACAAGCCTTTATTAGCATTGCATAATACTGTCTGCCAAGAGTTGCTCGTATATGTAAGATCAATCGCAGCAAATAATAAATAACTAGTATAACAAAACACAACACCAGACTATTTGATCAGATTTGATTAACAATAAACAATAAAAAGCTAAACAAAATACACTGTCACTGTTTACATTTATATGGACTTATGTCCATCCTCTATCTGCTCCTCCCGGTTACTTACTTCACCAGAGAAGTACAAAACCCTACAACTTCCTCCCCCATTAAAAAATTATATTAAAGTCTTTAAGGGGAATACTTGTTCGAAGGTCTACGCTGTCTCATGGGGTGCCTCCGCTCTAGGGTGCTTCCGTCTCCTAAGTCCAGGTGATCTGTCTGGGCTGCTCAGGGCTGGTGATCTCCACTCAGGAGTTGCTTCCTCCCAGTCAGTTGAATCTCAGGCTGGTGGTCTTTCCCCTCTGAGAGAAAAGCTGCTCTCTTTATCCTCCTCCTAGACATGGGAAGCAGTGACATCCTGATAAGGTTCCCCGTCACATGTATTGGTGCCGTCTTCTTGCTCACTACTGGGAGACGGTCTTCTCTCTGGGCTGCCCTCATTAAATGTACTTTGATCCAATGCTGTATTGGAATCCTATGGCGAAGTTACCTCCTAGGTATGGTGGGGTTGAATGTTCCCCTAGTTCAATCATTCCGCTGATTTCCACCTCAGGGTTGAATTTTTTTAATTGGTTTATATGCAGAATGTCCTTTTTTCCCGATGACAGCTTAAGCATATAATTCACTGCTCCGGTCCTTCCCATTACCTTGAAGGGTCCATACCAAGGCTTCCAGAATTTCTTGAAACCAGGCAAAGGAATTTCACCTCTGATGTGAACTAAGTCTCCCGCAGACAGCTCTCTTAATTTTCTATAGTGATTGTGTGTCTCCCTATTGTTCTCGCGGGCCATCCGGGAATTTAATTGAGTTTCTTCATAAAACTGTCCTGGATTTGTACATAACTGAAAAATGATTCTACTATTAAGATTCTCCCCGATGGATAACCTAGGTTGAATTCTAAAATCAAATGGCACTTCTATTTTGGGCCCAAATGTTAGAAGATTGGGTGAAAAACTCATAGCTATATGGACGGCACTACGGTAAGCAGCCAAAGCTAGGGGAAGCTTGACATCCAAGTCTATCCTTCCTTCCTTTACATACTGTGTTATGTTATTGATTAGGGTCTTATTCCAACGTTCTGCTCGTCCATTTGATGAGGGTCTATTTGCTGTTGTCTGGATTTTCTTAATTCCTAGCAGCTCACAAGTCTTATTTAGTGTAGTGGATGTAAAGTTCGACCCTCTATCCTTAAATCTAATTTCAGGAACATCATGTCTTACAATATAAAAATTCACAAGAGTCCGAGCCACTGAATTAGATGAAAAGTTTCTCGTCAGAATAGCCTCAGCATACCCGGTGAAATGATCAACAGAGCTAAGGATATAGTGACTTCCCCTCTGTGCTTTTGGTAATGGTCCAAAGACATCCATTGCCAGAAGTTCATTCAGTCTTCAAGTTAAGTACGGCTCAGTCAAAGGTGCCTTTGGAGGATCTTTCAATTGGGCACACTGCGGACAGTTCTTCACATGAGCTTCACTGTCTCTTCTTAGTATCTTCCAATAAAAGTCCTTTTTGACCCGTTTTATGCTTCTGTTAATGCCACATTGTCCCAAAAATGGCATATCATTCACTCTGGACAAGATGGTTTAACAGTTCCATGCACGACAAGTCCTCTTCTTGCTCTTTCTTGAACAGCTCCCGAGTCAATTCCATATCCCCAAAATGGGTTAATTTCACACAGTGTAAACGTTTGCTGTATCAGGGCAGACACCAGATGACCAAGCTAGATTACCTCTTTCTTCATGAAATGGGGATTTATTTTGGTTTACTTTCATTCCGGCACTATGGAAGCATTTGAGAACTGATTCTAATCTCATATTGTGTTGTTCTTTACTCTCCCCAAAAATAACATCATTGCCGAGGTATACAAAGCATTCTATTCCTTTAATACCTGCCAAAATGGAGTCCATAAATCTTGTCCATAAAAAAAAGTTGCTAGAGCACCGCAGAGCCCATATGGCATACACTAGTACTCGACTATGGAAAACGCTGTCTTTTCTTGATCCTGCTTTCTCACTGGTATTTGATGATAGCCAGTTTCAAGATCCAGGATTCTATCAATGAGTCCTGGAGACAAGCATAATTTTGATCCTTCACTTTGTCTTAATGTCTAGAACTGTCAGTCTCTATCTTTCTGACATGTATGGAGCAGCTACCAACATCAATGACTGCCTGGAGCTTACAGAGAAAATCCATTATCAGGATACCATCTGTGTCATAATTTACATCCACTACCCACATTTCATTTTCCACTATCAAATTATCTATAGTAATGGAAACACCCTGTCTTCCCATAATATGATTTTTCTCACCAGTTACACCTATAATAGTTGATGGTCATGAAGTATCGAGCTTTATTCCTTCTATAGGCCTTTGGAGTTTGTCACTGTTAGTAAATATTTCTGGGCAATTCATTACCATATCCCCTTGGTTTTTTGCACTGAAAACACACCATGTCAGGGCAAGAGGAAAGTTTATGACCAGTTTCTCCACATCCTTTACATCTGAATCTCTTTTTCTCCTGAGTAGGCTGGTCTCCATACCTGGAAGCCTGCTCCCTCTTGGTAGTATAAGCTATAGTAGGATCATGAACATTAAGAGGTCTATTAATTGATTCAGAGAATACCTTTGGGCTGCCTGCATACATCTGGTCTTCACTGAAGCTTGTGTTCCTGGCCTGAACAACTATATCTACTATATCTAGTACTTTATCAATACTATTAGCCTTACTGGCAGCAATTATAGACCTTAGATTCCGATCAAATATATTAACGAACGCCCCAATTGTGACACTATTCATAGCCTCATTTGTCCCCTTTTGACTTCCAGGGGCGCTGCAGGTTATAGCAGCTGCATGTTCAGCTGTAATGCAACGATCTGCGAAAGCTTTAAACTTTCATTAGGTAAGTGGCTCAGGGACAGAAATTGTTATAACAGAGCTACGCCAATCCTTCAGCCTCTCCTCTCCGACAAAGCCTTAACAAATCTAACTTGGCCTTCTCTGCCATATAACAGGCTCAAATCTCTTCAAGTAGCTATTAATACTATAATCATTTTTCCTGTTTCCCCACCACTCATCTACATCCCGGCCAAAGTCAATGGTAGATCGTACATTGGAAACGGCAGTAACATTTTGTCTATCCACAAATGCTTCCAAGTAATTGTACCTTGCTTCTAACTTCTTAAAAGAGTCCATCAGTTTCGCAAGTTCTTCTGTCATCATCCCACTGCTGCCACCAATTTGTAAGATAAAACACAGCAAATTATAATTAACTAGTATAATAAAACACAATACCAGTCTATTTGAGCATATTTAATTAACAATAAACAACTACAAAGCTAAACAAAACACACTGTCACTGTTTATATACAAGCCCCTGCTTTATCTCCTCCTCCTGGCTACCTACTTCATCAAAGAGATACAAAACCCTACAATATATACAATTATTATATAATAAGAAACAACAAAAGAACGTAGCTCACATCCATCCTTCATATGGATATCCTTTATGTTAATAATTTCTAAATTAAATATATATTTGATATAGCATGAAAATTATGCATTAGAACATGAATCAGCTTTTCAAATTTATTAATCATCCAAGAAAAATGTGTCTCAAATAAAGGAAACAAAAAATTATGAATAGTTGCTTCTGCATTTATATATTGAAACAATTATTCTTGGTCTGGAAATATCACAGTAGTGAATTTTCGTGTACCTTAATAGAATAACTTAAATACACCTTCCATAACACCCTGAAAGAAATTTTGCACTAGCACTCTAAACACAATATTACATTGTGATGAATAACTTTAAATGCCCAAGAAGACAAAAAAAAAATTGAGAATCTTCAATAATCCATGGATGATATTATTAAATAATGATAGAATTTGCCACAGCTAACTTATCAGTTGTAATATTCACAGAAAATATTAAGTACACATATAAATGGAAAACACCTTATGAAGCATTCAATTAAAGAGCCATGTTTTAGTATTGTCTGAACATAACAGTTGTGTGAATGACATGAGGTTATATAAAGACACAGATGTAGACTGTGACAATTTGTTGGTGCTAGGGAAGCTCAAAAGTGGATTTTCTTAGTCTTTCTATAAAAAAAATATGATGCATTAAAAAGATAAATGATCCTTGAGTTCATGCAAAGATAATAAACAAAGAGAAGAAGAGAGTGGTCAAGTCATGAAGAATCAAGAATTTGCAAACTGCAGGAGTACTGAACCAAGAAAATTATTTTAAGATGTAACGTAATATATAACAGGATACATATATCCTTATATATCAATAATTACAGATAAAAATGGCACACTTGTTGCACTGGATGATGGAATAAAGGCCAGTGTACATCTATGTGTCTGAATAAGTCTGCTAGTTTCACAACTGAGCTTTATGAAAGTTAGTTTACTGCTAGTAGTTTAGGTGCCCACTTTCCAATAATTTCAGTCATATTAATAAATCAATAAAAATAAATTCAGTTACAAACAATATCAATTAGAACATCCAGAGAACCTGTATGGTAAAATTTGTCATATGAACAAGTTGCACTAAGAAGAATAAAGTTTGCTAAGTCCAGATAAACTGAAAATATAGTATAGTTGAGTCTCTATAATCTGACACATGTGGAACAGAGGTATGTTGGGTTATGGTGGTTTGCTGGATTATGGCAGGATAAATAAAAATGTGCAACTATAAGGAGACACTCAATATAAATGAATGAATGAAAAAATAATCTTTATTCTGGGACATTTAGTCCCCTAAGAATAACATAAATGTACAATTTAGGCAGGATTTGGCTATATGGTACATTTTTGTTATGAAAGATGTATACATACATATCTGTAGCTACATATTATATTAAAAATATTTTAAAAATAGAAAAGATTTTACATATAACCAAATATGTAACAGAAAAATATATATCACAAAATTACCGAAGAAAAACGTTTACACTGTCAACTTTTTCCACTTTCACAGGTTTCAGACATAATTGAGGAGTTTTCTATCAAAAATAAATACCACTTTTGGAAAATTATTACAAAAAATTATTAGGGAGCATCTCATGGAAATAAGGCAAATTTGTATTGAAAATGTTGATGTGTAACACCTATTGAACAGGGTAAAATTTAAGATTTGAAATTATAATAATTTTTGGGTAAAGAATATTAATTCTTCAAAAAAATCTTTGTTTTTGAGAAGTGGATATATTAAATTTTGATAGAAAACTCCTCAATTATAACTGTAATTAGGAACTTTAAACACTTCAAAAACTTGATAGAGTTAATCAAAAAATATGTTTTACTGTGGAGAGTAATAATTCATGTATTACAAACAATTGGAGACTGAGACAGTAAAACTTTCTATCTCCCTCACACACAATGAAATGCAGTAAACATGTACCAACCAATACAGTGTCGGACCACGGGATATGCCAGACTGGCGAGTGTCGGACTATAGAGACTCAACTGCAGTTTGGTGTTATTACAGGTTTAAGGCATTGTGATGCAAAGGTACTTCCGCTACTTAACTTAATCCTTCACAGAATAATTTACAGGACACAACTTAACCATGGAAATACAATATTTATATGGATGGTCAAATTATAATGTATGCTGATGTTACTATCATTGGGAAATTCCAACCTAGTGCTGAGAAAGCCTTTCACAGATTGTGAAGCAAATGTGATGAATCAAAAATTGAATAAAAATAAGAGCAAGATGAAAACCATTAGGAAAAATGATATAGCCCCACCATTCACAGAACAGAACTATGATTTTGAAAGTTTCTGGTACTTGGGATCTGCAAATATTGAAAATATGGGTGAAAATGATGAAAAAAAATGCATATCAGCAACAATTAATAGAGTACTTTTTCCAAGCTATGTCAGTTCTATAAGCTTATAAATAAGATAATATAAGGTGAATAGAGGCTTAGGAATCCCAACTAGTTACCATCATTAAAGGCTGATCACTTAAAAAAAAAGATTCTGAGATATATTTTCTGAGGTACACTGAGATATACTTGTGCAGATACGCTGAGCTGTATGGCGAACACTGGGATATGTAAGATTCAAGTGCCTCGTATTTTATCAGCTTTTAAGGTTGTGTATTTGTCACATCTTCAGAATGGAAGATTATAGAGGCCTTTAAAAACATATGCATAAAAAATTACCATATCCAGAGGAAAATCTAGATGGCACAAGATAGATAATATATTGATATGTCTGATACAGGCCAGAATGGGCATAATGAAAACAGCAAGTAGGGTTGTCTGGGATAGAATGATTGGGGAAATCATTGTACAACTCTGATCTTAAGCTTTTTCCAGGGACCTTTCTTCTTCAGAACCTTTCACTCTGGCTAGAATAGGCTGGTAACCAGTAGGATAACCCACCCTTACTACCCTATTTAGAGTAAATAAAGGTGCTAAATCTAATAAACAAAAACAACAATAAATATTAACTCTCTCTTTACTTTTCTAATGGTTTTGATTTTCTAAGTGATTTGATTTCCTGGTACAGTTATTAAAACTTATGCCTGGGCGTTGGCATAGCATTATTTCATTAGTTTTTTATTTTATTTTTAATTATTAGTTTTTAGGCATAAAACATAGAGGTCATCAATGCCTTATTAAGAATTTACAATTAGTACAAGGAATAATTAACGAATAAGAGGGCTTATTGTTGAACTAATATAGTAAAATAACTGAACACCATAATATTCAACAATTTATTTTACCTTCTTGTTCAGGTGCTGAACTGATTGTAAAAGGATGCCATTCGTATTTTGCAATTGCAGGTATATTAATGAACACATAATCACCAGAATGGAAATCAAAATGCAGAGGACGCTTAATAACTAGATGTGTAACACGTGAAGGCAATAATATCCCTGAACTGATATAAGTTTTGCCTCGTTCTGATTTCATCCAAGAAAATCTCATTATTCGTTCTATTATATATATTATACCAGGAACAATAAACCATTTCCAAAAGTTGGGTCCATGAAGGAGCAGAAGAATCCAAAATGGTAAGTATAATAAGTGCGTCCAGTAGAATATCTGCAACATGAAATATATTCAATTTTTTTCTAAGTTATTGAAAAAAAAAAAGAATTTTGGAAAAGTTTAATTAAATAATACAAACAAAAATTAAGGAAAAGTATGTTTTAAAAAAATATGAAATACATATTATTTGAGTGGAAAAATTTAACCTTGATATTTTCCAAATTAATATTAGTTCACAACTTCCTTAAAGCTAAGTCTTACCATTTTAGTTCATGCTCCCCTTAAAACCCGAACTTTATGCTGTCCCACTTTGGCTAACTCCTGAAATAAAGTAAATGACAAGAAGAAGAGAAGCAGCAAGACGCAAATTTCTTCGCACTCGTTTTTTATCTGATTTTGCATCTTTCAAACAGCTTCGCAATGAAACCCAATCCGCAGTCCGATGTGCCAAATCCCTCTATATCCATTCTGCCCTATCCAATGCTCCTGATTCCAAATCCAGATGGAAGATCCTTCGAAAACTATCCGTACCAGAATCCAATAACCTGAGTTCTTTCCCAGTTACCCCAGATGATCTCAATGACCATTTCTTATCCTCTGCTTCTAGTCCTTCGCCTATTGAATATGATATTGAACATCATAGCTTCAACCCAGAAAACTTCTTTTTCTCCCATGTATAGTATGACGAATTACTTTCGACTATCCTAAAATCCCACACCAATGATTATGGTCCTGACGATGTCCCAGTAAAGTTAATAAAATCCTGTCTCCCAATCCTTGTGCCCCATCTCTATCATATTTACAACTTTTCTCTACGAAATTCCATATTCACCTCTTCTTGGAAAACTGCCCTAGTCCGACCATTAAATAAAATTACAAATCCCACCTCACACCATGATTTCCGTCCTATTTCTCTCCTCTCTAACCTCTCAAAACCACTAGAGCGCCTTGTACAAATTCAACTTTCCTAGAAGAACGTTCCCTCATTAACCCTCTCCAATCTGGCTTTCGACCTTGCTACTCAACCCAGTCCGCTCTCCTGAAAATAACCCACGACCTCCAAACCGCCATTGCTCACCAAAACCTAACTATCCTCATCCTTTTAGATTTCTCCAAAGCTTTTGACACAGTTGACCATAACATCCTCCTTAACAAATTACAAAGTCTTCCTTTGTCCAACAGTGTTTTGCGCTGGTTCCAATCCTTCCTCTCAGATCGGTCGCAGTATGTAGTCGTTCCAGGACAACCTCCATCCAAGACACGATCCCTCTCCTCTGGTGTCCCTCAGGGCTCCTCTTTGTCCCCTACTCTGTTTGCTATTTATATTAATGACCTCCCCCTTCTTATCCATCACTCCCAATACCATATCTATGCAGACGATTTCCATATATACTTGTCCTTCCCGCCTTCCAACCTATTATTAGCAACCAAAAGACTTCAAGAGGACTTGAATCGAATAAGTCACTGGGCTGTTGCTAACAAGCTGAAGTTGAATGCAGAGAAGACAAAGGCAATTGTAATAGGTTCTCATCACCTCCTTAAAACTGATCCTCATATCCCAACTTTGTTCCTAAATAATAATCCCATTAAATTCTATCCAACCATAAAAAACCTTGGAATCACATTTGACCGAACTCTTCCTGAAAAATCATGTTTCCGATATTTTCCGTCGTACCTTTTACACTTTAAAGCGACTAAATTACCTTTGTCACCTATTTCCACTTGAGACCTGTAGACTCCTAGTTATTCCTTAATATTCCCCCACTTTGATTACTGTTGTGTGGTGTACGGGGACCTCGAGGCAAAAATAAAACGTTTGATAAATGCTGATAAATGTTTGATGCTTTGTACGATTCATCTTCGAGATCCCAAGGGACATCTCTGTCTCCCGATATTACGAAGAGTTGAAGTGGCTTTACTCTTCCTACCGTTGTAAGTATATCCTTGTATCTTTCCTCTACCAAGTTATCCAATCCCCCTGTCCAGCCTATATTTTCGATCTCCTTCAATTCAAATCCTTTGTTCATTCTCGTCATACCCGCTCTCGGCCTTCAGATTTATATACAGCAGCCCACCGA
This sequence comes from Rhaphigaster nebulosa, assembly GCA_948150685.1. Classification (NCBI taxonomy): domain Eukaryota; kingdom Metazoa; phylum Arthropoda; class Insecta; order Hemiptera; family Pentatomidae; genus Rhaphigaster; species Rhaphigaster nebulosa. Next base: position 85,394,936 of record OX411307.1, on the reverse strand, counting down.
TCCGCAGCTTTCGACAGATCTTTTCTTGTCCGATCCTCATCCTTATGGAATTCCATTCCTCCTTCCATTCATCACTCCAATACTCACCTTCAAATCCCGTTTATTCAATCACTTATTTTCCATCCAGTCCAAAAAAACATTGTAAATAGTTTTTCTCTTATTTCAATAAACATTTGTAAATATGTTCATTTATAATTTTGTCATATTTGTCATACGAATTTCGTGTGGTTTTTGTTATAAGACGTAATCAATTAGACAATTAATACCTATTTCATATGCTAGAAGTTATTGCATTATGACTTGTTATAATTTTCATTTGTATTTATTTATTGACTTTTTTTTTTTTAATTATCTGTTAACACTATATCATCTATTCTAAGGCTCTGAAGCCCACCTATCATTGCCTGTAATTGTTATTCCAAAAGGACTTGTCCCAGAATAAATAAAGAGTTTATTATTATTATTATATGGCCACCATGTCATGCTCCAAAATTAGGCAAATTTACTATCAAATTTTCTTTAAAACAGAATGTCTGATTTTTGTTCTGAAAATTGCAACTTACTTTTTTTTAACATAGAATTGTCAATAAATTTTTTTTAAGGTTGTAGTATGTCAAATAAGGGTACTAACAATATTCAAATTAAAAAAAATGATTCTAATTAGAATTAGAATTAAAAAAAAAAGTGTTATACATTTTTAGGGATAGATGTGTAGACTTTTTTGGTTAAAACAATTAAAGAAAAAATATAGTTAAAGGCGTCTAATTATAAAAATAAAATCTTCGAGCCAAAGGAATTTACAGGTGAGGAGCGCTTTACTAAAGAGGTAGGAGGTATTGGTAGGGAGAAACATTTTTGACAGTAATACATCGCCACCAGGGATGTTGCTACAAAAATATATTGAGAGGGGCAAAAAATTTCCCTATAATTTTAGACTGGATTTTCCAACTATATTAAATATTTTAATTTTTCAGCTACACTCGAGACCAAAAAAACCAGCGCACTTTGAATTTCACTTAAAAAATATAGATTAAAGAAATATTGTTGGGTTTGAACCAGCTCATTTATAAGCCAGGTTAATAGGGTTTACATTACAATCATTTTTTGCAGTGATCCATCTAGGATTAGTGATTAATGCCCAAACATTGCAAATAAACGTAATTCACTCAGCGGTCAGTTCACTAGAGCAGTGCTATACTTAACCATGTGCGGTTTTTTTAACGTATTCATTATTTTCATCTTGTTGGTACTTTCACTTTTTCAAAATGGTGTTGGATGCCACGCTAGTCGCTCAAATCATCGCATTAATCTAGGACGGGAGAAAGCAGAGATATGCGACCAGGGCCCTCGGGCTACGGGAAGCAACAGTTCAGTGAGTGGCCCAGACATACCGGGAAAAAGGCAGCTGCAACAGGAAGCTGTGGTCAGGGCGGCCAAGAGCGACAAGCCAAGCCAACGACCACTTCATAGAGATTCAGACTCTCCAAAATCACTTCCAGACCTTTCCAGGCTTAGAAGAGATGTCTGGCCGGTAGCGTGTTGCTCGGGGTGTGGATGTCAGTGTACAAAAAGTAGGCAGACGAATCGCTGAAATGAACCTGCAATCCAGGGTGCCTCCCACAGGTTCTCTCCTAACCACAGCTAACCTGTGCTGGCTGCATAATGGCCAAAATCATGACCCCTGGATTGAGGTTGATTGTTATGTTTTTGACTCGTCTGGAAGCGGTTTCGGAACCTGGAACCTTGGTTTCCTGGAGTAGCTGCCTGCCTTTCGATATCTGTGGGCCTCTCCAAACCGCTGTTTCCCGTAGCCCATGGACCCAGGCAGCGTATCCCGGGTTTCTCCCGTCCTCTATTAATGCGATGATCTGAGTGACTACTGTGGCATCCTACAATATTTTGAAAAAGTAAAAACATCAATAAGATAAAAATAATGAATACGTTAAAAAAAACAAAAAAGCAAACAGGTAAGCATAGCACAACTATAGAGAACTGAAGACTAACTGAGTTAAGTTTATTTGCAATGTTTGGACATTAGTCACTAATCCTAGATGGATTACTGCAAAGGACGATAGAAATGCAAACTCCATTAACCTGGCTTATATATGAGTTGGTTAAATCCCAATAATATTTCTTTAATCTGTATATTTTAAGTGAAATTCAAAGGGCACCAATTTTTATTGTTCTCGAGTGTATTTTATGAATGTTGACACTTAGCAAAATAATTTTTTTTTCTATTCAAACACAAAATTGTATCGGAGTAAGTTATGTTGACCATAGATATAATTAAGAAGAAGTTTTTTATTTGGATGAAACTGCGGTCAAAGGCTAATACATTAATAATTATAACTTATTTTTTTGTGCCAACGTTTCGGCCTAAGTTTCAGGCCATCATCAAGGCTAAAAGAAAAAACAAAATTACAACATTGAAAACAACAGAGGCAGTACCAGTAACAGTAAAAAAAGGAAATAAACAGAAATGACAAGATGATAAAAATATATGAAGTATAGAGAAAAAGATGTTAATATAGATATTGTAAATAATGAAAAGTTAAATTAATGTGAAAACAGTGAAGGAAAGATTATGAATTACATGAAAAAATAAAGTACATTATAAAAACTCAAGTACGATTCAGTTGGCGCTTGACTGTATGCCTCTCTGTTATGTAATTATAAGGTTTTCTTCGCATATCCTCTTCCTCTTCTTGATGTCTAATTAATGAATCATCCCAACAGATAGTATTTCGCTTTTCCGATACATTACTTTGCCAGAAAAAAATTGTTTTTAATGATAAATAATGATAATATCATTGGAGTCTGGAGGCATGGCTTTGTCTCAAACTTTGTGCAATTTATGTAAGACTTCAGATTATAACATTTAATTAGATAGATTACATTTTTAAATAATTTGGGAGCTAAAACAACGAAATCGATAAAATGAGTTTTGGCCAGGTTGCTTCTAAAATAGACCAATGTGCACTACCTCAACCATGCATCACCTCCACTCAGCACTCCAGGTAGTCAAGTTTCCCTACTTGTTTCGTAGTAACAAATTACATGACATTGTAATAACTTTATCTTACTTTTAAGGGTATGTAAACGATCAAAAATTGAAACTTTCTTGTTCTGTCCATAATAAGTAGATGATCTACCATTGCTGTATAAGAAGTTTTTTTTTTTAAAGTTATATTTTACAAAATTAAAATTAAAAATCAAATAAATTTTGTCATCAAAAGTATTAATTGTATATTCTGCTATAGTGAAATTATTGAGTCAGGAAAAAAGATTTGGTTTCATTCAGCCGTTATCAAATAAACAAAGGAAGAAAGTTCGCACAAATTTAATCTATTGAAAACAATTTTACTAAAAGTCGGTGAGGTTTAGCCTTTATGGTTCCTCATATCTGACAATAATTTAGGACAAAGACTTCAATCTGCATTAAGAATATCTGTTTCTAGAAATAGTTTAATTCAGGAAAGTTCTGAAGGGAAAAAAACTTTGACAACAAAGTTGAAAACTTTGAATTACATTTGAAAATTTGTTCCAACAGCTTAACTTTTTTTTTAAAAATAGAAGAGATGCTCCAAGAAGGAAAGAAGCATTGCTTTAATGTATATATATATATATATATATATATATATATATATATACACATATATATTTTTTTTGTGGTGATTAAGCAGAAATTCCTTCGGATCATGAACATGTTAGCCTTTTATAGGACAGTGGTCGATTTAGGGACCACATCAAGATATCTGGCTACTTTCGGTTTTTAAAAGAACGAGATGCTGTCTTTATCTTATTTAGAGCTTCTAACTGAAGGTAGGTGCCACTGATGATGGTAGAAGGTTGCAGAGTATCTTTTATGTCCTAAAAGGTTGAATATTTGACCAGTGTGCGTTGAGCTTTACAACTGTTAAGTCTTTTTTTTTAGTTAACTGCGTACTACTTTTTACTGGCTTAATTTTTTAGTCTCTTAATTAATTAATTTATCAGTTACTTGTTATTTGGTTTCACAATTAGTAGTTCATGACCAAGGAATTTATTTGGGACCGCTACTACACTTTTCCTCAGTAACTTTCATTTTCATACTTCTAGTTATTATGACATATTAAAAACTTGTTGACATCTTTTTGCTGATAAATTTAAATACATCATGCTCTTAGTTTTATGTGATTAGTTCTAATATATAGATTTTAAGTATAAAACAGCAGTCTTATGTAAAGTTAATAAAAAAATGTAAATAATTTTGCAATATATGGTATATAGTTTTTTATTTCAAAGTTTTAGTAGCAAACTTCTATCTTATTTTGTTTTCATAATTACTTTTTATTTATTTAACCATACACAATAAGTGATTGATATTTCAACCAGAGTGCACAGGTAATAAAGAAGTGTATAAGGTGAAATCATACAATGTATGTACACTGGTTGGTACAAACACATCACTGTAGCAATAATACTCAATAAAAAGTTACCTAATGTCTTAAAACATTGTATTTAGACTCTAAAGATCAAATCCTAATGAAAAAAAATTGAAAAAGAAATCATGGGAATAATGCCCAATAAAGGGTTAAAACTGCTTAACCTGTTACTGCTTAACATCAATCATACTTGCTCAAATCTGTACACGCCCACCATGTAACCAACTAAAAAAAAAAAGAAAGTTAGGAGGCGAACAGCAATTTTGCTAAGCTGTGAGACTCAATAAGGCTTAGATATACAACCTAGAAATTCAAATATTGAGCTGAGTCCAAAACTGCCCAACTTTGAGAATGCAGTTATTGATAAAATTAAAACATATATATAACAAAACATTGAATCAGTATGAATAAAAATCATAAATTTAGTGGTACACCTCAAATTAAACAAAATGAATACCTCAAAACTGCCACCTCTTCTCACGAAAGCTTGAGAACAAATAAACATAATTATTAGAATAATGATCAAAGCAACTCCAGTTGGATTTGCTACACCCGGTACCAGGCCAAAAAGTCCGGGCTTGTTTGTCAAAATCCATTCAGCTAATGTGTAATTCCCACTATTGATTATCTGATCATTTACAACATTAATACCTAGAAAATATTTTTATATAATAAAATAAATATATTGAAAACATGATTAGTATTGAGTTCTCCTAAATTAATGTTAAAAAAGAAATGTGTTACCAATTTACCAAGCTTGGTTTTAGCATTTTAATTATTTGGAGCAATTTTGAAACTTATTGTAAATTAACTTAGAAATATTTTTAAAAAAAATATAGGTATATCTTAACATGATATTCATGGATTGTATAAAATATTTTACAATTAATTGCCTTTATTAATTTTAAAATTAATTCATGATCTTGTAGAATCATAATGGTAGGAGAGGAATTAGATTATTTTAGGATAGGGATAAAATGATTCGCTCAGCTTGGGAAAAAATACAAGCCTATTTTCATTTTGTTCTAAAATCCCGTGTTACGTGATACTTTGAGTTATTTGATTTTGTATAAAGTAAAACATTTTTTTGATGAGTATAGATTATGTGAGCCTGAGGATAAGCCAATTTAGGCACGAAACGTGCAAAATGAAAAAATAAATATTTTTGAATACAAGAAGGATTATAATTTCCTTGAAATTTTAAGAAAAAATAAGATAATACTTTGAGTTATGTTTTAACTCATATCAGATCTTCAGATTCCAGTGAAAAGTTGACCAGTTTTATATATAGTAACTATTAATTCACTTAAAGAGTTCTTCAGATAACACTATATTCACAACTAGTCAGGCTGTTAAGAATTATCTGTGATGTTCCATATGATTGTAAATGAAGTCAGACCTACTTCAGGATATAGTAAAGTTTAAGAGAATTCAATGTAGCATTGAACCCCTTGTTGCGATTGAGAACATTGGTTACACTGATGATATTGCAATATTTACAAGTGTTAACTTAAACATAGAATATATTTAGGTTGCACTGGATCTCACCAATCATCTGTAGCAGCAATCTGGACTCTATATCATCCACTCTTCCACCAATTCCCTAGACAAAACATTAAGCTTGTCTCAATATCCTGTTTCCTTTCTCTCTACTCACAACCTTAACAAAATCATAGTTCCTGCCTTTACTCCAAAAGTCCTTGTTTTCTGAAAACTATATTCTTATCCCATGGGTCCTTTGAAACTAATGTTGAAGCTTTAACCTGAAACCCTATTTTTTTGTCAGAGGTTTGTTGATTTCATGGTAGATTTCATTTTTCTTAACTCTTCAATAAGGTTGATCACAGCAAACTTCTCTAACATTTCCTAGCCCATCACTGAACAACAGTGCAATTAAATGGTTTTAATCATACCTGTCCAATTATTCTCATCAATTGGCCATCCTTAATTACACCTACGGTAGACATCGTTAATCTGACTTCCACTAGTCCGACCCTCCATGTAGTCCAACCATTTTGTGACCCCACTGAGCACTCAATATTCCTGACACTCTGGCGACCGACCAATGATTTCACAAATAAAATTCTCTGAAAACGTTAGTTTAATTGAAAACCTCAGTAACCATTTTGAGACTGCATTAAAATATGCTGAAGAACATTAAGAATATACAGCTGGTGACATATTGATGCTTAAGAGATGAGGAAATAGAATATCAAGATCCTTGATAATCAGGATATTGTAAAAAAAAAAAGAAAAATCAATTTTTTTTTTACTTTCTTTAAATGTTGTCATTATATACATACACATTTTTTTCAAGAATTTTATAGATATAAACTGCATAATATAACATATTATTATATGTTGCATTTGTTTTATATATCTAAATATGTAAACTACTATCTAATAAATTATATAACTTTTTATTTTGCATGGAAAATGTATATTCTATTATAAATACACTACAATAAATATATTACAAATCCGATCTTTTTGTCTTTCCGACCAACCCCCTGGTCCCATCTAGGATGGATTACTGAGGTTCTACTTTATAAAACCCCTTACTATCTCTTGTGGAGTTATGAAGAGGTAATCCCTTTCTTGTATTGTCTTCCTCATCAACAAAATTCATTTAAAAATTGTATTCTCCATTCTCATGAACTCCTATGCTCTAATGACTCCCAGAAAAATCTCTTCTTTCATTTCTCTGTCTGTATGTTTAGAATTAGTGCTTGGGCTTAAGGTAACCTTTCCTTAAATCCCGATAAATAAAACACAATCTATTGGATCTGGCCTTCTTTTTTGAAAATTATTCCTTTCTATTTATTATTTCTTAGCCTTATTCTAGACTCCATCACACAATGCTATCTATTCCCCTGTTAAATACCTGGTGTTAAGTTTGATCCTAGAAATACCATACAATTGAAATTTCCCTTTGTCCGATTTCCATTCAGCTTTACCATTTCCTTCATTGCTTTCCTATCTGTTCTCACCAATTCTTTTAATTCAAATATTAAATTGGGCTCAAAAATTCTCTCCTGTCTTTTTAATTTCTAGCTTCTTTCCCTTAAAGCTGCAGTCTTATAACTTACGAAATATATGAATTATTTTACTTCTGAAAACAAAGAAATATTTTTATAATGGTTTAAGATTACTATATAGTTGGTTATAATCACAATACAGCTATAATTACTATTATAGTAATGTGACTCTGGCTGAACTTTTTGGCTCATTACAAAAGTATACAAATTATTCTAAGAGGAGATTAGTTAGAAATGGAGATCAAACAAAAATATTTGTCATTTCATTTTAACTGTTAATTAATTTTCTTGAGTTTTATAACTTTGTTTTTAAATATCAGCTCTCATTTCAACTGGATTGACTGTATTCTTAAAATCCTTTGAGTTCTTAAGAATATTCAGAATTGTTGCTTTTTACTGGTATTTTAGGGATAATGATATGTATACTTTCAATATTTTAAAATATCAGCATTTTTTATATAATAAGAAATGATATTTCTTAGGCTAGGTTCAGATGAAAAAGATTTTTTCATAGTTTCAGGAAGTATGTTTTTTATATTTTAACATATTTTTTTATTTCAGCAGCTGTAGGAAAAAAATTTGCTGATGAAAAATTAACCAAATTGTCTTTTTGATAGATTAAATTCTTATAATAGACCTATAAGAGAATAACTAAAAAGAAAGAATGAAAACATTTATACAGTATTAATGATTTACTTACTGAAATTAAATAAATGCATTATAGTATGAATGGCACTATACACAAATATGCAAACTCCAGTCACTTTATGAAAATAAATGTGTTGGTCAAGTGGTAAGAAATTACTGAATCCTCTTGTTCTTAAAAATGTAATGCTGTGACGCAACATTAGTATGAGGACAAACATACAATTGAAGTTCAAACATTGACCTGTGTAGAAAAACAAAATGGCATCATTAGATTTGGTAACATGAATAGCATCATGGAAAGAACGCAAAAGGTAATGATAGTCCTATAATTGCACCTACTATCAAATAAAGACTCTTTAGAAAAAGTAAAAGTAAAAAAGATCAACAAAAATTTTTTTTTTCTTTTTATGCAGTGTTTAATTCTAAGAAATCTTCATTAATAATGAAAATACAGTAGACTCTCACTAATCCGAACTAATTACAACCAAGGGGTTTGGATTAGTGAAAAATTCAGATAACCTAATGAGAAAATAAGTTAACTACATTAATAGCAAGTCAAAAAAATGTATATATTAATTAACATTATGTCAATGTTATATATATTAATCATTATTTTAATAAAATGACCAACATCTCAGATAAAGAGATTAATAAAGGATAATTATTATAGTTATATTATAGTTAATAGGTAAGGTTAATAACAATAAAATATAATTGTGATTTTCTCAATTAATTAAATTAAATATTTTATGATAATATTTTGTGATTTGGAGTGAATAAGGCATAAATGAATTATTTATAATTTTTTCCAAAAATGATTGACTGAGGGTAAGAAAGGTCCTGTTTCAACTCGACCGATCTTTTCGTTTGTCTGTCTGATTGTTACGCAATTACGTTCAAACGCATCCTTCGATTTTTTTCAAATTAGATACCTATGTTCCTTGAAGTAAGTTTAAACGACATATGTGTAAGGATTTTATTTTTTTAATTCCGATCCAAGATGGTGGTCGTTTTACGGGACTGGCATCATCAAAAATCTGTTTCGCAGTTACGATCAAATGCGTTGTTCGATTTTCTTAAAATTTGACATAAATATTTTTTGAAGACATTAAAAACCTGTGTAAGAATTTGTATTTTTTAGTATATTTTAATTATACTCATTGACATGGATGGTGATGGGAAAACAAAATCAAATAATTACAATAGCTTTGATGAGATTAAATCATACATTGAATGAAAATGTTGACAATGAATGTTGTCGATATTACAAGAGGACGTCAGGAAAAATGACGTATGTGTAGTGATTTTTATTTTAGCTTCCTCACTACCGAAGGTAGGAAAGCTTTATATTCATAAGGAAATGAAAACATTTGATGCCCTTAGAGTTGAAACTCTTAATTCGCACTTTACGTTTTAGATATAAAAAAACAAATTCGGTCTGGTGTCTGTCTGTAATCAAATCCATATGACAGACATAGCACCTACAATTTGGCTCAAAGTTGGAGACTAGTGTATAAAAGATCCAGTATCAATTGCATCAAAAACCATTATATATATATATATATATATATATATATATATATATATATATATATATATATATATATATATATAAAATCCGATAGCGAATTCGAAAATAGCGCCCTTGAAAACCTAGTCAGTGATACCTATACCGAAGAATTAAGTCGAAAACTAATATTGAAGTCGAAATACTCATGGCCGAACAAAATTTCGGTAGTAAATTTGACATTAACAACTTCGAAAACCTAATGAACGATCACCAAATCGATGGAATCTTGAATGAAATTATTTCAAAAGTCATAAATGTAATAAAAATAATTATTTTTCAATAATAAAATAAGAACTATTGAATTATTTATGTCCGGTTGGGTTACAATTGAAATGGAAAAGGTTACAATTGAATTGCAAAAGGTGACAATTGATTTGGAAAGAGTTACAATTGAAATGGAAAAGATTACATTTGAAATGGAAAAGGTGACAATTGATTTGGAAAAGGTTAGAATTGACTTGGAAACATTGCTACTCTCTTCTACCCTCTATAGCCGTTCTGTTATTTAAGAAATCCATTCCGAAATAAAGAGGGCAACAGACAATTCCCCACTATGGTCATGTTTTCGCAGACCCTCCATCTTTCCATCTATTCCGGGAATTTGAAAGAAAAACGATCGAAACCAATCAGAAATTAGTGCTCGAGCACTCGAATATATGTGCTCAACCTACCCAAAAAGCTTGTGGACCAGAATCTATACGGATGGTTCAACCGAAAATGCTATTAGAAATGGAGGCGGAGGTATTCACATAGAATTTCCAAACGGTGATGCACTTGAGAAGGCGATTGCTACGGGGTTCAGCTCTACAAACTACAGAGCCGAGAAAGATTCATTACTGGAGGCTAGGAGAATTCTAATAGACCTCAAGAGGACTATGAAATCAAAAATTGTTTTTCTTACCGATGCAGCCTCAGTTCTTTTGAAACTAAAGACCATATGTTTCCACCCTCATCTCAAATCTACAGTCCTTACTAGAAATTCATACTCCCCTTAAAACCCGAGCCTTACGCCGCCCCACTGCGCTTTGGTTAATCCCCGAAATAAAGGAAATTATGAAAAGAAGGGAAGCAGCAAGACACAAATTTCGTTGCGCTCGTCTTCCAGCAGATTATGCCTCTTTCAATCAACTTTGTAATGGAACCCAATCCCCAGTACAGCGTGATAAATCCCTCCACATCCATTCCGCTCACTCCAATGTTCCTGATTCCAAGTCCAAATGGAAAATACTTCGAAAATTATCCGTACCATAATCCAGTAACCTAAGTTCTCTCCCAGTCACCCCAGGTGATCTCAATAACCTTTTCATGTCCTTTGCTCCCAGTTCTTTACCTGTTACCGATATTGAACACCATATCTTCAACCCAGAAAGCTTCTTTTTCTACCACATGTCATACGATGAATTACTTACCACTATCCTAAAATCCCATTCCAATGATTATAGACCTGACAACTTGGGCATTTGAATGGGAAGATCGAAGAAGAAGAAGGGTCAATTTATGAAGAGCCTTCGAACTCAAAACTCTAGGGTACCTGACATGAATAGATGAAAACTCATGGGTGCCAAAGAGAAAAGAATGCGAAGGATTCCGAAGACCAGTCTCAAGAACCTTGAGGGGTAGAATTCGCTGGTGACGCATGAAGTCAGAAAAGGTTCCCATAGGGTGCTTGACGAGAAGAAGCCACCTAAACAGACTGTGGAAAAGGATAAGATGACTGTGAGGGGCGAACCCAAGGGAGTGGAGAAGAAAGAGATCGCTATCTAGGAGAAATCTACCAGTGCCAAAACCAATACTGTGTTGGCTGCTGTGGCTTGCTCTGTGGCAGTGGCTGGGGAGGCTCGCTTGTTCTGGATCCTTTGCCAAAGCGAGGTTTGGGCTTAGCACTGTCTCTCGGCACCCGACGATGGGTGGTTCTCTGGGAGGCGGCAAACAATGATGAAACTAAGGCTGCTGCTGCAGATCAACCTGTATCACTGCATTGCCCCATTTAGCGTATTGTAGCAGTATCTTAAAGATAAGAAAATTTACATTATCCTAGTTCAAGAACCTTAACTATTTAAGGACAGGATAAAAGAACTGGGTATGCCCGGGTACAGCATTATTGATCTATCGATGCATCCCAGATCCTGCACAAGAATAATCTTAAAATGCTGCCTCTGCGGCAATATTGTTGTAGAGATCCAGCAGCAATTCAAATGGCCCTTATTGAGGGTAATCATAGGGAGAAGATTTAAGTCTCTTCAAGCATTCCGACAGAGGTGTTTATGAAATTGATCGAAGGGATGGACAACAAGGGCGCTTTAATAGCCTCACTAGATGCCAACACACATCATGTTCTTTGAGGAAGCACAAACAATAACCAGAAAGATGAGTCTTTTGTAGAGTTCATGTTTGGCAATGATCTTGATATTTTTAATAAAAGCAGTACAGCCACTTCGGTCAGTAGAATCAGAGCTGAGGTCATTAATATATCCTTAAGTACACACTGTGTAAGCTCGAGGATTAATGTTTGGCATGTCTCTGGTGAGAAATCACGCTCAGATCATCGATATATTATATTTGATCTGTTTGTAAATAACCTGATAGAGGCTGTGCATACGAATCCAAAACTTTCGAATTGGAAATCCTACAGCACACGAGAGGTCAAATGCTGCACTAAGGTTGTTAGAGACACTTGACATTTGGAATGACTCAGTTCATCACTAACTGAGGCAATAATGAAGCCATAAACTGATAATAATAGTGTCTGTACTATAAAGGTCCAACAGGAATGTAACCTTGTGGAACCATGAACTTGGCAAGTTGAGCCCTCACGCGAAGTCTCTTCAACTAGACCAAAAGAACAGGCAGATGGGAAACTTATAAACCTGCACTAAATGAATATAAGAAATGGGTTTGGAGAGCTAAAAGAGGGGCGTGAAGGAAACAGTAGCAATTAGGCCCATTGTTCTGTATGCTACCATGGAGTGGTGACATAAGGCGGTAACAGGACTCCCTGAGAGGTGTGATAGGACTGTGACAGAATTTCGATATCTCAAAAGAAATTGGGAATAAACATGGACTTTTTAAATATTAATCCAGATCAGTGGGACAGTGACGTATCTTATTTTAAATCTATTGAAACTATTGTATAAAGCATCCACGAGGTTTCAATAACATAGTCAAAAGAGGGTTAAAATTAATGCAGAATTTTAGCTCCTTGTCTGCCAACTGATTATGTCAAAATGGGATCCGTGTGCAACTGTACTTTTTAAAACTTTTTTATATGCATTTTATATTTATTTATTTTTATGTATACATATTTTATGCTATTACTTTTTTATATATATTATCACGTGAGCCGTACGTGCTGCGGCACCAGCAAGCAGGATTGACAGTGGATGAAAAGCAGAAACAGTTTCTCCTACAATGCATTGAAAAATCTAGAAGGCAATACCCTGACAGTTAAAAGGAGACCCTTATGTGAAATTATAAGTAAATTAGATAAAGAAGTTAAAATAATTATATACTTCCATCGGGATATTATTTTAACATTTTACAGAACAAGAAAATGATAATTATAATTTATAAATGATCAACTGGTTAATTTACTTTTGGTTCACTATTTCAGGCTGGGCGAGTCACACAGGCTAATGTTAATATATTGGAAAAATATTTTGTGCTAATCTGTACAATATGAAAAGGAAAAAAGTATAAGTGTTGGGGTTATTAATATAATGAGATATCAAAACTAAGTTTGGCAGAAACAAGTTTATTCATTAACAATGACAAACAATATATCTAACCATCATACAAGAGCCATTATTACAACTGAACAACAAAGAACAGAGTACAAGTAGTAGAGGGGATACAATGTCATCTCGATCTTCACAAACAACTTCAAGAACAAAGCAAATAAATTTGATTTATTTCCAACAATAAGAAGTATGTGTTGAAAAACTAAAAGGTATTTTTTTGTCCCTATCTAGGGCCATCCTAATGTATACACATATAAACATACTCACACACCTATATATGTGTACATATATCTTAAAAAATAAGGAGCCAGGAGGTATGCCTTCTCCTGCTTTACTATTTAAACAAACAGAAGACTTGCTCGAGAGATGCATAGAACTTAGGAGAGGGAATGTGAAATTAGAGGTGAGTAATAAGCTTGATCCCACCTTAGGGATCAAAAAGTCATATGTAATGGCTTTAATGCTGATATAGATTAATCTATATCACTAAATGGCAGCATGTGGAGACCTGAAACAGTAAAAATAATAATACCAAATTTAAGAACCGTACTTCTTTGCAGGTTATTGGGGTTGGGAGTGCAGGGGCATATCATTTTGGTTCAGTTCCATCTGTTCACCACATATATTATTCACTATTTTTGTTGATGGTATTGTTAACTCTAAACTTTGTGAACCAATTAATACACAAATCAAGTAGAGGTGTGTAAGGGCTATTGATCTCACAGCCCTCACTGAGTAACAGATGACAGACAAATAGCCTTTCAGGCCATGGCGCTCCCATATGGATGAATTTTTTTTTTTTATTATCTTCCAAATAATATTCAAATATTGTGCCGCCAAATCAGTATTTCTATAAATATTTGTTGTACATCATCACTTCAATCATCTTGAATAAATTTATAACATGTTACTTTAAGGAGTACAGATTATTTGGAGTTTTTAATAATTTAATTTTAACAATAGCTAATGCAAAGTCACATTTTCCACTAATGTATGTGTAAGTTTTTAAACTACTCCCATTCCATCACTCCTCATGACTTTAATCACAATTATATAATATATTAAGACAAAAAAAAATTTAAACAAAGAAAACCCTTGTGGTTGGTAATAATGATTCTGATTAAATTACAAACTTTATGAAAACTAAGTAATGTGTTCAACTTTAGTTTAACTTATCAGTGTAGCATATATTTTTTAGAATATGACTTCCTATAAAAAAATGTTATAATAGTTACATTAAATTTTATTACACTGTAAAATTAATTGAAGACAAAAATAGTAAATCCATAAAAAATTATAAATCTATATTATATCTTACCACATGCTCGGGCAAAAATAACAAAGAAGTTTGAAGCACTATATTGAACCATTCTCTGTATAATTAATATGAGGTTGATAAAAAAAATAAATGTTGCGAAGATGAGAAACACATAGTTATTTTTAATATAGGGAAGTGAAAGTTGATAAGGTCTTAGAGAATTTAATCTTGCTAATGTTGAAGTTTGTGCTGTTTTCGGCTTTGGTGGCACAAGCCATCTATCAATGCTGCAAAAGAAATAAACATTTTGTTTATAGACATAATCTGGTTGATATGACTGAAATATCATAGACAAAAAATGGTTATTTTCCAAAAAATATTAGGAAGGCTTAAAAACATATTTTTACTTAATAAATAAATATAATACTTTAAAAAAGTCAAAATGTATAGTATTTATATAAAAAAAGGTGTAGACATGCTAGTTTTTTTGGCATTATATGTTTGTATTTCATACATTTGTTATTTACATTTATTAGCTTTTGTCTGCTCTACCAACGTTCATCTCTCCAAATATCATCTGAATATATCTGTCCTTTTCACCTTTTGAACCTATTGCAAGTCTTGAAAAAACTCTTAGATCTTGACAAAACGAGTCTTGGGCTGTGGAGAACAAGCTGAAGTTGAATGTGGAGAAGAAAAAGGCAAATGAAACAGGGTTTAATCATGTTCTTAAAACAATGCCTCTTATTCCAATCCCGTTTCTAAGTAACAATCTGATTAAATTCTATCCAAGCATCGAAAACTTTGGAATCACCTTTGACATAACTTTTTCATGGAAAAACCATGCATCTGTTATTTCTCGTTGCAACTTCTTCACTTCATCACCTTTTTCTATTTGAAATACACAGGATCCTAGTTACTTCCTTAATTTACTCCAACTTTGACTACAGTTTTGCTGTGTACAGAAGTATCTCTGGGGATCTCAATGCTGAAATAAAATGGTTAGTAAAATCATTTGTTCGATTTATCTTTGGGATGCACTTTTTTCCCAATTTCATGAAGAATTGAAGTGGCTGTGCCGTTCCTAGTCCTGTTATTATTTACTGGGATCTTTTCACAGCCAAGTTTTCCGATCCCTCCATCGATTAAACAGCTCCGATTTTCTTCAGCTCAAATCCTCTGTCAATTCTCATTAAACCTGTTCTTGCCTACTAGATAAACCTAGAACAACTCACCTTACCACAGCATCTTTCCTTATCCAATCTTTGGCCATCTGGAATTCCCTTTCATCATCAATATTTGTCCTTATTTTTAAATAATACCTATTAAATCAGCACCTATCCACCCAGTTTCCCGAGAATTGTGCATAAACTTTTTTCATCTATAAATAGATATAATAATAAGACAAAGAAAGGATGATTTGTCTTTTGTCTCAGTATCCATCTCTATAACTACTTTAAATATTTTCTACACATGACCAGCATTTTGTATATGATTTTATGAATGTTGATTCAGGCATTGTAGTAGTATTAAATTTTACAGCATTGTCGTAACAACTATTCTTTCCAATTCACTCGTTAAAAATAATTGAAAATTAAAAATAGAAAAGAAAATTTAAGCCTTATTGCTGGGTGAATAGACTATATTAATTGTGAGCACTTACAATAACTTAATAAATTATACTTTATGTGTTTCAGGCTTTAATCTCTAAATAAAAAAATAAGTTCCATACTGATAAAATTATGGAGCAAAATTTCTTTGAAGGGTACTAATTAATCATGATCAAAACGTTGTTAGCTTGGAAGGCTGGTTAATCATCGAGTAGACGCATGGGGTACAGGTATACTCCAGCCATCTTTAACGCAGCATAAGTCATCGCGGATTTACATAGGAGATCTAAATTCCCAGTAAGCTGCCTTCTGTAATCTCATCAAAGACTGGATATTGCCAATTTCCTTCACACTGCCGTCAGTCGCCTACACATTGCTTTTGTCTCTACGAACTCTGAAGTTGGGGTACAGTTGTACGCCATGCGCCTCATTGCTAGGGTTGGAATATCGAAACGCGATATATCGATATATCGGAGTAGAAAAACCGATATTTTCTATCGATGTCTTAACATCCGATATATCGATGATATCGATATTTTACAACGATATATCGATGACGCCATATGTTAAACTATATTACAGTAGAATCTCGATAATTCATATCCCGGTAATTCGTATATCCCGGTAATTCGTATGGATTTTCTGGTTTCTTGAAGATCTCCCTCTGTTCTGTATAAAAAACACTGCAATCCAGTGCCCTCGATAATACGTATTTATTTTCGTCTTCCAAGTAATGCAAACGTCTTATAATTCGAATTTCCAAATAAAAAATCTGGTTAACTCTTAATCTTTTCAAGAGGAGAGGTGAGTGAGTGAGAGAGGAATACTTTCTACGAATTTCGGTCGGTTTATACTTTGTTTTTCTATTCATCTCTCTTTTAAAAAAGAAGTAAAAAAACCTGTAACCATATTGTTAGCCGCCAAAATGAATTGATCTGAAAAATTAAGTTTGCTCATTACTGACAAATCCGCGAAAGCAAGGTGTTTTATAAACAAAAACGTTACCGATAGCCAATCGTGCAAACACACAAAAAAAAAATGTACTACAAGCGAAATTTTCAACGAATGGGTACAAACATGAAATAAAAAACAGTGGCAATTTTCAACTGTTTATTGATGATAGATCATTTAGATATTCATTGATTAGATAATTATTTAGAATATCTTTTCATGGAAATTTCCTTTAATTAATCCTCCCCCCCTCTATGTGACAATATACCGCCCTCTACATGTCCGATTTGATCCTGCGTTCGAATCCTCCCTCTTCACCTACGTGCCTTTATACAACAAAGTGATATTAACTGGCGACTTCAACACTAATCTGCCGATCACTTTCCCGATCCCTAGAACCTATCTATTCCTCTTCCTCTATTGATGAAATGGCGGAATACCTTTCTTCAAATCTCTCCATTTTCATAAACCACCACGCGCCGCCCTAAAAACCTCCACTTTCAGACGCCCTATGGCTCCCTGGGTTAATACAGAAATTGGAGAGTTGATGAGGAGAAGAGATGTTGCCAGGAGACGCTTCCGACAGTTAACAAATGCCATTGACCCAGGAAATATTTGTTGTTAAATAATAATAAAAGTAAAGTTTAGGTCGAGGTGAAAATTCAAATTCAAATTTCCCGCCAAGGGTCACGTAACCTAATTCTGGCTTCTGACTGGCCGCTCACAAATGGTGGCCTAACTCGCCCAATTCTACTTGAATTTTCCAACTATTACCTAATCGAAGCCGGTGTTCCACAAGGCAGTGTCTTAGGTCCAGTCCTCTAAATTTTATTTACCGCTGATCTTCCTACAAACCCCGATACTTTTCTGGCAACATTTGCCGATGATAACGCTATCCTATCATCCTTTTCCAATCCCGAAATGGCATCCTTAAACCTGCAAAGGCATCTCTCCCTGTTCGAACAGTGGTGCAACAATTGGCGTATCAAGGCCAACGAATCAAAATGTATGCATGTCACATTCACCCTCCGACGCAGAGCCTGTCCGCCAGTCCTTCCATTTTAATTCCACACCACTTCCCATTTCAGACAGTCTTGGCTTCCTTCTTGACAAAAGACTAACATGGAACCCTCATACTAGACTCAAAATACAAGAGCTTAATCAACGATTTGGCCAGTTATACAGACTACTGAACAGAACATCTTATCTTTCAATAGCCAACAAACTGTTAATCTACAAGACCATTCTTGTAAAAAAAAAAAATTATAAAAGATGAAAATAGTAATAAATGGAAAAACTTATTTGTGAAATGAAACTCAAGGTTTTCGTTGGTTCCGATCTGATCTATTTGAACAACCATATACACAGCAAGTTACCATAATGATTAAAATTTAAGTCAAAACACCAAATGCCAAACAAACAATCCTCAAAAGATGAGGCGCCTCAATATGGCCGCCCAAGCAGGTTAATCTCCACCACTCGGCCTCAGTTATTTTCCGATGTGTCATCTCCATTTCTCTTCCATCCTCATAGGTGTAGACTGAAGAAATGTATGATGTGTGAGGGCAGTGTTAATACCACTTGCATAAACCTGGTGCCCCTGAACTCTCGATCCAGACTGACGAGTGAGGCTTATCAGCCTGTTTGGGTTGTGCTTTAATCCTCTGATCACCATAAGCGGACGATAATACATCGCGCAAATAGTGCAATTTACAAACATTATGAATACATCCAGATACAAGAACTGTCTATGCTCCGAACATTTGTAAACTTAAAACAATTTAACACAAAACAAATAAAAAACTCTGCTTCTAATATACTTTATCACTGGGAAAGGGTGATAATAAACAAATTAATGAGGTAATTTATCCGGGCTTGAACATACCGTCCATCAAAATTGATCAAATTTTTCCTAACTGGTTTCATCAGGAAATAGTGGAGAGAGACGGGAAACGGGTCTTAGGAGTTCTGTTTTTCCAGTTCTCAATCTGACTACTCTGGTTATTTCGTCTTTACCGGGATACGCTTCTATTACCCAAGCGGTTGGCCATTGTAAAGGGGGCACGTTAGGATTCCTTAGTAGAACTAATGTTCCCGGTACGATGGCTTTGTCCACTTAACTATTTTCTGAAGGCAATTTTAAAAATCCAGTCACCAACAGCTCCAGAAGTCACCAATCAAGTGTTGCCATCTGGATAGACGGTTTCGAGGAACATCCATAAGATCGTGTTCCGGTGGTGCAACGAGGGGTGCTCTGACCAGAAAGTGCCCTGGGGTGGGAACTTGATAATCTTCAGGATCAGAAGATATCGAGTGGAGGGATCGGGAATTGAGAACTGCATCGATCCGGGTCACTATTGTGACTAAGTCTTCGAAGGTGATCGGATGAGATGGTGTTTGGATGATTTAATCCCCGCTTCCCACAATACACCGAAATGCGGTGCAAAAGGAGGTTTGAAATGCCATTCCACCACCGTCGATGTAAAGTAATCACTCGTTTTGTCTACGACCTCATGAGAATTCCCCCAGCTATAGAGCTCGTTCAATCGCCTTGATGCTCCAACAAAGTTAGTCTCGTAACCGGAAAAGATCATGTTTGGCAAACCTCGCCGAGCCACGAATCTGTCAAAGCATGCAATGAAGGCATCCGTGTTCAATTGTGATACAACTTCAATGTGTACTGCTTTGGTGCTGAAGCAAACAAAAAGGCATTTATATGCTTTATTTAACAAAGCTTTTCATCGCTGGGATTCCTTAATGAGGAAGGGACCCGCAAAATCAATCCCCAGATTAAGAAAAGTTACCTTGTTCAAATCGTGATTAGGACAAATCGGCCATAAGAGGGTTAATATTCTTCACTGTTAAACGATGGCATGTGACATAACGGTGTACCCGTGACCTAAAAATCCCTCTACCAGCAATGTTTCAGAGTCTATTTCGAATCAATGAATGCAATAGCTGAGGACCAGCATGAAGATAGACGCGGTGAAAATGGTCAATCAGCAAATTGATAAAATGAGATTTTGCCGATAACAAAATAGGATGCATTCTTTCATAGGATACAGGGACATGACGCAACCTGCCGCCCACTCTGATCCAACGGCATTTACGAAAAGATTCACTGATCTCAACTACTTTATAAGCTCCCCACCTATCGCTGAAAGACCATTTGATATTCGGACTCCTCTAATAACAGTTTCGGTCGCACGTAGGGTTTCCCACAATGATAATGAACCTGATCTTATCGATTCATGATTAGTTGTATTGTGCTTAAACCGATGTGTATAAGCAAACATCCTGAAAATCATGCGGGAATACGATGAAAATCTTTCCAAGATTTTATCCAATTCGGTTTTTCCTCGATTAATAGCCAACATCGCTGGCAATTCTGACGCAACAGCAGCAATAGCAACAGGCAGTTTTGACGGATCCTTAATGATGGATTTAGAATAGATTGGCCATTCAATTTTTCTACAACTAAGCCACTTTGGTCCGTTCCACAAGGTTGCGAGGCAGTGTAGTTCAGACTGACAAATTCCACGAAAGGCCTCATCTACCGCGTTATTTTCCTAATTCATATGATGCCAGGAAGACAGTTTGGACAATTCTAAAATCTTTGCGACTCGATTCGCTACAAAGGATTTTAACAGTGAAGCCAAGATCAGACGGTTGACGAATCAGAGCATAAGATGGTGGAAGTCGCATTTCAATGAGGTACCGTGCCCTTGAGTGAAGGTATCTACAAATAGTACAGCTGCATACAGCTCAAGCCGAGGGATCGATAAAAGCTTAATGGGTGCCAGACGAGTTTTTGCAAACAGTAGGTAGTATGAGTTATGCCGTTCGGTAATTCCAAATAGACATACACTACTACAGCAAAAACAACTCGGACGCATCTGCCAATCCTACAATCGTGACGCTAGATGGATGCTCAACAAAGATGCAGTGGGGAATACGGATCTCACCTAAACGTTTCATATTATCATAAAACGTTTCCCAACTTTTCTTTATAGCAGCAGAAACTGGGCTTGAACAGATAGATTGTTTCACTTTCTATATATTATTTTATACCTGACAAACAAATTATTTGTCATGATTAGGAGAAAAGAGAGTTAAAAATGTTTTTTATTTTGTGGGGACTAATGTACCCAACGCGCCTAAACGTGTAACAAGAAATCAAGCGGACATCCACTGTAATATTACATCATAGTAATGTTCTTCTGAAGATGTAATACTAATTTAAAATTAAAAGAAACACAAAAATATCAGCTTGCCATTTTTTAACAGTAATAATTAATATTCTTTCGAAAGTACTTATCTTTAGAACTCATGCTGACACACTTGTTTGCTTACTAAAGGAAAGCCCCCAATCTTCGGTAAACGCATTCTCTATCAAGTTACAGAGGACTGTCTCAATAATCACATTCATTCTAGACAAGCTCAAATTGAATGACATGTGCACCTCTTTTGCAAACTGTTTGAATTCAAAATATGCACAGTGATATGCACACTGAAACTATCAGTCATATAAAGTTGTCTAGGAAATTATCATAGACCACTTTTGCACATGAATGTATAAAAGGCTGTACATAATAATAATTATAGTTTTTACGTTTTTAGGACTACAGAGTAATGCGATGGGGTACAAAAGAGTAAAGGCTTTAAAAGGCGTACGGTTCACGAAAAAGGAATACAAAACTTCCTAAAGGAATATGTTTGGTTACATTATTGTTAATTTCACTGTTATATTAGTGGAAAAATGTCTTCCTTTATATCTTTATATTCTTTTTTACTACGTCATTCCACCAACGTTTCGGGGTACGTAGAGAAAATGTTACATCTATGTTTATCATTGCCACACTCATTTTTCACTAGACAGCAAACACTTAAAACTTTGATGATTAATCAAACTGCTCAAATTTGAACTCATTATCCACAGTAGTCAAGGTGAAACATCTTGCATTTAGTTCAGTGTATGAGCATTTTCTCAAAATTTTATACTTATGGCACAAAGTAGAAAGAAGAAAATAATAAACAGAAATGAAGAAAAAATAGTAAATTTAAAAAAATACAAAACCAGCAAATATAGAAAAGTTCCAGGTTTGGATAAATCTCTACAACTAATTTGATAAAATATGTTTCTCCGTAAATGTTATTACCAATATTTTTTATTTTTTGATAAAATTGTTGTTTTTGTGATTTTCACCTGTTAATAGGTTAATTATTTCAAATTAACATTGTTTTATATATGTATATATGCATATCGTGCTAGTACATACACAGGTGTGTTTGTGTGTGTGATGTCAAGTAGAAATCATAATCACCTGCCAAAACTCTTATCCTAGAGTCTATATTCGTTTGTAAGCATGCATTTTTGTAGATATGGTTTTTCGAATATTTTTTTGTTTTTTTAAATATATACAGATATAGATGATTGCAATATTTAAAATGCTATGTTATTTTTTTCCAAGTATCACTGCAAGCTGAAAGACTTTTTTTATTTGATGCTAGCTAGTGGTGAATATTGGGAAAAGATTTGTAAAGAAATCTTTTCTTTTGGATACCTTTTCTGAAAAGAATATTGAAGTAAATATTTTCTTTGGGACAAAAATGGTTTAATGGTAGAAAGCCTAATGTTTGAGTATTTAAAAGCCAATGTCATTAGTTATCCAGTTAGAATTAAGCTAGATTACCAAAGCCTTATTAGCTTCTCTAAAAATATATAACATGAAGTGGTGTAACATTTAAACCCAATATCACAACACCTGTCTAATATTATTTGGCCTAGCATCACAAAAAAGGTTTTATTGAAGTCAGTCATCCCAGGTCCCTAGTTTCCCCGTATTGTTATTGTAGTTAGACTTGGTTGACAGTTCAGGCAGATAATTTATCAGTCCCTTAGACTTAATAGATATTTTGTACCTTAGCCATTCATTATGTTTCATTGCAATTAGTTTATTTCAATTAACTCACTTTAAAAAAAAATGTCAGCAGGACTCCATTTAATTAACTAATGACAGCCTGTGGCTTATGTCTTGCTGTTGTAATCATTTCTCACAGAACTTTGGTACTGTTTAGGAAGGTGGATTAATGAATTATGCCTGCATCCTTAAAAGAAAAGGTGTTTTAAGAATATCAATCCATCATAGTTATTTATCGATGGAGAAATCATACGAACATTTATCCAACATGTGTAAAATAAATATAATTGTTAAAGTTTATTCAGTTCACTGAAAGACAGTCAAGATGGCATTGTTACCATAATTTGTTTTACCGCCATTATTTGTAAGCGTTTGCGGTCGGGATAGCTTCTCGCACACTAGAGAATCCGTCATCAGAGATGGTATCCTCTCTGGATACCATCAAGGTGAAAAGGATATTCAGGTATCTTGCAGGAACTGATAGTATGGGAATCATACATAAGCCTGGAGATGCTTGTCTTCTTGAAGGATATAGTGATGCTGACCTGGGTGGTTGTTCAGAAACTGGAAGATCGACTACAGGAGTTCTTTTCAAGTATGCAGATGGGCCTATTGCATGGATGAGCCAGCGCCAAGCAAGTGTTGCTCTCTCAACAACGGAAGCAGACTTGTTGCTGCAAGCGAAGCCGCCAAGGAAATGGTATGGCTCAGAAGACTATTAAACGAATTGGTCGGTCAACAGGTAAATCCTACCCTGTACATTGATAATGAAGCAGCCTCGAGACTTGCCAAGAATCCCGAATTCCATAAGAGAACCAAACACATAAGAATTGGCCACTTCTATGTGAGGGAGGTTGTTCAGGAAGGGATTATCAACGTTCAGAAGATAACCACCAATCTACAACTTGCAGATATGTTGACGAAGTCGCTACATAAGCCGAAACTGTTAACGAACTGCCGAAGATGATTAAGGAAGTGGGTATGTCATTACTATCTATTCAGTGGGGGAGAGTGTTAAAGTTATTCAGTTCACTGAATAACTTTAACATGCAAGTAGCAGTTTGAACTGATGATACGAAGATGGTTGATCCTCGGTTTTTTACCAAACTAAAGTTCGTAAGGACTCACTCCATTTACTGATTACTTACTTGTTCCGTTTAATATGTAGACGGCTGTTGTCACAAGCTCGGCCCTAATTGCTTGTGGAAACTGAACATCGGGATTCGAGTACATAAATTTCATCTTTAGTAAGTAGCATCCAACTAGATTATAACTTTCAAATGAACTTGGTAAAATATGCAAAACTTTGCATACCAAAAGCAGATCCGGAAGGGTGTTTTCATTTATCTCCTTTAAGCCATTGTTTAGCTCATTCCACAGACTCCTCAACTTTGCAACATGAGTAGATATGTCATCACCTGATGTCCAACTAAATGAAAAAAAAATCTGCACATAGCTTAAAGAGTTGGTCTTTAGATGTTGCCTCAAACTGCTGCTTTAACGCCTCCCAAGCTTCGCTTACAGTAACTTTGTCCATTATCTTTTGATAGACTGCATCAGAAACTGTACTGGTGATCATGGACTTAGCGAAACTATTTGCTTTTCAATACAAATCACAAGCTTCTTTGTGTTCTTTCACTTCATTTTTCGTTGCATCAGCTTTCAATGGATCCGGTTTCAACAACTTTTGATCGATACAATCTAATGCACCTTCATGGTAATCAAGTAAATCGCGAATTTTACGCTTCCAAACTGGCCAGTCTGCTGCACTAGTCAGTGGTTTAATGTGCTTAGCAAACTCCATCTTCACTATGGACTCGGCAACACTTCACACCAAACTAACGAACTTCAATGATTCACTGAATACCGAACAAAACATCTATATAAAGCGACTGCACACTGGGCACATAACCTTTTGGGGTTAATAGGTGCATTCACTCATAAAGACAAAAGTCATAAATAAAAAGTTGTATTGAAACACAAACATGAGACATGAAAAAAGAAACATAACAACGCAAATAAAACAGGTTGAGGGAGGTTACAAATAATGGCGGTAAAACAAATCATGGTAACAATACCATCTTGACTTTCTTTCAGTGAACTGAATAAACTTTAACACTCTCCCTCACTGAATAGATAGTCAAGACATACCCACTTCGCTAACCATAAAGGACAGTTTCGGCTTATGTAGCGATTTCGTCAACATATCTGCAAGTTGTAGATTAGTGATTATCTTCTGAACGTTGATAATCCCTTCCTGAACAACCTCCCTCACATAGAAGTGGCGAATTCTTATGTGTTTGGTTCTCTTATGGAATTCGGGATTCTTGGCAAGTCTCGACGCTGCTTCATTATCAATGTACAGGGTAGGATTTACCTGTTGACCGACCAATTCGTTTAATAGTCTTCTGAGCCATACCATTTCCTTGGCGGCTCCACTTGCAGCAACAAGTCTGCTTCCGTTGTTGAGAGAGCAACACTTGCTTGGCGCTGGCTCATCCATGAAAAAGGCCCATCTGCATACTTTAAAAGAACTCCTGTAGTCGATTTTCCAGTTTCTGAACAACCATCCAGGTCAGCATCACTATATCCTTCAAGAAGACAAGTATCTCCAGGCTTATATATGATTCCCATACCTTCAGTTCCTGCAAGATACCTGAATATCCTTTTCACCTTGATGGTATCCTCTGATGACGGATTCTCTAATGTGCGAGAATCTATCCCGACCGCAAACGCTATATCAGGTCTAGTTGAGAAATCATCACATACATAAGTGCAACGATGGCCTGACGGTAGGGAAATTCACTTATAAATTCTCTCTCCCTGATTTGAAAGTCTCCGGTGCCGGTGTATCTATGATTGGAGTTGACACTGGCTTACATGAGTCCATGTTAAATTTTTTCAAGATTCTCCTTACATAGTTCTTCTGGTGGATTTTAATTGTCCCATCCTGACTTTGAATTACTTTAAGACCCAAAAAATAATTAAGTGGTTTATGGGTGACAGTAAACTCTGCCTTCAAGTCTTTCAAAAATTTTTCCATATCTTCCTTGCTTGTCGATCCCACAAGACCATCATCAACATACAAAGCTGCAATAGTCTCTTCAGTTCTAATCCTTCTTATACATAAACAGGGATCCGCATTGCTGCGATTAAAACCAAGTTTCTCAAAGAAACTAGCAATGCGTTTATGCCAACATCTGGCAGCCTGCTTCAGGCCATATGAACTCCTTTTTAGTTTGCATGCTTTGCTGGTACCATCTTCAAGTTCTTTGGGCTGCTGAATGTATATTTCCTCACTGGCTTCAAATTTACCATAGAAAAATGCTGTCGAAACGTCAAAATCAGGACTACATTTAATTAACTAATGACAGGCTGTGGCTTATGTCTTGCTGTTGTAATAATTTCTCTCAGAACTTTGGTACTGTTTACGGAGGTGGATTAATGAATTATGCCTGCATCCTTAAAAGAAAAGGTGTTTTAAGAATATCAATCCATCATAGTTATTTATCGATGGAGAAATCATACGAACATTTATCCAACATGTGTAAAATAAATATAATTTTGCTTATTGTTTAAATTAAATGATCAAATGACTGTTTACCTATAATATATTACATATATTTCGACGTTTTAAAATAAAGATTCATATAAGCATTCAATTTAATTAAATCATTTTAATTTACAACCATGGAAATAAATGTATCAGTTTTGAATAAGTAATAGAATGAAGTTTAAAACTTATTAAATACCTAATTGAAAGATTTTCAAGTAAACCACCATGTTTTTCTAATTGATTCTTTAGTGATTCGTATGTTATAGCTCCTCTAGATTCTGAATCAGCATCTTCAAAAAGGGCCATAGTTAAGTCATCGATTTGCTCTTCACTGAACTGCATTCCATTTTCTTCCATACAAGCACGCATTACATGTTGCAGCTCTCTATGTTGAATAAGACCATCACCTGAAATTTCATGGGGTTGTTTAACCAATATAAGATATTTTAACAAATTAGCCAACCTTTATATACAATACGGGATTGGTCTTAATTGATAAACCTTAATGAACTATTTAAAAAGTATGATGCAGTAGAAACTAGACTATGCGGAGGTCTTTGGGAACCCCGATGGTGTGGAGAATGAGAGGAAAGAGACCCAACAAAATGATTACGAAGATATTATATGGGAAGAAGAAGTAAATAGACTCAAGGCAAGAAAGGCATCTGGAAGGGATGGAATAACTCCTGAGTTAATTAAAAATGGAGGACAAGAGGTTGTCAAATCCTTGCAGGCTCTCTTTCAAAGAGCAATCAGACAAGATAAAGTCATCCCCAAAGAATTGTAGTATAATATTATTGTACCAATTTTTAAAAAGGGGTGCCAAAGCGAATGAAAGAACTATAGGTTAATATGCCTATCCCAGGTTGTCTACAAGCTCTATACATCAATTCTGGAAAGGAAACTGAGGTCATGCGTTGAAAAAGATTCATATGAAGAACGAGCTGCCTTTAAGCCTCAAAGACAAACCCAAGATCATATATTTTCATTGAAATTCAATGAAGGCAGCTTTCGACTCAGTATAAAGAAGAGAAATATGGAAAGCCATAAGACCAAAAAGGTTCCGGAAGATCTGATAGGAGCTATTAAATCCACATATCAGAGTTCCAAAGGAATAGTAAGATTGAGCGGAACAGAATAGAAATCCTTTCTAATAAACGGAGGTGTAAAACAGAAGGACAGCCTCAGTCCACTTCTCTTTATCGTATTTATATACGAGATCCTGAAAATATGCAAATAAAGAACTGCAAGAGCAGTGATAAATAGATGGGACCTAAGAACGGTCCTTGCACAGGTCCTGATTTACGCAGACGATATATTCCTCATAGCGGACTCGGTTCAGAACTTACAGCAGGCATTAATAAAGTTGTAAGCAGGACTGGACAGAAAATGGATGAGCATCAATGGAGAAAGAAGCAAAGTAATGCAAATTGGAAGGGCCCCAGATTATGTGCAGATCACTTATAAGGGAGTAACTCTCTAATTAGTAGAGAATTATACATATATGGGAACAGTTTTCAACAGATCAAGATAGAACTTAGAACTAACAGACTTAGAACTAACAGATGGAATACATGGATTGAGGCCCCTCAACGTAGGGTTGGAATATCGAAACGCAATTTATCGATATTTTACAGCGATATATCGATGACACCATATGTTGAACTATATTACAGTAGAATCTCGATAGTTCATATCCCGGTAATTCGTATGGATTTTTTTGTCTCTTGAAAATCTCCCTTTATTTCGTATAAAAACACTGCAATCCGGTCCCCTCGATAATTCGTATTTATTTTCGTCTTCCAATGTAAACGACTTATAATTCGCATTTCCATATATAAGATCTGGCTAATTCTTAATATTTTCAAGAGGAGAGGTGAGTGAGTGAGAGAGGAATCGTGTCTATAAATTTCGATCGGTTTACCCTTTTTTTTTTCTATTAATCTCTCTTTAAAAAAAAAATTGTAAAAAAACTGTAACCACATTGTTAGCCACCAACATGGAATTTTCTGAAAATTAAGTTCGCTCATGATTGGCAAATCCGTGTGTGTTTTAAAATCAAAAACGTTACCGACAGCCAATCGTGCAAACACAAAAGCATGTACCACAAGAGAAATTTTCAACGAACGGGCACAGATATGGAATAAAAAACAGCGAACATTTTTAACTTTTTATTGATAATTGTACGGCCCACAACAGTATCACATCACTCAGCGATTTTAACATTCTGTTTTTGCCTCCCAACACCACCTCTAAGCTGCAGTCTCTAAAATTGGCCATTATTAAACGATTTAAGACATTTAACGCAAGGAAGTAGTGACGCAACTCTTAGAAAGGATGGGAATCACCTACCTCAAAATTAAGAAACTCCCGTAACCTTCGCTAATTTCGCCTATTTCAACGAAGGTTTAGCTGTTGTAGCTAGGATCCTAACTGACGAGGAAATTTTGACTTTGTATGGAAAGGAGACGAAGAAGAAATTAATGAGCCGACGATTAGTTAAAAAATGGCGAAATAATACATCTACTACGTGTGTCATTTCTTAGCAAAATCGGATATTTTTGTAAACGTATTTTCTGCTACGAAGCCATCGACAAGATCCGTCTTCAAGGATTTCACCAAAAGAAAATAACCAAATTTTTTTCAAATGTGATATTTTAAGATTTTATTGATCTAGCTATATCGTTTGTATGTCCATTCATATTAATACCATTTTGTTATTTCCTATTTTTTACCATCGATTATTGGAAATCTCGATAATTTGAATATCTCGATAATTCATATTTAACTTTCGAACCCTTAACCATACGAATTATCGAGATTCTACTGTACTTTGTTTTAAGTAACAATTTCCTTTATTTGGTAAAACTCCAGAATCGTAACCCAAACATGGCGGAGGTATTGATTTTTAAGCTTAGTCAGGCCCTAAAAATCTAGACGTTCGCTATGTTGGGGGTCAAGATTTTGGAGTTTTACCAGTAAATATAACAATAAACAATATTTAATAATCAAACATTAATTAGTATATGAGATTTATATAAAAATAATGTTAATTAATCCCATTTAAAGATAAATTGATGATTATATAAAAGACGATTGTACTGAGATATATATCAAATGAATTACATGCTCTTATATGAATGTTTAGAGGATGCAAAATATAGTCGGAAGTGTTATAAGATAAATCAATTTTTTAGAAGTTTGAAGGTTTTATCATTGAAAAACTTCTAGAAGACTATAATGTATGAAATATGGCTATAAGTCTTCAAAATAAAAGTATGTTTTAATATATTTTTTTTTTAAAGCATATTTCCTTTCTATCTTTTTTTTATGATTCATGGCAAATAAACATATTGTTTTATAAATAATAATAATTATATTATTTCATGACCTTCTTCACAGTTTAACATTATACTCATTTGATGCACTGTTCTTTGCATTTTCATCTATTTTCTTTCGATCTATCGATATTTTTCTAACGATTATCGGTGGATATCGATATTTGGTTTTGCGATGTTGCATAGGAGGAAGGGAAAGAAGAAGATGTAGTAAAAAGTTAATTATGTATATTATAATGTTTCAGAAATAACTTTCACTATCATACTTATTTAAAGATAATTTATCATTGTTACAGTTAATATTTTTGCTGACATACATTTTTGTGGTAAATATTTTAATAATGGGATAAAATATTATTATTAGTACTGTTGGCATTATCTAAAAATCTTAATTCCTTCAAAACACAAAACATAATTTTCAGCATAAATTATATTGTATAAAAACATAATTGCTTTAAAGTTGCCAGTAATATTTTTAAATTTAATTTGAAAATTTTTCATAGTTTTTTAAAAAAAATATTAAGATTCTTGGATTTTTGGTTGAATCAAGTGTCAGTTTATTTCAAAGTGTTTTAATGGCATACATACAACTACCTGCAATTAAAAAAGCAATAACCATACATCATATTTCTGTGTCATTACGCATATGAAGTATTTTTAAGACTACATAGCATTGTACTAACTTATAATTGATTAATAAAATAATAAAGATGGTAATAATATAATTACTACAGATGTATTAAACATAAAAGGAATTACCATCAAGATCATAAACCTTAAATAAGAACTTGATCTTATCATCAGGAGATTGACCAGCAAATTGATGCATTGCGTCTAAAAACTCTTGCAGTGAAATCGAACCAGAATCATCTTTGTCAAATATTTGAAAAACTCTTTCAGTAAAAAATGGCTATAATAATAAATAAATATATTAGTATAAAAAATAAATAAATATATTAGTATAAAAAATAAATAAATATATTAGTATAAAAAATAAATAAATATATTAGTATAAATAAATATATTAGTATAAAAATAAATAAATATATTAGTATAAAAAATAAATAAATAAATATATATATATATATATATATATATATATATATATATATATATATATATAATACATAAAAAAAATGAAATAATAAATGTATTAGTATTAAAATTTCATCATTTAACAAGGGCTCTAATAAATTACTATATATAATATAACTATATATGTATAATATTTTTTAAATTAAATAATAAAAAAGAGATATAAAAAAAATTAATCTTAAACAGAAAACAAATATCTGATCTATTTGAGCAGGAACTTACTACTAGATTCAGGGGGATAATTGCGCATGTTTTTTTTTAATTTATTTTTTTTAAATTACTTACAGTAAAAAGTGCTATAAGCAGTTATTATAAAAAAAAAAGTATATTTTACAAAAAATATTTGGATTTTGAATTTCTTCAAAATTATGAACTTGAATAGAACTGTCAGAATTCATAATCTGAAATCCATCAAATTGACAGGTTCCTTAAAGTTAATGTTGAATAAATCTAAATGAAGAGTGAATTGTAATTTAAAAAACCACTGTGATTTAATGTTAAATAAAATTATTGAAAAATAACTGAAAAACCAGAGTTTAAGAAATCATATATATTTATTTAAGCTACCAAAAGTATCAACAAATCTTAAATTTATGTGGCAAATATTATAATAAAACAACAAAATATAAATAGATTTTTTTTTTTTTAATGGTTATATAAATTTTAATATTTATGCACGATAGTTAGGACTATAATTATATTACTAATTCTTAAATAAACATGATAAAACTGTTTTCACCCCCAAAAAATGTTATAATGCATCTCGGAATCACCTCATTCAATTCACAAATAACTTCATACATTTTTTTACCTTTTTTTTATCTCTAGGATCCAAGTAGTTTTACTTGTTTAGTGCTTATATTTGAACTGTATATTAACTCATTTTTTTCACATTTAGTTTAGCTCTTTAAAAACAAAAAGAAACTCGTCAGTATAGAATCCATGTTGTTTTGGGAACGGCAAGAAATTGGGACTTTTTGATTGCATATTGGCCACTAAACACCATTGTTCTGTTGAGATATTATTGAGCATACAATAAAAAAAATTGGAGATAAATTCCAAAATTAAATATGCCTCAATGTATTTCATAGGTTTCTAATGTTAATCAAAGAATATGGATTTTAAGTTTACAACTATTGGTGTTTTGGCATAAATTTGCCCTAGTCATGTTTTTAATATTGATATTTATGAAGGAGTTATCCCCAAGCCATAGATTACATACCACATATCTCATCCTAAATCTATAATTCCTATGTTCCAAACTTTGATTTCTTCTGCAAAACATTATGATTAATCCCATAAATTTCTGAATAAAATAAAATTAAATGACACACCAAAATTTATTTATTTCAATAGTTGCTAAACTGGACTGTGCATAGTGTTTATTCACTTAAGTCAAATATATTTGTTTAATGTAAATTTTGTATACCTAAACTGTTATGACTATAGGCCTGTACAATTTTGAGAAAGTGATGCAGTTCATTTATTCAGGGCCATTAGTGACAAATGGCAATGATGTAGCAGCTGAAATTAAAAAGAGCATTGTGAATGCCAATCTATGCTATTTTAGCTTACACAAGCAGTTTTATAGTCGCCTTTTATCTAGACAAACCATGGTCCAGCTTTACGTAACCTTGTTACGGCCAGTTCTCCTCCATGGTTGTGAGACATGGGCACTCAGTAAAAATGACGAACATGATCTGATCTTGGAAACGAGAATTCTTCAAAGAATATACGGAGGAACCCAAACTGCTGGGCAATGGGAGAGACGATCCAACCAGGAATCATAAGCAATATTCCCCAAATCCAACGTTATCCAGACTATAAAATTGAGCCGGCTAAGGAGGGCAGGACATTTGTCAAGAATGGGAGAGGAGGAAATGCTGAAGAAGCTCCTGATACAACCACTGTACAGCACTAGACAGATAGGAAGGCCTAGATTGAGATGGCTTGATGATGTGGCTGAAGATGCTAGGGACAAATGGCGGAAGCTTCTGGAGGAGGCCAGGACTCGATACCGGTTTGTAGAGTCATTGTGATGATAATGATGAATCTATTGCAGCAAAGATTCATCAGTTTTGGATTGTAGTGCAACTTTTGTAAAAGTACTACAACCTAATCCTTAAAGCATAACTAATAAATAAATTCAGCTTTTATTTACATAAAATATTAAGGGTTTTCAGAATAGCTGGCAGTAAGTCACAGCCTTTATTTACATTTTGTACATTACAAATTTACATATTGTAGATCAATATTTTTTTTTTAACTATATGTTCAATCAATTATCTTTCAATAAAACCCAATATTATCATTAATTATTAATTAATTAAACTAAAATATTCTAATATGGCTTGATTAACGTTCGATTTTTAACATTTATTTTTGTATTAAAAGTTAGCTTGTATGCAATTATGTTATGCTTTAGACAATTATACCTAGTGCCCTAAATATTGTATGCAAAAGCGATAGTTATTAATCAGATATGCTTACTTATCAAATTTAAGCGAACACTGTCATAGCGCTTTTGGTATTAATAGTAATAAAGGAAGCCCATGAAAAGTTTTACTTTAACAGAAGTTATATTATGAGGCAAAATTGATGGATCTTTGCTGTAACAGTATTAAAGTACACATCAGAATTACAATAAAAAAAGTTCCACTACATCTCATGAAGCGTCTTTGGCTCAGTACTTGTTAAGGATGTACTGTTTCTTGACTAATGGTTATACTAAGAAGTGATGTGGTCAACATCCTTGCTCAACAGCCAGGTTTATCCTTGAGCCCAATGAAGGAACAGTTAACCTCTTTAGGGTCAGTTGCATCAACACAGTTTAAACTATGTTATCTGAAATATCAGATTAAACCGGTTATCACCCGTGGCATCTAACTTTACTGGCCAATGATGGCCGCTAAACTTAGTTGAAAAGTAATCTAAGTTAAACTATTAACCATATAAGAAACCTTCCACACTATCAGACATAACTCGATTGTGTTGATTCAATGTTCTCTGTTCTGTTCTAAATTATAAAAAATGGAATTGCTTGATATTAATGATTTTATAGATGACAAAGAGTTTAATGAGCTAGTTGCTAATTCACTGACAATGGAGCGAAAAGTATTTCGTCCTCTTGAAAATCATTTTCTCTGATGGTCGAATGAGGAATTTTTTGATAGATTCCAACTTTCCAAAGTAGCCGTTAGGTTAATTTTGAATTTGAAAAAAAACAGCTATTTCTAACACAATGGAGAGAGACGAGGGAGTTAGTGAAGAGATAATGCTACTAACTATATTGAGGTAAATACATTTGTTTATGTAAAATACTTATTCATCCTCCCATACTAAGTTCAAATTTTGCTCATTGCTAAGTTCAATTATAAGGTAAACTCAAATTTGGCTATAATGTAGTTTAATTATCTAAATAAAGCCAATATTTAATTTGTTATTGTTGCATTTTGTTTGCCTGTGTGTGACTTTTTTTTTTCAGGTTTTATGCTACTGGGTCATTCTTAAATGTTTTTTGGTGAATTCAGTGGGCTGCACAAATCAACCATTTCGAGGATTATAAAGAGTCATTGCTCATTGAAAAATCATTTTATCTACATGCCCAGAAATGAGGATGAGCAAAGGAGTGGCCGGATAAAAATGTTTAACATTAGTGGCTTTCCCAAATCTATAGGAGCAATAGAATGCACACATATCAGATTACAACCTCCTGGGAAAAACTGTAATAACTTGACATTTAATCATTGATTGGTAACTATCCCATTATGGTTCAATCGGCCCTCATTATTTCTCAGAAAAAAAGTTCAATCTTTTTCAGTTTATTCTTTACAAATTGCTTTCCGTTGAGCTAATAGACAATGTGTAAATGTGGGCACTTATGGAAAATAATAGTAAGTAAGATAACTAATCTACAGAAAATGATAGATAATCTAGCCTAGGGGGATAGATAATTTTCCAGATAGAAAGAATCAGGGGTCTAGGGAGGTAGATGATGATCTAGGTAGATAGAAAAGGAGTAATACATAATATGTAATATATATATATATATATATATATATATATATATATATATATATATATTACATTATAATATATATTTTACAAAAATAAAAGCTGATTTTATTGCCAATAGTGTTGCAAACACTGACATAAATATTTTTCAATTGATCAGCCATTTTTCTGGAGCCATTTTTGAAATTTCAAATTTTAGTTGAGTGTGTCTAGGAAGATAGAGTCTTGGGAGATAAATATTCGCTATTTTTGTTGTTTCAATAGTAAAAAAAAAATCCTTAAAGATTCTACAGTGTGTTTTTCATTTCATTTATCAAATGTAGACAAATATGTTTTTGTAAATGGATAAAAAAGCTTTGAAAACAAGGTTGTGATCTTGGCAGTGTGTTAATGTTGCCTCCTATCTTGAGAGAAAGCAAAAAAACCCGTTCTTTTAGCCACAAGTTCAAGAATTGTTAACTCTCTAGTGAGATAGATTTCATACCTGTGACAACTTAAATAATTATAAAAATAGAGGTAAATGGACGAATTGGCTAGTCATAGATTATCTGTGTACTAC
This sequence comes from Rhaphigaster nebulosa, assembly GCA_948150685.1. NCBI lineage: Eukaryota > Metazoa > Arthropoda > Insecta > Hemiptera > Pentatomidae > Rhaphigaster > Rhaphigaster nebulosa. The sequence goes on along the minus strand of OX411307.1, from coordinate 85,359,217 downwards.
AATATATAACCACATGATCTGCCAATTTAAAATAATTTTATTAGAACATTTAATTTCTATAAAATTAAGCGGACCTTAGTAAAACTGACTTGTGACATGTCTAAGGAGATAGAAAATGAGGATAGATTAATTTGTTAAAATACCTAATGAAATGAATATTAGCAACAGGTACGAAGAAATCTCATTATCTAGAACCTATCCATAACATATTTTGAAGACATTAATGAAGGACAAACTGTTTCAGCTTGATACACTTGTTGCAAGTGATTGCACCATAATGGGATTAAGAGCCTGATAGCTAATGTAATTCATTGTGTTTATACATTTGCTTTATGTATTCTTGATGGTGAAATGTTAACTTTTCTCCTTTGTTTAAATTTGTATTAAAACAGACACAAAACACTTAAATAACCATTATGCAGATATTATCAACAATAGAAATATTATTTTTTTTAATAGTGCAAATAATTACAATCAATATAATCTAACTGAAATATATTTAATCAATGATAAACTAAGTATTTTTTTAATTAAACGAAATAATATTCATTAAAAAGGTATAGATGAGGTAGATATAAGAATATAAATAGATAAATGTACAAGATCTTACACCAAGACCTATTTATAATTTATTGAAGACTTCCTACAATATCTAAAAAAAAAAAAAAAAATCCATTGATAAGTGGTTTAACTTCAACTTACTTCTTATCTTTTATTAAAATATATATCACGTATAACTTATAGGAGAAAACCTTTTATCTGTAAAAATTCTATTGCTAAGGTAAATTATACACTGCTACGAATTTATTAACGTTTTAAGGAAAAGTGTAGAAACTTCCAAATTTTGTATTTATAAGTTTGTATTCAATAAATTCGATGAAAAGGAAGTTTCATTGCTAACTAATCAAATGTGTATAAAGGCTTCCCACAAAATGATATCAAGAAAATAAATAAATGTTTATTTTGTGTTTTGTAGGTGGTGACCAAGCAGAGATTTTCGGTAATCGAAAAGGATATTTCTCCCTAAGAATACAAGTCATTAGTGATACAGATTTGAAAATAAGAAATATTGTTGTTCGGTGGCCTGGAAGCACTCATGATGCAATAATTTTTTGTAATTCAAATATCAAAACAAGGTTCAAATCAGGGCAAATGGCAGACGGTGTTCTGGTAGGAGATAGAGGCTACCCTTTAAAAAAATTCCTGTTAACACCATTAACGAATCCTCTGTCAAGAACTGAGGAGCTATTCAATGAGTCCCTTATTTGAACAAGGAATGATGTTAAGAGAAGCTATGGAGTTTGGAAATGGCATTTTCCTATAATGACTCAGAGGTTAAGAGTAAAACTTTCAAGTGTGGAAACAATTGTGGTTTCAACTGCAATTTTGCATAACATAGCCTGTGAAATAAAACCAGAGGTAGATAAAGAGATAATATTGGGAATCCAACAACAGTTCTAAGACAATTTTGAAGATTATGATCAAAATAGAACATCTTGAGAAGCGCTCATAAATTATTTTCAAAATTTATTAAATAATTTGTATATGTGACCATTTTCAGATTTTGCGAACATATCTTTGTATTTTTTTTTCTTGTGTAATAACCATTGTGTTTGTTTGATTCCTAAGTCTATTATTGTATGCTGAAGTTTGTTAAAAAATTGTGTTACATTATTGCTAACTGAAAATTGCTTACAAAATAGATTGCCTAAATTATGTAATTTAAAATAAATATGTGGTGGTATTTTGTTGTTCAATTTATTCCGATATTTCCATGGGAATTTTACTTAAAAAATTAACCAAAAAGGAAAAATTTAGCAATAGATTGTTGAATTTTTAATCACTTTATTAAAAAAAAAAAACCTTAACAAATTTATTCACAGAGCCAGGAAATTAACAGAAATTTTTTTTTTAACAGGATTCGAAACAGTTACTGAACTGTTTCAAAAAATTTGTTTAACTGTTTTACAATTAAAGTATTAACATAAAAGTCCAATACAATAGAATCTTTTGATAAAAAGTTCCTTAAGAGCTTGTATTATTAGAGGTTTTTGATAAAAGGTTCTATAAATATAAGTTCTTGCCATAGATTCTGTTAATAGAAGTTCCAACTAGAACATTTGAAATATAAGTTTTCACATACTTAAGGGGCAAAGCTTGGTGGTCTTATGAGTGTGGAGAAACCTAAGGAGACAATATTATTATTAAAAAAATTAAACACTCTTTATAAGAAAACCTGTCGACACAATTCCATGAGTATTTTCCAGATTTAAGTGGGAACTTTCATAATGAGAACTTCTATAATATAGAACTTGTATATAAAAGTCCTGGCCAAAATGTTCTTGGATCAGCTTTTATTATAAAAGTTCTCAAAGAACTTTTACGATAAAAGCTCTTGTAAGAACTTGTAATAAAAATTCTTCCATGAACTGTTTCTAAAAAGTTCCTAAAAAAGAGTTTAAATTAGAACAAGATTTTTTTCAAATTAAAAGTGCATAGTTATTTTAGAGTCCTGATTTTTAATAACAATAAAAATAGAAGTATACAATATACTTACAGAAAACTTCTATCCTATAAAACTCATCAATGAATTTTAGTTCAGTAGCATTAATAATACACTGCAGTCAAAAATAGTTAATAGGAATATTCACACAAAATAAGCAAATGGTAAACATAACAAGAAAAATAGATGAAAAAGTTAAAACAACACAAACTATCATCACTCCATTGTTTAAAGATAATATTTATAAACGGACTGTAGTATTAATAAAGGCATGCAACAATAACAAGGTATGGATTTAAGCAGGGTGACGCCATGGGGTACTTTCTATTCAACCTAGGTCTAGAGAAAATTATTAGAGATTCGCAGATACAAATAGGCGGGCATATCTTCAATAAAGGCGTACAGCTTCTGGCTTATGCCGATGACATTGATATAATCAGTAGATCGGAATCAGGCATAAAAGAAGCCTTTAAAGCTTTGGAGCGATCTGCTCAAGAAATGGGGCTAGTAATAAACAAAGTATATGGTTGCAGGGACTGAGGTACGTGATCGACACATAGAAATAGGTGGATACAAGTTCGAAACATTTGTAGATACTGACAATAAATTCTCCAAAGAAATAGAAAAGAGAATCATAGCCACTACAAAGGGTTATTACGGTGTAATCAAGCTCTTTAAAACAAAAGCAATAAATAAAGACACAAAGACTACACTCTACAAGACCCTCATCAAACCCATACTGACACGGTTGTGAATGCTGGGTGCTAAAGAAATTCGATGAACAGAAGATTGCAGTTTTCGAAAGAGGAATTCTCAGAAGGATTTATGGGCCCATTAAAGAAAATGGCACCTGGAGAATAAGGCACAACCGGGAACTGAAAGAAAAGTATTAGGATGTTCCAGCAGTAAAATTTATTTGGATCAGCAGGCTTCGTTGGGCTGGTCATGCACAAAGGATGGCTGAAGATAGCATTCCCAAGAGGATATTAACCATGCACCAGTGGGAAAAAGAAAAGTAGGAAGACCCCGGACAAGATGGTTAGACCACGTTGGAAGGGATGCGGTGCGGCTGGGGGCATCAAGCTGATGGATGAAGGCCAGGGACAGAGACCGGTGGGGACAGTTTCTTCTGGAGGCCAGGGCCCGGACTGGGTTGTAGAGCCAAAGATGTATGTATGTATGCAATAAACAAAACATTAAAATTATTCTAGGCAGTTTTATAATATTAAAAAGACTTTTGTAGGCTATTTCAATAAATTTCACTCATTTCACTAATGTAAAAGGGGGAAAAACACCAAAAATCTGGACACAAACAAACCTAAACATAACACTTCTTCAATCGGGTATAGCCTATGGCGTGACCTATCTTTTGAAACTTAGTTGAACCCTAACTCCATACCTGCAATGGTCGCTGGGGAAAACCCAGTTACACTGCTTACTGTAGTTTTAACTAAGTTAAGCTCATCTTAGTTTAAGCCGAGACTGGTGCAACTGCCCCTTATACAGGCTTTTGTGCCCCCGGAGAATCTCCCGATCCCAGAATCTATCAATGGCTAATATAATAAACTTTTTGCCCACAGCCAGACTCAAACCTTTAATATTACAATACAAAATTATATATTATGTAAGTAGATATGCAAACAATATTTTAGAAATAAATAGATTTGAGTAGTAGTTATTTAATTTCATTTTGGTTTTGAAATTTGTTGGATTATTCATAATTAAAAAGTATAAATTAATAATTATTAAAATATAAATATAAAATCATAGTATGATCTGTAACTTGGAACTTGAAAATATTGAAGATATAGAATAAATTTGAGCCAAAACATTGACAAATACAATTAAATAATTTATTTATTTCATCCATGCTGGATAATAATTACTTAGGAAAAATACAAAACTTCTCTCATAACGCAGAAAGAAGTTCATTTTTCTACTGAAAAAGTTGAGAATTATTAATCATTATTTTTTTTGCACTTGTCAATATTTTGAAAAAAATAGGCATAAACTTGTGGCAGCCAACTATATGGTAATGCTGATACATATCCTTTTGTGGATTTCTTTTTTCCTACCTTTATACCAATCTGAAAAATTAGAAAAGAACTATCCTTGTGATTCTTCATTATTTATGTTATTTCTCACATTCCAAAAAGGATTCTGAGAGGATGAAATCTAAATAACGGTTAATAATAATGAACACTGGCTAGATTTTAACTGATGCAATTGATGACAGATTGGAAAAATTGGAGATATCAATATTGTTGAGAAAAGAAATTATTAAAAACAAACTGCAATTTTTTTACTAAAAACAAAAAAATGATTAGCACCTGCAATTATTTTTATTTTTAATTTTTAATTAATTTAATTCCCCAATCATCTAAAAACATCAAAAGATAGAAAAATTAAACTTAAAAAAATATTGAAATAATAAATATGGTGTAAGATAACGAACGCTTTCTGAAAGCATAGACAATTTCATCATCTAAAGTATCAGGAGAACAGGAGCGCCTAGGAAGTAAGGCTCACTGTTTGCCTTTGACTTTAGAGACATTCATAAAATAAAAAGAAGAAATCTCAGTCCCTTGAAGAAATCGGGCTTTTTTAATGCATCTGGCAGAAATTTTTTCATTGTTTTTGATAAAGCATGTTCTTAATTTGTTTTTATCAGGGGTTAGCTTTCATGTTACTAACAATTTTACATATGTAAACATTAAAATCCTCACTCCCTCACAGATCCCATTACTTGAATTTTAACATTGACTTTTTTTAGCTGCTAGAAAACCTAATTTATCACTATCCAAATAAATTAGGTATGAAAACAAGCTCAGTATTTTCAGAAAATAATAAAAAAAATGTCATAGAATAATTATGTTGACAATTATTTAAATTAATTGCTTTTCCCCTAGTAATTTTCCTCCCTCACTTCTTTCAAAAATGAGCGCCAAGTAAACACAGCCTTCTACAGCTGAGTAAAAAAGTTGATAAGCCTTTGTAACCTATGTTGAGAGAAACTTCCATTAACATGCTGTGACTGTGAGATGTTAAGTCAAAAAATGTACTGTGGGTTTGGTGATCCTCACTCCCTCACCTCCTCTCAGAATAGAGAAGGAAAGTTAAATATTGATGAATATGTATTGTAGTTCATCATGTTTTATGTTGTTTGATGTGGTGTAAATAAGGAAGCTCTAAAGTTAAGGCCTAATTAGTAAACACTGAAAAACCACAAACACCTCACACCTCACTCCCTCACTTTTTATTTCTTATAAAAATTGTATTTCATTCAATATGTCTCTAATTCAGTTGCTTTATAAATAGGCTAAAATTAATTTATCTCACATGCTTTGTAATTATTTAATAATAATAAAAATAATGATGTAATAATAAATTAATAATTTAACTAAAACATATTGAAACTAAAGTATTTCCATGTAACTATATATTTTTTTATTTTACTATTATTATTTCCTTGAAATATTCCCTCATCCTCAGTCCCCCACTCTCTCACTTTTGAAAATTGGAATATTTTGATTTATCTTCCATTCTATAAGCAATTACGATGGGATATTTTGACAATAATATCTGTGCTGCAAATAAAACCAATAAGAAAACACAATTCTATCTGAAGTAACAAAACCATTTCAATAATTCATACATGAATTTTCCCAAGTCGTTCAACTACCCATTAAATAGCACAAATAAGATTATACAGTAAATACAGTCATACTGACAGAGTATTTTTTTCTAATATTTCAAAAAATATCGATTTTTGAGAAATGGCTTGCAGGAAAAGTGATTATAAAGGGTGTCCCACAAGTAACAGGAAATATTCAAAGAGGTGACAGTATACCTCAAGAGCAACAAAAAAGTTCATTTGTATCATGGTCCAATTTCACAAAGAAAAGCAGGAAATTTATGTTTTGTGTTTTTTTAAGTAAGTCACGTTTTTTATCTCTGTGCTTTTTTACTTTTCTGAACCTTAGATTTGTGTTTATAAAATTTAATTTTGCAAATATGCTCTGGCAAATTAATAAAACTAAAGAATTAGAAAAATGCGAATTTTCACATTCATTGCTTAAATGTGGCAGCAATGATATGATGCAGCTCTCAAAATAATTTTAGCTTGATATTAATAAATCAACCCTTTTTAAGCCGGCCACATACTATTCATGATTCCTCTAAATAACAAAGTTTTTTTTTAACAATTCGGGCACTATTTTTACCAAGTAAAAGTAAATAGTATAAAGCTGAGTGTTATTGTAGTAATACATTTTAATAGAATAAATAAGACCATTTTATTCTTACCATAACATTTGATTTTATGTTATTCTTTTTGTTTTTTTACATTTTAAATGTGTTCATTAATTAAAAAAAGGCATACAAATTAAAAAATCGAAGATTTATAAATGACACTATAGACAATTACACAATTTATGATTTGATAGATTATGGAAAAACATTAATGAAAAAAAAAAAAAATAATTTGGGTATTTCTTAATCCATCAACTTACATTTTTAGTAATTAGAATCTTCTTAAAATCATCTCTTCGTATTTCTTTTTCATTTCCAACTGTTTGTCTGAAAAGTTGTTCCAACCATTCCAGGTTACCTTTATCAAATCCGGAACGTTTTCTAAAACAAGGAACTCCTTTATAAAATTCAAATAAAATTGAAAAACTTACCTCTTGACTCATTCCTGTTGACCCTTTAACAAATTTACATTTTTATTACTTGAAATAGATAAGATAGAGTTTTTATTTGCTGTATTATTTTTATACTGGGTTTACCCGGCCAAATGAAGCATAATTTTCTTTTGTACCATATGTATTTTTAGTACTCATTTAATGTAATACATTTTACCATTATAAAATATTTCTATTTAGTTTAAACAGTTTTTACACATAAATGAAATAATATTATTTTCATCATGTATAATTTAATTCAATATTTTTTGTAACAATATTCCATTAGGTTGGGATTTTATTTTTTACATTTATATATCTTAAGTAGGGGAGAGCAGGGTTAGTTGGTACGTTTTGATTTTTCATGAGAACTATAGTTGACGTGTGCAAATGCTAATGGTCTCTTTAAACACTACATCAATGATGCTATGATAACATATTTTTTCAGACCATCAAGTGAAGTTTGAGTTCTCAGGAGAAACTCAAAGTCAAAAAGTCAAGGCGGGCAAACCAACCCCCATCCCGGCATTGGTTGCAACAGTTTGGAAAAGTTCTCATAAAAGACTGAATAACAAATGTGAACATGGATTTGTTTTGGAAAACATTATAAAGAAAAAAGAATCAACTGTTTACAAATAAAACAAATTCATTTTGTTTTTTCTATGCATTAGGAAGGCCATCCGTCTTTTATTTTAATTTTACAATATTTTTCTACTAATCTTTTTATTAAAGAGTTTTTATTTACAATAATAACACATTAATAGTATATACAATATCGCATCATATATTACAATAATATCACATTAATTCCACCAAGATTCAGGAAAGCAATAGTCGAGTAGAAGTTCTACACTACAATAATCATAATGGAAAAGAGAATAATATGTGGCAAAGAAAGGACCTGTAATAACTACCTGTAGAATAGGACGTCACATGATGAGAGGGTGGCATTCGAGAGCCCTTGGTGTTGAGAATAAAAAGCAGTTGGCCAACCTTACCCTTATTCTAACCACTCTTCCCTATATTTTTATTAGCAATGCTTTTCCTTTTTTTTTTTTTTTTTACTCAACATATAAATTTTTTATTTATGATTCTGTGTTTCACTGAATTCATTTGCGAATGTATTTATGGTTTGTTAGACAAAATCTATTGATTATGGATTGTTATAAGAAATTCTCATTTCCTGATTATGAATATACCCTATAACAAGGGTCTAAAATGACTATATGAAAAATAAAATTAACCACTACTATAATAAAATAGAAAAAAAACAGAAAAAAAATTTAGTAGATTTTTGAAACAATTTTATGAGCACAAATGATATGAATGATGTGAATAATGAAACAAACGAAACCAAGTTCAATTATGTAAAACAATTAGTTATTTTAGTATTATTAGTTAATTATTTTTTTATCTTAAAAAGTAGTCTCACCATAGACTACAAATATGAACATCTGCCACCCTAGATCGGTTGCAATCAAATTTTATAGGTCAAAGAATTCGTTATTTTCGTCACTTTTTTCAGATTTTTCTCAGTAAATCGCTTTCAATGCATTTTTGGTAAAACATTGACATGACCAATTTTAGAGAACGTTGAATTTCCGGCAAGTTTTGTCTGCAATATCTTTTAAAACGGAACAGCTACTGGGATGCGGGACCGTAAACATCTGGAAGATGTTAAGAAAACGCAAAAAGTAGATATTTAGTGGTTTTGCATCAAAAACTATTTTTTGTGCAATTTAGTACAAAATACATAATAACAAATCTTGTATAAGAACAAATTTCCTACAAGATTCATAAAAAATACTTGTAATTAATCTCAACAGATGCTAAGAAATATTGAAATAACAATATTAGAGAAAATGGACTTTTTTCAGATTTTCCTCAGTAACTCGCTTCCAGTACATTTAAGGTAAAACTTTTAAATTAACAACTTTAAAGAAAATTAAATTTCCTGCAAGTTTTATAGATAATATTTTTTAAAATTCAGAACAGGTACTAAGATACGGAGACGTAAACATTAAACTCTTATAGAGGATTAAATTTACTGCAAGATTCATACAAAAGATTTGTTATTACACTCAACAGATTAGTTACTAAGGCGAAACCACTGAAAATCTAGTTTTCTTGACATTTTGAAGATGGTTAAGGTCCCGCATCTCAGTAGCTGTTCCGAAATTTAAAATATATCGCATACAAAACTGGCAAGAAATTTAACGTTCTTAAAGATTACACTTGTCAAAGTTTTACCTAAAATGTTCTGGAAGCGAGTTACTGAGGAAAATCTGAAAAAAAGTGACAGAAAATGACGAATTCGTTGACCTATAAAATTTGATTGCAACCGATCTAGGGTGTCAATTACAGTCTATGGTGAGAGTACTTTCGGCCTACACGATCAAAATTTTTCTTGAAATCAGACACGTTTTTGGTTCAGCTCCCGATCCAACCTGAAATCAATAGTGCATTATTAAAGGAGAGCAAGGTCCCGTGACGTAACAGACACCGTGCGCCATATTGTCCCTTGCGAAGTGAGCCCACCTTGGTATTTATTCACCTTAGCTTTGCTTGGCTTGGATTTGCTTCTCTGTGTTTGATCCCGATCCGGTTCTTGCGGGAAGCGCCACATCAGCGGTACTGTTGCGTGCACATATTTGTGTATCTATATACTTTATATATTTATAGGTTTTAATTCTATATTTTTAATTGTTTCTTTATAAAATAAAACTATTTTGAACCGAAATTAACAACCGACAAAAGTTGGAATAGATAGTAGTAGGAGACCGACTTCGGAATAGTAGCATGTAGATAGATTAGTTTGCAAAGTTCTATAAACCCTCTTTACATGTTTGGCTTGGCGTTTGACTTGGAAGATGTGTCCAAGGCTTGGAAAATGTGTAAAGGCACCTTAATTCTCTTAACACTGCTGCTCCAGGCTACACAATATTAGTACCTAATATTATCGCAATGCCTTAACAGCACACGCACTCAATGCAGATGGAAGCATCTTGTTTACTTTTATTTTTGTTTTATATTTAAAACCTAGTTTAATTGACACAATAAATTAGTCAATTTTTCAATTCGAGAACTAGACCATAAATATTAATGCAGAATAATATCAATTACGTATGGCACAATAGTTTTGAACATCTAAATGAAACGACGAAAATTCTTCAACCATACATTGAAAGCTTCGAAATACAAAACAATTTTAAGTTAGCAGGTTGGTTTTCTAGAAACTTTAAACAATAATACAGATTATATAAACAAAATAATGAAAAAGTAAGTTTTCGAGTTTAAAATCAGTGATCTATTTATTCAAAAGAAAAATCTAGTAATACAAATATAACTTACCGGGTATTTGTAATATTTGCCAGAAATTCCATCATTTGAGCTGCTGTAATAACACCATCTGAATCTTGATCAATGATTCGAAAAAGTTTATCTACAATCTAGAATAAAGCAAAATAAATTACAGTTTTTAATTAAAAATGCCTTCAGTGTTAATTTTTTTATTATTTAATGACTCGTTCATAAAAAGACAATTTTTTAATTATATAGGATATTAAGATGATAGGAAAAAGGGGATTACCTTGTGCAGAAATCATGCATATAAAATTCTAAACAAAAATCATCAATACTTATCAATATGATTTATTAATATATATTAATGATTTATATGATATGATGATCCATTTAAAGACAATAAAGCCCTAGAGGAAGAGGGGTTTTCGGCTGGTGGCGATGAGTTTCAGAGAGCCTACAATATCATCCTCACCGTCTGGTTGAAGGATGCCCAATCAATGGAAGAAAGGCATCATTTATCCACTGCACAAGAAGGGAAACTTCCGTGGGATCTCACTTCTTCAGTGTACCTACAAAGCTCTTTGTAGATGATGAGGACCCATCACCTGTTTATTGATTTTCGGAGTGCCTACGACAGCCTTAAGAGACGTAAACCGTTTGCAGCCCTGTGTGAATTATGAAGCTCTCTGAAACTTGTCCGCCTGATTAAGACGACCATGGATGCTAGAAGTATGGTTCGATTACGATCAGACATGTTCCCAGAGTTTGTTTCCACAAGAGGCGTTAGGCGGGGCGATGGGCTTGCCTACCTACTGTTTAATTTATCTCTTTACAAAATGATACGTTATTCGGGGATCCAGACGAATGTCAGCATTTTTAACAGGCTGGCAAAAATAATTGGTTTCACAGATGATCTAAACATAGTTGCGCGATCCTTCAAGTCCCTCAATAATGCATTTTTAAAGTTGGCAGAAGCAGCGGAAGCAATGGGAATGAGTGTCAATCAGAAGAAAACCAAGTAGACATGTGAAGGACCTGGAACAGAAATAGTAGATGGAGAACCGATAGTAATGGGTTCATTTACATTTTAGAATGTAAATAATTTTACGTATCTAGGATCTGCTGTAAGTTGTGGAAATAGAATATCCCTGGAAACCAGCCAGCGAATTGTGAAGGCAAACAGGTGTTATTTTGGTCTCAGCAGACACCCGAGAAGTTCAGCCATCTCCCGCCGCACGAAATGTCTCCTTTATAAGTCCCTAATCAAACATGTACCTCCTTACAGACTGCAGACCTGGACCCTCACAAGCACAGAAGAGAAGGAGATCCTCGTCTTTGAACGGAAGATCTTTCGTCACGTATTTGGACCAGCTAAGGTCAGCGAGAACTGGAGAAAGAGGAGGAACAGAAAGGTCTATGATCTGTATGGAGATATTGATATGATATGAGGCACATCAAGCTTGGAAGAGTGCGTTGGGCTGGATACGTTGCCAGAATGATGGAAGAAGAGATTCCCAGAAAGTTGCAGGACGGAAGGCTCGAACATACAAGAGGGAGAGGCTTAAAAGAGAGGATGCTGTCACCCAGGCTACCCGAAACCTGCTGGAAAAGCTGTAACTGGCGAGCGATCGCACAGGATAGAGAATTCTGACGAAGGCTAATTGAAGAGGCCAAGGACCACATCGGTATGTAGTTATCGCTTCGGATATGTCATTCCCACCGACTCACTCGGGCTCAAGTACAGTGACAAATCGGTCTAGATCCACGAATTGTGGCGGTTCGGGGTCAACAGGTTCACGAGGGCCTATATTTCTTTACCCGAAGCAGACCGTCCATGGAGTTAATCTTCGGGCAATTATTTGATATCCTGGAAGACCACAACGCGATTCGCGATTAGGGGTGTCGGTTTTTGTGAAAACAAAAAGGTAATCGGTTATATTACCTTCAATGAAAACCGATCGGTTTTAACCAACGTAAATAACTGGTGGTTTTCTGAAAAAAAAACCCGGCTATTTTAAATAAAATAACTTTCCATCAAAACATTTATTGGCGACATTACAAATAACAGTTTGGACCTTGGCACACTCCGGTTTTTGCCCTGCTGCCGCGTACCCGGTGCCAATTACCGTTACAACTATTGGCCAAACTGTTATTTGTGACGTCGTTAGTAGTGTGCAAACTGTTCATTGAAAATACCTTTAATTCAAGAAATTTCACACCGATCATCTAGAAATAACCTATGAAACCTTTACACAAGTAAAAAACAGCTAAAATCCTGGAAATAACTGTTTATTAAAAAAAACCTTTGAAAAGCACTTGATGTGCCTTACCAAAATCACTGATGTGAGTCGGTGAGATGATAGTGGTGTAAGTCACATTTCCTTTCTTTTTTGTGAGTAAATGAATGCTTTACAAATTTGCTTATTACAAATTACGTAAGCAAGATAAAATAGGAATATGCTGTGCAAGTTTTAATCTTAATTTACTCGCTGGTTTCAACGAACTCAAATCCATTTTTACACTCTCATTCTTAATCATGATAACGAAAAACGATGAGGATCATAGTAGTGTAAGTCAAGTTTCGGAATTTTGAGAAAGTTTACGTTTTACAAATTTTCTTTTCAAGCATTACCCAAGTAAGATAAAATAGAGTAATGGCTCTATTCCGTCCACTAAAGCTTTAAACTTTAATAAAATTAGTTGTGGAAGTTAGTAGCATTCTTTTCACGTTTCGAGTTCGGCAATTTTAAGTTGTTGTTTTTTTTAGGCTGCAGAGCTATTATTAAATTTTCATTTTCATTTCATGATCGAAGTTCAGCAAAGGAAAGATATTGTAAAGAAGACAAAAGAGGCAGTATTCTATAAGTTCTAGATTTGTTTAAGGCCAAAGAGATAGAGATTTTTTTTTAACGGAAGAGCTAAAATCAGCCTTTTTTTTATATTTCGCTCCCTATAATTTTTTTTTGAGACTACAATGCTATAATTCAATTTTTAAATTTGCAGTTTAAGTGATTAAAAAAAAACTTTAGTCTTTAATTAGCTTTAAAAAACTAACAACCTGATAGACTTGAGAAATTACTAAGAATGAGGCAGAGAAAGAAAATGAGTAATAATAAACTAAAAAGAAATCTGAAAAACAAAACAATGAAAATTCAGTTGTAGTTGTCCGTTACGTGACGTGTAACGGTGTAACTTTACCAAGGAGGTAAGGACTAGGAGGTAGGCAGGAGGGTAAAAGGTAACACGAAATAACACTATTCTGTACTTTTGAGAAGGTAGGATGTTTATTTCATATTTTTTGCTCACTAGGTTTTTTCTTTTCTTTTTTTTACGAAATTTATTTTCAATCTTTTTTTCTCCGGTTTTTGGATTTAAAATAGGCTTTCCCTGGTGGGCTGTCATCGCCCTGAAAAAAAGCAATTGTTAATGTTAGTTAATAAGAGATAAAAACTGCTACTTATGCTTGCGGGATAAGGCGCTTGCAATAGATAATCAAAATTAATCAATGTCGAGTATGGTAAGTACGTGCCATAAATACACAACTGTTAAAGTATGTGGATTATAAACATGAGAGAAATGATTTATCGAAAATCAATGCTGCACAAATACAATGGGGTACAGCGTACTGATCAATCCTTAGTTGGATATAATATAAAAAGAACATGTTTACTTTGATGATCGAAACAAATATTAAATACACCCTAAAAACTTAAACAAAATAAATTAAAATTTAGGAATAACAACAACTGTGTAAATCAGATTAACTGCAGAAAAAGTAAGATGTGACCAAATTAAAGTCAAGCATTCTCCTATACGAAACAGGCGTATTTTCAACAGAAAATGAGAGCGTTCAGAGATAAACGGAATTCCAGGGATAAATACCTTTCCCCTTTTGCGATATCAGTTACAGGGAAGGCTTAATAAGATTTTAATGTAATTATAAAATTCTCAAGAAAGAACTACTATATTCCTTCGCAAGAGCATTAACAGTATGAGTTGAATTTGAAGTCATGTCGGTGGGGTTAGGGCAATAGTAAATTCTCCAGGGTAATCATAGAACCAGGGACGCTGCCAAGGCTTCAAGAGAGGCTTCAACGCCCTCCCCATAATTTGAAAAACCATAAAGTTGGGAAATTTGAGAACCTACTACTGCGAAAATTATATAAAAACATTTTACTCAAAGATTTACTAAAATTTAAAACCATTACCAATACCTTTAAAGTTAAGAAATTGGAATTTTATCGATACAATCTTGTAGATTGGAGTAGAAAAAAAAATATTGTTGTGAAGTGTCAATTTCGCAATAGGCAAGTGAAAAACTCAGATCCAAAAGAATTGGAAAAATTAAAATCATTGCGTAATATGATTGGGAAAATATTTCATAATATAATTGGAAAAATTAAAATATTCAATAAAAGGAGGGGCAATTATGACTTTCCAATACTGTTTATTGCGTGATCATATCACAAATACAATTCTAACACTGAAAGTTTTGGGGATGCGCCCATCATCAGGAAATTCTTCTGAAAATTAAATAATAAAGCAAATAACATATTATACCAATATTATCACACAACATACATCACACCATCATAATATATACATACAACCTAAGATACAATGTTTTATTATTAAATTTTCAGAAAAATGTCCTGATGATGGTAGCACATTCCCGAAACATTGACATTGTTAGAATTGTACTTGTGATGTGAACACGCAATAAACACTATTGGAAAATCATAATTGCTCATCTCTTTATTAATTATTGTACTTCCTAATATATTTGAATAGAAAACAATTCAAATATTTAATCAAGTTGGAAAATTCGGTCAAAATTGTTGGAAAATTTTAAATTTTGCCTTTCGCCCATTAAAATGTAGCAACATCCCTGGATAGAACCACGATTGATCCATAGCAGAATTTATCGACGAACATCAATGAAAATTACAAAAGCGGAATGTATATATTACATTTGTAAGTTACTTAAAACAGATTTTATTATTCTGAAATGAATAATTAAATTAGAAGCAAATGACTCACAATATTAACAACAAACACTTTTTACAAGCTCCACATAAACTCCTTTATTATTTAACATATGATCACATGGTGACGAAACAAAATTATTAACACACATAGGCAATTTACATCTACACTTCTAAGGTCACTTTTTCACCCGAATAAAGTGACAACTTGTTGCTATGAAATAAATTTGACACCTTCTTTTTACCACAACCAACTTGGTAAATTGACGACAAAATTCTCTTCAAGATCTTGAATCGGCCTAATCTTACTTTGTTCAACTTTCTTCTGTTCAGCTTACTGCGATTTTCGACAAAGACCAAATCCCCTACTTCAAATTTATGGACTCTTCTGTTTCTATCAACTCTTCTTTTTTTCTTATGATGAAACTGTTCATTAAATGTAAAATTTCTTTCTCTCTATCTTCGGCTAAATCACTTTCATGCATAGCAACAGGACAAATAGGTAATTGCTTTCCAAAAAGCAAATATTCTGGCTCAAATATGTTTGAACTATGAATAGTTCGATTATATTCTTCAGCAACTTTCGACCATGTATGCTTATCACCACTATTCATTTTACACCTTATTATATTTACTAAGGTCTGGTTAAATCTTTCATAAAGCCCATTAGATTGAGGGCAATCTATGGAGGTGAATATTGATTGAATATTCTTGTTATCTAAATAATTCTTAAGTTCTTCTTAATTTAATCCAGTGTATTGGTCAGCTGGTTCCAGATTTCATTCTTTTTTGCAATTGATTCAATAAGCTTTCTAAAATGTTTTGCACATTGACCTGTTGTTGTAGAAATTCAGGCATATCTACTAAAATGGTCCACCAAGATGTGCATGAATTTCTTAGATGATCTATTGCCAGCGAAACCACCAGCTGTATCAATGGACTTGATTTCATATGGTTTAACAGCTGGACCTAGCTTTGACATTTAGCCAATAATTCTACTTTTTCCTCAATGCAAACTGAACAGCTTTTACAAAATTTATTAATTAGATTATCTAAGTTTTTGAAATGGTAGAATGGTCTTATCTTTTCTCTTAGATAGGCAACACCAATATGGCCATAATAATCATGCAATTTTTTTATTAGTTTAATGCCAATCAATCAACTGAAACATATATTCTTGATCTATTTCATAGTATTTTAAAAATAATGTTATGGCGTTTCTCAGTATTCTTATCTGAGTTTAGATCCTTGAAATTTTTCTTTGGTCATCTATTATTTCACTTAATTCAATTAAATTAGATACTTGGATTGCGTCTTCATTTTCAAAATACTCTAGAACAGGTTGTCTTGATATTAAATCCGCTAAAACATTGTCTTTTCCTTTCTTGTAAATAATTTTAAAGTTGAATTGGGACACATAATGTACTAGATTGCCTAATAATTCATCAGTTCTTGACTTGGTTTTTAGGTTTTCTAATGATTTGTGATAACTACAAACTGTAAAATCCCGACCGATCAAATAGTATTGCCAATTTTTTATGGAATCCTTAATGGCTATTGTTATGGTAATGTCCATCATTTTTTTATTTTTTAGACAATTTTATTGAAAAATAGGCTACTGGATGTAGTCTTCTATCATTTTGTAGCTGCTCGAAAGTCACTCCAATACCTTTAAAATTAGCATCTGTTTCAATAAATACGTCTTTATCAACATTAAAAATTGCCAAAATTGATTGATGCATAAGTAATCTTTTTTTAGATTGAAACACTTCTCACAATCATCTGTCCAATTAAACTCGACGTTTTTTCTTCGATTTCTGCTATG
Organism: Rhaphigaster nebulosa; assembly: GCA_948150685.1. NCBI lineage: Eukaryota > Metazoa > Arthropoda > Insecta > Hemiptera > Pentatomidae > Rhaphigaster > Rhaphigaster nebulosa. The sequence continues at coordinate 85,341,919 of OX411307.1, read as the reverse complement.
TAAAGGTTCAAACTTCTCTGCACTGTTCTCAATATATTTCAGATTAAAATTAATTGAACCCAGTACGCTACGACCGCCAGATTTATCTGTTGGTCTCTAAAGATTCTTAATGCAACTAAATTTTCTTGTGCCGGTGATATTTTGTTTTCTTGAATAAAATGTCCGAGACCCTTTACAGAATTAGCTGCAAACCTACACTTTTCTAATTTCCGATTGAAACCTTCATTATTGATTATTTGCAAAAGTATGTTAATTTGACTGATATGGTCTTCCCACGTCTTAGAAAATATTAATATGTCATATAATTAATACAAAAATCATCTAAATTATTTCTTCTTATAATGTTCGATAGTATCCTTTGAAAAATCGCTGGAGCATTCTTAAGGCCAAAAGGGAGAACCTTAAACATGAATTTTCCAAATTTTGTAATAAATTATCATTGTCTTCTCTCTATCTTGTTCTCGTAATGGAATGCACCAGAACGCAGAATTTATATCGACCACAAAAAATATTTACAATTTGATACTAGTAGATGAGAATTGGGCGAGCTGGCGCATTTTTTTGAGCAGCTAATCAGAAGCCAACATTTGGTCACGTGACCTATGTCGGGAAATTTGAATTTTTGCCTCGTCCTAACCCTAACTACCACGTGGTCTTGCCTCGACCCTACCTTAACCACCACGTGGTCTCACCTCGACCTAACCTTAACTATTAGGCCACGCCCCTTTTAGTCACGTGACCCTTATGCCCCGCCCCTTTTTTTAGTCACGTGACCCTTATGTCCCGCCCCTTTTTAGTCACGTGATCCAGCCACATGACCCGCGAAACCTCCTGGTCTATGCTCCGCTAACATGTTTTAGTCACGTGATTCAGTCACGTGACCCATTGCAACCTCTGATCTATGCTCCGCCCGCATATTTTAATCACGTGATCACCAGTCACTTGACCCGCGGAACCTCCTAGTCTATGATCTGCAAACAAATTTTAGTCACGTGACCCATGAACCTCCTGACCTATGCTCCGCCCACAAGATTTATCCCCCTCTACCCATTGAAGGGTCAGGTACCCACCTTATAGAGCATGAGTGTGCCCGACCTCCATTTTGATTTTTATACACTACCATTTTGTTTTTCTACTGTTTGAGAGACTTGAGGTTTTGTTGAAGGGCCAGGTATCCATCATATAGAGCATGAGTGTACCCGGCCGCCATTTTGTTTTTTTATACACCGCCATTTTGTTTTTCTACTGTTTTAGAGACTTGAGGTTTTGTTGAAGGGTTAGGTGTACCCACCTTATAGAGCATGACTGTGTCCGACCTCCATTTTGTTTTTCTTACACCGCTATTTTGTTTTCTACTGTTTGAGAGACTTGAGGTTTTGTTGAAGGGTCAGGTACCCACCTTATAGAGCATGAGTGTGCCCGATCTCCATTTTGTTTTTCTTACACCGCCATTTTGTTTTTTCTACTGTTTGAGAGACTTGAGGTTTTGTTGAAGGGTCAGGTACCCACCTTATAGAGCATGAGTGTGCCCGACCTCCATTTTGTTTTTCTTATACCGCCATTTTGTTTTTTCTACTGTTTGAGAGACTTGAGGTTTTGTTGAAGGGTTAGGTACCCAACTTATAGAACATGAGTGTGCCCGACCTCCATTTTGTTTTTCTACACCGCCATTTTATTTCTCTACCCACTCTATAGTCTGTAACCTCCTCTACGGTTATATAATCATAACCTATACGATAAAGGGTCAGGCACCCACTTTATAATCTGTAACCTCCCTTACGGTTATATAATCATAACCTATACGATAAAGGGTCAGGTATCCACTTTATAGTATGTAACCTCCCCTACGGTTATATAATCTTAACCTATACGATGAAGGGTCAGATACCCTCTATATACTCCTTTGAGAAGGTTACATAACCTTTACATTGTTTTCGTGTTTATGCAACCTTCTCAATGTTTACATAACCTTTACAATATGTAACTATATCAACATGTAAACAGGTTGCATCTTGTACAAACAAGTTGGATTATGTCCAGGTGAAATACAAATATGGATCTTGAACTGTTTATCTCTAAAACATAAATAAATGGTAGGGCTTCCTAATATTTGAATAGCTTTTGGACTTTGAACTGATAATCCTTAAAACACAAATAAATAGTAGGGCCCCATATTCCTATAACAGCTTTTGGACTTTGAGCTCTTAATACTCAATCTTTACTTATCTCGCTGAAACATAAACAAAACAACTTTTCAATGTACTACGTATTTTTAATATCTGATAGTATAAATAATGGTCTTAAAAGAATTAACTTTTAATCCCTAAAATATATCGACGAATCGAAACGACTGTATCACGCTGAATTGATTTAATTATAATCAACAAACCTGGCTCGTAATTGCACTCGAATCAGTCCTCGCCATGTTTTCGAGTCCTTTCGGCTACTCTCGGATGCCCTCGGAGCCGTACGAGACTGTTCGGTCTCATTGAGGTAGTGGGTGATACTCACTCGTCTTCGTGTGTACTTGGACCCCACTTCGATCTCCCTAACTCTATCTATCTCCTGTTTATAACACTAACACAATTCCTAAAATACATCGACAAATCAAAACGATGGTACACGAGTAAAGTAAAGTAAAGTACACGAGTCGGTATTAATAACTTCGAATACGATGCAGTAAATTTTAATTGATGAATATTAATTAATCCTTAATTAACACTAATTAGTACTAATCCTAATTTATATTTTATTGATACTCTGTTCGACTTGCTCGAACCTGCCTGAATAGAATGGGAGCAGGTCGACGCATGATCGCTTCATAGCGGGTGATGGGGGTACTATGATCTATGGTGGGGGAACCTCACCGTAATTTTATCGGTTTTTATTGATTTCAGTTAATTCTTATCAACTTCCAATAGGAAAATGCAGTTCGGTAATAATACCAGGGGGAAAATGTCAACTGAATCCATCATTTTCTTTCAATTCATTGATATTATTTTTTTGAGTAGGTCTTTTATTGATTAGACTGCAGCCTCCAATATTCAACATAGCTTTTTTTTTTTTTTTTTTTTTTTAGTATATTTTAATCAATTTCAGATATTTTTTATAACTGTTTTTGTCTGTTACTTTATTAATTTTAGTAAATTTTAGATATTTTTTATAATTGATTTTAGCAGCTTTTAATGATTTTAGTAATTTTTATTGATTTTAGCGGATTTTAGATATTTTTATAATCGATTTAACTTTAACGGTTTTTCTTTATTACAGCAAGTATATATTGATTTTCAATATTTTTATAATTGCTATTAGTTGTTTTTATATTGATTTTAGCTGTTTTTGTGAATGTTAGCGGATTTTATTTTTACTTTCACTTACCTATATCTGAAATATATAATAAGAGAAAATATTTCGATCGTGAAAAAGTTTCAAATCACAATTATCAACGGTAATATACGATTTAAGGTCCCTTGAGTCCAAATAAACAAGTCTCACAAAATATGTATGAGAGTGTAAAAGCTCCTTAATCCTATAACAACTTTTGGACTTTGAGCTGCTAATACCAAAATACAAAGAATGAAATAGGACTTGTCAGTCCTTCCGCTAAAAAGTAAACAAATTTAGATTTCGCAATAATGCTCTATCCCATAATCCTTCCTTTGAAAGTAAGCAATGGACTTTGAACTGCTAATCCTTAAAAAGTTTAACTTTTATACACAAACAAAGATATAGGGTATAGTTAATAAAAGAAAATACAATTTTATAAAATAAAAAAAAAATTATTTCATCATAATATTAGATACAAGAAATAAAATTTTTAAATAAATGAAACATCATCTTTATAACCAATTCTTCCATTATACACTAATTATTTCATCGCTATTGTTAAAAGCCTCGATGTTTTCAACCGACATCTTAAAACGTTTAGGAATATACACTCTGATAGAATTATCATGATCCTTTAACGTAGCGACCAACGCTAATCCCATTTTCGTTTCAACATGTTCCAGTTCTCCGATGATGTATGGCCGTCCGATTTGAATATAATTCAATTTATGTACATAGCGAGCGCCATCGTTTAATCGGTTGAAGAGAGCTTTAAAATCTCTGATAGAACTAAAAATAAAACAGATTTACATAAGAAGAAAGCAGGTTTAGATAAAAATAAGAAATGGCTAAAGCAATAAATATACTTACGAATTTATGATGATTGAAAATGAAGGATCTGCTATGATCGGATGCTAGAAAAAAAATGAATCCTTAGGTAGTCGCTAGCTGCGGAGTATTGGTGGAGAGTAAATCTACGCTAATTGCGCATGCGTTACCCCCTCCATCAACCATACTCTTCCTTACCACCACTCCAACAATTTCAAGTTATCATTTTCGTCCTTGTCAATTCCCCCACCATTAATTTTTTTTTTTTTTCGCTGAAATATAAACAAAAAAAAAAATAGCTTACGCAATATTAAAATTTTACGCAACTGGAACTGTTAATCCCTTATCTTTACTCATCTCAATGAAACATAAACAAAACTACTTTTTAATCTTATACCAGTTCTCAATGTTTATATTTTATGCAATTTTCCCAATTTTTACCTTTATCTACCTTTTTCTTTTGTTTTCTTTAAATTTTCCATAATCTTCCCGATGTTTATAAATTTCTGTCCGCTAGAGCGCAGCACCTTACTCCACTTGAAGATTTCCCTGCCTACTTTACATAATCTTCTCAATACTTAACGCTTCTCCATACTCACTTCATAATTCAAATTGTTTGTTTTCTTCCATAAAATGATAACTTTTTATTAGATATTTCATTATCGTCTCCGGGTCAACATGCCTTGTTTTGTATAGGGGACTGTCAATATTAGAATGTTTAACATCATCAGATGATAGATAATATTAAAAGTAACTAATATGAGCAAAATCGTGGCAGTTGGAGCACAATTCTGACCACACTTTTGCTATATTTTCCCCATTTGTATGATATTATGTTGTTTTTTTTTGTTTGTTTTTTGCGAAACGTTGACTGGTCAAATATTTTCTGGAGCGACTACCTAAGGATTCATTTTTGTTCTAGCATCCGATCATAGCAGATTCTTCATTTTCAATCATCATGAATTCGTAAGTATATTTATTGCTTTAGCCATTTCTTATTTTTATCTAAACCTTCTTTCTTCTTATGTAAATCTGTTTTATTTTTAGTTCTATCAGAGATTTTAAAGCTCTCTTCAACCGATTAAACGATGGCGCTCGCTATGTACATAAATTGAATTATATTCAAATCGGACGGCCATACATCATCGGAGAACTGGAACATGATGAAACGAAAATGGGATTAGCGTTGGTCGCTACGTTAAAGGATCATGATAATTCTATCAGAGTGTATATTCCTAAACGTTTTAAGATGTCGGTTGAAGACATCGAGGCTTTTAACAATAGCGATGAAATAATTAGTGTATAATGGAAGAATTGGTTATAAAGATGATGTTTCATTTATTTAAAAATTTTATTTCTTGTATCTAATATTATGATGAAATAATTTTTTTTTTATTTTATAAAATTGTATTTTCTTTTATTAACTATACCCTATATCTTTGTTTGTGTATAAAAGTTAAACTTTTTAAGGATTAGCAGTTCAAAGTCCATTGCTTACTTTCAAAGGAAGGATTATGGGATAGAGCATTATTGCGAAATCTAAATTTGTTTACTTTTTAGCGGAAGGACTGACAAGTCCTATTTCATTCTTTGTATTTTGGTATTAGCAGCTCAAAGTCCAAAAGTTGTTATAGGATTAAGGAGCTTTTACACTCTCATACATATTTTGTGAGACTTGTTTATTTGGACTCAAGGGACCTTAAATCGTATATTACCGTTGATAATTGTGATTTGAAACTTTTTCACGATCGAAATATTTTCTCTTATTATATATTTCAGATATAGGTAAGTGAAAGTAAAAATAAAATCCGCTAACATTCACAAAAACAGCTAAAATCAATATAAAAACAACTACAATGATTTCACACAACACTTAATGAAAGAAACTGTGATATAATTCAATTTTCTGTCGATCACTTAAAGAAAGTAGTTATGTAGACATGAAATTTAATGTCACATTACGGTCTAACCAATAGCATGGCGTTTAGATATTATAAATTTCGATTGCATTTATATTTAATTAAAACTTATTATTTAACTAAAATTTGGAAAGAAAAACAATTTAGGTTTTAATCAATAGCAATATAGAATCAAAAAAATAAAATAAATTGGAACAAAATCTATTTTTCATGCATATATCCTTATGGCAGATTGGGGCTAACTTATGGAGAGATGTTAAAGATTGAAAGGAAAAAGTGTGGGCAAAATGGAGTTGATAGAACAAAACTAATTTGGGCATAGCACTACGATAGAGATAGAGAAGAAGAATTGTGCTTCGTTAAAAAGGACCTTCACAAAACAGCTAAAATCAATATAAAAACAACTAATAGCAATTATAAAAATATCGAAAATCAATATATACTTGCTGTAATAAAGAAAAACCGTTAAAGTAAAATCGATTATAAAAATATCTAAAATCCGCTAAAATCAATAAAAATTACTAAAATCATTAAAAGCTGCTAAAATCAATTATAAAAAATATCTAAAATTTACTAAAATTAATAAAGTAACAGACAAAAACAGTTATAAAAAATATCTGAAATTGATTAAAATATACTAAAAAAAAAAAAAAAAAAAAAAAGCTATGTTGAATATTGGAGGCTGCAGTCTAATCAATAAAAGACCTACTCAAAAAAATAATATCAATGAATTGAAAGAAAATGATGGATTCAGTTGAGACATTTCCCCCCAGGTATTATTACCGAACTGCATTTTCCTATTAGAAGTTGATAAGAATTAACTGAAATCAATAAAAACCGATAAAATTACGGTGAGGTTCTCCCACCATAGATCATAGTACCCCCATCACCCGCTATGAAGCGATCATGAGTAGACCTGCTCCCATTCTATTCAGACAGGTTCGAGCAAGTCGAACAGAGTATCAATAAAATATAAATTAGGATTAGTACTAATTATGAATTAGTGTTAATTAAGGATTAATTAATATTCATCAATTAAAATTTACTGCATCGTATTCGAAGTTATTAATACCGACTCGTGTACTTTGAAAATATTTCAAAGGTACGAAAAGGTATAACCTTTTCTGCCAGCGTGATACCGTCGTTTTGATTTATCGATATATTTGTAAATTTGTAAGTCCATTGATTATACAATCAGAGATTAAAAATACCTAGAAGATTAAAAAGTTGTTTTGTGTACGTGTAAAAGTTGAACATGAATTAATGATTAATTAAAATTCATAAATTACAATTTACTGCGGAATATTCATAGTTATTAATACCGACTCGTGTACTTTGAAAATATTTCAAAGCTATGAAAAGGTATAAACTCTTTGGCCAGCGTGATACCATCGTTTTGATTTGTCGATGTATTTTAGGAATTGTGTTAGTGTTATAAACAGGAGATAGATAGAGTTAGGGAGATCGAAGTGGGGTCCAAGTACACACGAAGACGAGTGAGTATCACCCACTACCTCAATGAGACCGAACAGTCTCGTACGGCTCCGAGGGCATCCGAAAGTAGCCGAAAGGACTCGAAAACATGGCGAGGACTGATTCGAGTGCAATTACGAGCCAGGTTTGTTGATTATAATTAAATCAATTGTCCAGCGTGATACAGTCGTTTCGATTCGTCGATATATTTTAGGGATTAAAAGTTAATTCTTTTAAGACCATTATTATACTATTACATATTATACTATCAGATATTAAAAATACGTAGTAAATTGAAAAGTGGTTTTGTTTATGTTTCAGCGAGATAAGTGAAGATAGAGTATTAAGAGCTCAAAGTCCAAAAGCTGTTATAGGAATATGGGGCCCTACTATTTATTTGTGTTTTAAGGATTATCAGTTCAAAGTCCAAAAGCTATTCAAATATTAGGAAGCCCTACCATTTATTTATGTTTTAGAAATAAACAGTTCAAGATCCATATTTGTATTTCACCTGGACATAATCCAACTTGTCTATACAAGATTCAACCTGTTTACATGTTGATACAGTTACATATTGTAAAGGTTATTTAAACATTGAGAAGGTTGTACAAACACGAAAACAATGTAAAGGTTATGTAACCTTCTCAAAGGAGTATAAAGAGGCTACCTGACCCTTCATCGTATAGGTTAAGATTATATAACCGTAGGGGAGGTTACATACTATAAAGTGGATACCTGACCCTTTATCGTATAGGTTATGATTATATAACCGTAGGGGAGGTTACAGATTATAAAGTGGGTGCCTGACCCTTTATCGTATAGGTTATGATTATATAACCGTAGGGGAGGTTACAGACTATAAAGTGGGTACCTGACCCTTCATCGCATAGGTTATGATTATATAACCGTAGGAGAGGTTACATACTATAAAGTGGGTACCTGACCCTTCATCGTATAGGTTATGATTATATAACCATTGGGGAGGTTACAGACTATGAAGTGGGTACATAACCCTTCAACAAAACCTCAAGTCTCTCAAACGGTAGAAAAAACAAAATGGCGGTGTAAGAAAAACAAAATGGAGGTCGGGCACACTCATGCTCTATAAGGTGGGTACCTGACCCTTCAACAAAACCTCATGACTCTTAATTTGTAGAGAAACAAAATGGCGGTGTAGAAAAGCAAAATGGAGGTCGGGCACACTCCTGCTCTATAAGGTGGGTACCTAACCCTTCAACAAAACCTCAAGTCTCTCAAACAGTAGAAAAACAAAATGGCGGTGTAAGAAAAACAAAATGGAGATCGGGCACACTCATGCTCTATAAGGTGGGTACCTAACCCTTCAACAAAACCTCAAGTCTCTCAAACAGTAGAAAAACAAAATGGCGGTGTAAGAAAATCAAAATGGAGATCGGGCACACTCATGCTCTATAAGGTGGGTACCTGACCCTTCAATGGGTAGAGGGGGTAAATCTTGTGGGCGGAGCATAGGTCAGGAGGTTCCATGGGTCACGTGACTGGGTCATGTGACTAAAATATGCGGGCGGATCATAGACCAGGAGGTTCCGCGGGTCACGTGACTAAAAAGGGGCGGGGCATAAGTATCACGTTACTAATAGGGGCGAGGTATAAGGGTCACGTGACTAAAAGGGGCGTGGCCTAATAGTTAAGGTTAGGTCGAGGTGAGACCACGTGGTGGTTAAGGTAGGGTCGAGGCAAGACCACGTGGTAGTTATGATTAGGACGAGGCAAAAATTCAAATTCAAATTTCCCGCCTTAGGTCACGTGACCAAATGCTGGCTTCTGATTGGCTGCTCAAAAAAATGTGCCAGCTCGCCCAATTCTCATCTACTGATACTTTATCAACCACATCATTAATGGTTGGAAATGGATAGAATTCGGGTATCATTAATTTATTTAGGTTTCTAAAATCAATGCATGGTCTAGTTCTTCGGCCATCTTCTTTTTTATAAGCCAAAGTGATTGCAGCTCTGTTATTTGGGTTTTTGTTTTTTTTTCATCTGGCATTGAATATTTGTACGAACGCATTGTGGCATATTCATCTCTTATTAATTTTATTTGTCCTTCTTTCGTTTTTAATCTGTCAACATCAAATTTATTTGTTGCAAAAATGTCTTTGTGCCTTTATAATAGTGCTAACATTTCAATTTTTATATTTTCATCGTGATCGAAAATCTCTTTAAATTCGTTTACATCTTCTGACCTATTTAGATTGATTTCGTAATCACAATCTATATCTTTTTGTTTTTCTTCATTTACAATCTTCTCTAATGCACCTTCTTTAGTAAAATATTTTTTTTCATCGTCTTTATATTTTCTAATGCTATTAATTCATTATTTTCAGTTCTTTGCAATATTTTTAGATTTTCATCTTGAACAAGCATGAATTAGGTGATGGCATCCAAACCCAGTAACAGATTGTAGGAAAAGTTGTTATTTTTCATTAAATATGTGATCAATTTGCTTGTTAAATTCCGTACTTTTAAAATAATGTTTGCCTGGGCTGAACTGAAATTCAATGCCTAAATCGTTTTAAAGGCATCCTTGCCTTTTATCAAACTCGATTTTAAGATATTAATGAGTCGCTGATTTATTAGACTGACGTTTGACCCACTGTCATAAGTAGCTTTAATCTTCATCTATTCATCAATGAGCACATTTATTTTGATAAATGAATTTAACTTCCCCGGGGTTTCTAGTTTAAAGATTTGCCATCTGAATCAACCGCCACTTTTTTAGCCAATTCTTTATTGTGGTCAGGTTCGTTTAGGTTATCTTGTTTCTTCTTCCCATATGTATTTTTATTTCTACACGCAGATGTAGGATATCTGTTTGACTACCCTAGAGATTCACACATAAAGCATGGCTTTTTTGATGTATCTATGGGTTTCTATCTTTGTTCTTCATATACATCCCTAATTTTCTCAGAATTCTTATTTATTTAAATTTGATGTCACAACTTTTTTCATTGTACTAAAAGAGATATCCAGTTTCCTTAATTCTGTATACAATTCATCTATAGTAGATATCGATTCCCGTTCTAATTGGTCTTGCACTTCTAACGGCAGACCAACTACAATCATGCTGATTCTTGAAATCACTGTACTATTACTTTCGACTTCTAAGCATAACCCCTCTTTTGCTAAAGCATAATCAATCAAGGAACCACCTGGATGTTTATAGCTGTGTGCTTTTCTAACTCTGGACCAACCTTTATCAACAAACACGCTTAAAAAGGAATATTTCCATTCAGACCAATTTTTTTAAATTAGCTTCATACCAATCTTTAGGAGCACCCACAACGAAAAAACAGAGAACTTCTATTATTTTCACAATACTAGTTATATTATGTCTATTGCAATCGGACTGGTATCGTTGGAACCATTCTATAGGGTTTTCGTTTTGTCAAATTTATCTAAAGGAATTTTTTTTTTTTCACTTCATGCAAGTTTACGTATGACTTAATTTAAGTTCTAATTCTTTTAATCGTTTAAAAAAAATTGTCTTCTTCATTAATTGACATCATACTTATATCTAGTGTATAGTTTATTTCTTCTAAAGGAATGCATTTTTAATACATATTCCCATGTTCATCAAAATACTCCTTCCTTATATCACTTTTTAACCTAACACCTACCTTTCGAAATCCATTGATCGGTCTAATCGCAGAAACTACGTTTTTAATGGCAGCTTTGGTGGATAATATTCTATGCTTCTTTAAATCTTGGTATTCTTCTGGTAAAACATGCCGTAGCCGATTATCTTCAGATAGACCAGCCAACTCATATTCATCTTCACTTTTTCTTATAGTATGGACAAATATTTTAAATTCCATATTAATAAAGCTATCAATTGTAATTTAATTTGTAAGTTACTTAAACAGGTTTTATTATTCTGAAATGAATAATTAAATTACAAGCAAATAACTCACAATATTAACAACAAAACAATGAAAACAACAAACACTTTTTACGATCTCCACATGACCTCCTTAGTTACTTAACATATGATCACATGGTGACGAAACAAAATTATTAACACATGATATAGGTAATTCACACATTTCTTACAGTTTTGGTGACTTGGAAATGTTTTAAATGTAAAATTAATAATTTTCCCGTTGTCTCTTTCTAAATGATAGCCTAGATGAAGCTGCTCAACAGTATACCTTTAAATAAACCTGGTATCCTCCATAATCCTTCTCCATTCCATCCTGTCCTCGGCCATCCTTCTCCCTCTCCCAACTGCGTCCTCAGGTCTGCTTCCACATCTTTCTCTCAGCGCAACTTTGGTAATACTACTATGTATATCATTTAAATATTTTTTTTTTTAAAGATAAAACGTAGGCATACATAAAAACAGTATATTTTATTAAATTCTGTTTCATTTATACTGACCGAACCCCAAACATCATCTCCTTTATTCCATTAAAGGTCAACGTCCATTATTATCATAAAAACTAGATTTGTTATGTAGTCCTTCAAGACTGGGGATTTAAAGTATGAATGTAAATAGACTTTTATAGTCTAGTTTATAGTAATAGTTTATAGTTATTTATAGTAATAGTTTATTTTATAGTGCGATGCATCGTGCAATTAATTAATAATCGTGCATTCCTTTATTAACATAGAGGAAACCTAGTTATATAATTAGTCCGTAGAAGGACAGTGAGTATAGAAATAATTAGAGATCCTTTAGGGAGGCAAAAGGTGTGCCTACTTCCCCCCACCCCTTGGTTACTTACTTCGTCTCACTGCTATTATTTCTACAATTAGTTGTTTACCCACTGTCTCTACTGTGTCTATTCTAGAACCTAAAATATATACAAGTAACTAAAATAATAGATTACAAGAGAAAAAATAAAATAATAAAGTAAAATAAAATCTAAAAAAGAAATAACAAAGAAAAATACATATATAATTAATTTATAGTACAAGATGTTCGAGCCTCTTATGTTCATAAACATTATAAGGTAAATCTACTTTAAATGGTTGACAATATCTGTTATGTTCATGTGTAGGTACTGATTTCACATGATTTAAAAATATCTTTAGTTAATTTATAAATTAAAGTTAAGATACTAAGCATCTTTAGAGCATAATGTATGTGATTTATTTATAGCTTTATTTATTTGAATATTGATATAGTCAATCAAGAATCTAGATGAGTGACTCATTTAGACCAAGCTAAATAATATCCATCAATTGTCACAAAACTGACTATTACAGGCATGCGCTTATTAAAAATGATGACTTATGTTTTAAAATGGTTAGGAATGATTTTCCACTTATGAAAATATTTAAAACATTTTGATATGGCTACAGAAAGATAATTTCCTATCGTATCATTTTTGTAAGATGAGTTTGGGATTTTTCCCTTCCTCGTGGGTTTTCCATTGCTTGCTTGGCTACTCGTTAACGTCAGTCCTTATACTTCATCCATAGCAGTAATAGGTTAGTCCGTTTCATTTTTTATTCCATTTTTTGTTTTAATTAAATTGGTAGACGTAATTCTGTGTATTCATATATAGTGCGTGGACACTTATTGAGCTTTAAAATGGGTAAGTATGTGTCGTATGGGTGCAATAACCGGAAAAAAAACAACAGAAAATGTTGAAGGAATAAGAATTTTTTTCCACCGTTTTCCTAACGATCCAGAACAAAAAGAAAAATGGATTCGAGCTATCAGGAGGGACAACTGGAAACCATCTATGACCATTTTAAAGAGGATGATTACGATAACTCTTCTCCTTTTCGAAGATATTTAAAAAAATATTTCGTTCCATCGATATTTACAGCGTATCCACCACATTACTAGCCGTCAACATCAACATTAAAGGTAATAAGAGTTTTAAAGCGTGTTCTCTTAACGAATTCGCTCCCAATATCTGTAAAAATACCAAAAACTAATCTAGAAATAAATACAGAAAAACTTGAAAAAAAAACAAGTCAAAATTAACTGAAACAAGAAAAAAATAAGGAATATAACATCGAAACAAAAGAGACTAAATTTAAAAGTTGCTAATTCGAAAGATACAATAAAATAATTAAAAAAAAAAACTTATTCAGTTGGAACACTGTGATATATTAAGAAATATTTAAAAAATATCGTTCTGTCTTATGCAGAGAGAATCACAAAAGCACATAAACCCAAATTTAAGAGACTTTACATTTTTTGTTTCCTAAAGCGTACAACTTTGTTCGACACGCTTTTCAGATTTACCTTCCACGTCCTGGAACTATAGCTAATTGATATTCTTCTATAAATGCTGAACCTGGTTTTAGCTCAGAAGTTTTCCGTGTGCTCAAAGAAAAGTTCCAAAAACAGCTTGGTTTAGTGTGCAGTTTGATATTGGATACAATGGCCATTCGGCAGCATAAAGATTGGAGATCATTCAATACTCATTCTACAGCTAGCAGTCGTGGAAGACGGACCTCCTATGAAGCCTCTCTTGCGATCTGAAGAATTTCTTTCAAGACTTGCTTAGCTTAGCGCCCTAGATCTGCTGAGGTCCATGCTTATCCCTTGGACCTAACCTCAGCAAACACCCCATTGGGTATCGGGCTGCGTCGCGCTGGCAAGCAGCCCTTAGTGACAGCTGGTGCTTTCGACACGGCCTGTGATTGGTGCTCCTAGTGGTGCCTTCGTTACGGCCCGTCCTGGTGCTCCTGGCGTCACGTGAGTACATTTTACTTACTAAATCAACAGGAGAGGACAACACCCTATGTCCTACTCAAACAACTCCCCAGAAAAGCCCATATGTTTCTCCTCAATATTTTCAACTCATGCTCACGCCTGAGATATTACCCTACTGAGTGGAAGCATGCTATTGTTGTTCCACTTCTCAAACCCAAAAAACGAGGAGCGGTACCGGAAGAATACCGGCCCATCATCAGTCTCCTCAACCACATCTCAAATATATATGAGAAACTAATCCTCATACATGTCCGAAAACACTGCGACACACATGACATCATCCCTCCGGAACAAACCGGGTTCTCTCGCGGCGTTAGCTGCTATCATCACGTAGCAAAACTACAGTATGATACAGCGAAAAACCTCAATAAAAATCTTGCAACCGCAATGATCTCATTAGATCGCACACAGGCATTTGATTCTGTATCCCTGACCATCTTAATTGATCAACTCCGGCTTCACCAATTCCCGGACCAACTGGTCGACATTATTGGCTCCTACATCAGTGACCGGACATTTTCTGTCCGTGTCAAATCTGAGATATCCTCCCCGCGCCCAGTTACCTGTGGTGTTCCTCAGGGCTCGGTCCTTGCGGCAGTCCTTTTCAACATATATACAGCCCATATAGTAGGGCAAAAGATTGACGATGTCCAAATCGCTGCATATGCTGATGATATTGCTATATACACAGCAAGCATGAATGCAGATCACGCCATGCGCAAGGCCCAAACAGTAGCCCAAAAAATCACAGATAAACTCAAAAACATTAATATCCACATAAACACACAAAAAACAGATGCCATCACATTTTCATACAAGAAAACTCTCAAACAACAACCAAAACTGAATGGGCAAACCATTCAGAATAAAAGACAGCTCACAGACCTCGGTATGAAATTGGAATCACATTCATCATTCACTGCTCACACAAAACACAGGATACATATAGCCAAAGCCACAACACACCAACTCAATCACTTACTCTACTCACCAGGGCTGACACTCAGACTCAAGATCCTCATTTATAAAGCCATCCTCAGGCCTACACTGCTACAAGGTGCCCCCCTCCTGCCTTATCTATACCCCTCAGCCCTGAAGTTCCTCCAAACATTCCAAAACAGCGTCCTACAAAAAATCACCAAACGAACGTTACTCGAAAGACGGAACATGAAATATATTCACAACGAACTACAACTCGACACTGTTCAAGATTTGGTTCACCTGAAATATGAAAGACCCGAACCAATTGCTGACACATTTCACAACTGGATCTCATCATGTCAATATTTATTTAGATCCATCTCACATACTAAAATTAGTTAGAAATACGCCCCATGACTTGAAAAACTCATGGGTCCGGATGGGAGGGTGATCTGATGGATTTATTAAAAATTATTTATTGGAATTATG
Organism: Rhaphigaster nebulosa; assembly: GCA_948150685.1. Classification (NCBI taxonomy): domain Eukaryota; kingdom Metazoa; phylum Arthropoda; class Insecta; order Hemiptera; family Pentatomidae; genus Rhaphigaster; species Rhaphigaster nebulosa. The sequence goes on along the minus strand of OX411307.1, from coordinate 85,326,245 downwards.
GAATGTAAAAATTATTGCAATTGTTAGAAATCGAAGGTATGAATTTAGGCAATAAAATTAAAAAATAACTTGTCCGGTCTTTGTTTGTATAAAAGAAAAATATTTGAAACAAGCCATAAACGAAAACAACGAAGTTCATCTTTTTCTCAACCTAGAGAAGGCTGAAAATTACATATGATGTCTAAAAGAAAAAAATGGTAGACTGATACTCAATGACTCTCGGAAATGTTTTTATGGGTTTTCTGATTTGCATCAATAGTATGGGCATATTGCCATATTGTATGACATATTGTATGACGGACTTATTAAACAAGAAAAAACTAAATGAAGTCTATACCCATGCATAAGTGCTTTTGAGTTTTTCAACTTATTCAGAAAAATAATTGTTCATAAGCAGTTACATAAAACTGATTCTAGTAGTGGAAACTCAATTCCACCTTGACGAAATAGACCTGCTTGGATTGGGTTTAGGAGTATTGAGCAGTGAAAATAAACTCAATTACAACCTCACCCATTATTCCAACAATTTACTATCCCATTGCTTAAATATGAGCTTCTTTGTAGAATCGCACCATTTCTCAACTGCTGGAGAATTATCACAGAAACTGGTTAATTGAAAGCATTGGGAAAATTTATTACAATATCAGAATTAAGAAATACATCCGCGACCAAAACCAGAATATGGAAGTACAAAAAATTAGACAGAAACTGAAAAAAATTGTTCATTTTAAAGGATAGTAACGAAAGTGTTCAATAATATTTAGATGTTAAATAATATATGCTAGGTTTAGAAATTATGATAATCTAAAATGTTAAAGTTAATAAAATGTTAATGTTAAATGATATTAGGTTAAATACGCGTACTTGTAAGCTTTTTAATAAAGAGAAATGCTCGTTCATTTTATTTTTGTAGGATTTTGTTCACCTTACAAACTAAATTGTTGAACTTATTCGCTAATTTAGTAATTAACTTGAAAAGTGATTAAAAATAATCCAAACGAAAGGCGATAATAGCGGGTAAACAACTAATTAGAGAAAAATAGCAGTGAAACTGGGGTTGGATTGGCGAGGTAAGTAACCAAGAGATGGGGAGACAGGGCACATTTATACCTGGCCTTTCCTATGGGGAAGGCCTTAGTAGTTAATTATATACTCATTGATGAAGTGCCCAGAGGCACTTGATTTTCGTCCTTGGGCGCTGCGTGTTGTCAATATTATACGTTCTACGTAGTATTAATGATGATATAACTGCAGGGCATTCGTACACCAGATAATCTTAAAAAGGTAATCCTGGTTTTGAGAGAGAAATTTAATTTATTTTCAACTTCAGTCAGACATTTATTATTATTAAATCTAATATTTTTAAATGAATTATTATTATTATTTTAGAATTTCACAAATGCTGGAAATATTCAACTACCCGGATTTTTCTATTTTTTGGTCGTACAGTTTCTTCAGTTCCATACAAAGCTTTGATATTTACTTTGTTACTTGGGTATTACAAGATTTTTCTGTCCTCATTGGAGACTTTCAATGATCGTAGCCACCTTTTTCCTGTTTCGCAGAACCTGAATATCAGGTTTAATGCTTGTCGCTATATGATTATAGGGAGATCCCAATATTATTGGACAGAATAGTCCACGGCGATAGTGCATGGTGGTTGTAAAGGGGATCCCTGACGATCACTCTAATCCAACAACTCCACACCAAATGGAACATGGAAAAACCGTAGAGTGGTAAATCCTATGTGGAGTAGTTGGAGTAGTGGAGAGCAGCTGGGATTCCATCGGACTCAAAATCCATCGCGTTACAACAAAATCCAATCACTCCAACCAATCGTGAGTGTGAAAAACGGATGGATTGGAACAATGAACTGCACAGTTTTTAGGCTGTACTGTACTGATAGTAACTATTATTTTCGGACTGTATAGCTAAACTATTTACTGGTTTGTTGATATTAAGATTAGAACAGTGGACAGAAGAAAATAAAATATTGCACAAATGTCAGGCAGGGTTCCGAAGGAGATATTCTACTGTTGACAATATTTTTAATTTGTTGAATATTATTAAAATTCAGATCAGTAAGAAACGTCACATGTTGTATTGCCTGTTCATTGATTTTAAGGCGGCTTTTGATTCACCGGATAGAAACTCGCTTTTTTATAAATTGCATATGTTGGGGATATCCAGTAAATTCATTAAGGCCCTTCAGGCTATGTACAACTGTACTGAATCTTCTGTTTGGACTGGTGGCGGCGTAACGGAAGCTTTTAAAACATCTGTAGGGTTGAGGCAGGGTTGTTTGCTATCACCCGCGTTATTTTCACTCTTTGTGAATGATTTTTTTGATTTCATTGGTGGTGGTATAAGGGTTGGGGGAGTAAATATTCGCTGTCTAATGTACGCAGATGATATCGTTTTGCTCGCGCCGGAGCCTAAGGTTCTTCAAATGATGATAAATAGGGTTGCGGAATACTGTGGCTTGTGGAATTTGCCAGTCAATTTGGAAAAAACAAAAATTATGGTTTTTTTCGCAATGGAGGAAAATTAGGAAAGAACGATAAATGGAAAATAGAATCAAAAAATTTGGAAATAGTAAATCATTATAATTATCTGGGAATAGGTCTGACCCCCCTTTGCAAATTGAAGACTCATTTCTTAAATAAGTTAAATATCTCAAAATTTGCTGTAAATACAACCTATACTTATTTGCTGAACAAAAATGAAATATCATTATCAAAAAAAGTGGATGTTTATTGTGCTGCCGTTCGATCAATAATTTGTTACGGTTTGGGGATACCGTAGTTTTGAAGAAGTAGAAAAACTGAATATATTTTTTATAAAAAAACTGTTCTCCCTTCCTGTTAATTCACCACACTACATTTTATATCTGGAATCTAATTTAAATTCAATATTCTTTCATTGTTTATATTTACATTTACAATCTATACAAAGGGTTCTTTCTTTGCCAGATACAAGGCTGCCTAAAATTCTAGCTAAGGAAATAATTAAAAAGAAAATATTTTGGCATAAAGAAAACTCCGAAATTTGTAACAGAATAAATATTCCATTAGAATATGAAAGCAATGAAATAATTTCACTTATTTTGGATAAATTAAAAAATAATTTTAAGGCGGATATGATGGAGAAAGCCAAAGTATCTAATTTCCATGATCTTTATAAGGAGTTAAACAGTGACTTAGGTGACAGGCATTACATGCTAGATGGGAATAAAATGAATTTTATTAAGGTAATTTTTAGGCTCCGAGGACAATTGGTTCATCTTAACAATAGTGTTATGAGGAGTGAGGAACAAAGATTGTGTACTCTTTGTAATTTAAATGCAATTGAGGATTTATACCACTACGTGGCTGTTTGTCCGATTTTACAAGAATATAGGGCCAAGTATTTTAAGAAAAATTCGTCATGAACTAATAGACTTATTAAATGCTAAGGATTGGAACAGTTTATACCAGTACCACATATCAGCTTATGGCTACAGAATGTTATTGATTCGGCAGTACAACACATAATATTCTTCTCCTATATATAAATAAAAATCACAAAATAAATAAAAAAACCAAGTGTATTAAAGATAAATTATTAATAAATTGATTAAAAATAAATTAATTATAAATTGGATGCTCTTTGTTATTAAATTGATATGTAATGTATTTAATTAAGAAATTATTAACAAAAGGATGTATGTGAGCTGTTTCTTATTGTATAACAATTGTATATATATAGGCAACTTGACAGACGTTATACCATGTCAACAAAGGCTTGTTAGAGAATTTGGTTGTTTGTTTGGATGTAAATTTATTTTCAATAAATCTTTTTATCTATCTATCTATCAATCTACTGATAGTAACAAAAATTGTTTGTCAGTAAATGCAGTGTTGTTAAAATTGACGATATTGATTGTATCAAATATTATTTAAAATTATGTGAATAAATTATAATTTTTTTCTAATAATTATGCTAGAAAATACTTATAAATATTAATTATAAGTAAATAAACATTTTACAGTAAATTTCCACAATTTTTATATTTTTTGGAGAGGGAGTCAAGATTAAATTATTTAATGTTTTTGCTATTGTAGAACCACCATTTATACATTTTACTTGAGCATAAATCACCTGTTGGAAAAATGGAACAATGGAGTTGAGTGATCGTCAGTGGGGCTCTTGAAATTGTCTTAACTCCATGTATTACAGCTGTTCCAATTCAATGTTCCATGTTCCACTTGAAGTGGTCGTCGCCGCGTTAAGTATTGTTCCTTCCATAAATATGTAAATTTTGCATGATTGAAATGAATCATCTGAGCCAAATCGTTATGACTTTCACGGTATTTCCTTCCTGCTGATATCGTACAACCTGTTGCTGCATGTTCAAGGGACTCCATAGCTACTTTACAGAGTCGGTATTCGTCACTATAATTTTCGGTTAGTGTGTACTTACGTAAGAATCTCTCTGTTTCCCAGAACAGTTTGTCCGTTCTTAAAAAATTAACCAAAACATAAAGATCATAAGTATGTAAAGTATTTGAAATGATATTGGTTGGGAACATAAATAGGAGGAAGAGAATTTATGAGTCAATAATTACAGGGATAAGCTAGGAAAATGATAGATTTTTTCAGCATTATAGTGCCAAAAGATTTATTTGTGAAGGTAATATACATATAAAGGTGTAATTAAAAAATAGTTAATACTTTTTTGTATGGTACTTACAATCATTAAAAATGTTCTCCTTCAGGAATTGCAATAAGCATGAACAGAATTTATATATAAAGAAAAAGGATTGTAAATATAAAGATTATAGATTTATGTATTATGTTGGTATACATAAGAACCATAAAATTAAAATTTAGTAATGTTTTAAAATTAGACAAATATAGCTTACCCCTTTTGCTTGCAGTATTTGACAGAATTTATCTAATGAAACTTTATCATCACCGCAAAGAACATATGCGACACTTTCCAACTGTTCGGCCAAATCGATTTGCTTCTCGTCCCTGTTAAAACGAGTAAAAATTATATATAACATAATAATTAGAATAAATTATTTCGCAGTTTATGCGAAAGGATTCATTCAACTGTAAGCAATCGAACTGGGGTTCGATACTCATAGCAGTCAATTTAAAGTTAGATAGATTATTTTCATCCTTCGCCTTTCGTTTTATTTTTGCTTCGAGGTCTTCAGAGATACCTCCGTACATCGTTTAACAGTAGCCAAAGTGGGAGAATATTAAGGAGGTAACTGGGAATTTTCGGATTTCAAATGGGAATAGGTGACGAAGGTAATTTAGTCGCTTTAAGATGGAAAAGGTACGAGAAATATCGGAGACATGTTTTTGGTGGTTTATAGTTTTACCCGGAATGAGTTTGATGATTTCAAGGTTTTTGATGATTGGATAGTATTTTATGGGATTATTGTTTAGGAACAGGGTTGGGATGTGAGGAACAGTTCTAAGGAGGTGATTGGAACCTATTGCTATTGTCTTCCTCTTCTCTGGATTCAATTTCGGCTTGTTAGTTACAGCCCAGTGACTTATTCGGTTCAAGTCCTCTTGAATCGAATAAGTCAGATACTCCAGAGCTCGAAACAGTTATTGAACTTTTTCAAAAAGTTTCAGTTTAACTGTTTTACAAGAACTTTTAAAATTAAAGTATTAACACAAAAGACTCTTCTGATGAACAGTTTCTTAAGAACTTATATCATTTTTTATAAAAGTTCTGTTAATATAAGTTCTTGCCAAAACTATTTTTTATAAAAGTTCTGTTACTAGAAGTTCCTACTAGAACATTTTAAATATAAGTTTTCACATACTTATGTGGCAAAACTTGAAAGGGATCTTCGGAGGTGGGGGAAATTTCAGGAGACAGCAGTATTGTTGAAAATAATTTAAAAAAATCTTAAAATAATAAATAAAATTTGAAATAAAAGAAAAATAGAAAAACAATTATCTTTTTATTTAACATTTAATTTTTAATGTCAATAGAAAGATTTCTTTAATTTTAATTAAATCTCCTACAGAATATTTATTTATAGAAATAACATATAAGATAAGAAAATCTTTCAAGACACAATTCCGTAAGTATTTTCCACATTTAATTGGGAACTGAAAACATTTATTATAATCTCACTAAAAAGCTCTGACGAGAACGTTTTTAATATATAACTTGTATAAAAGGGTTCTTACGATACAGTTCTCAAAGAATTTTTACTATATAAGTTCTGACCAATCTTATAATAAAAGTTTTGACATAGAAGTTCTTGCAGGAACTGTTTCAAAAAAGTTCCTAAGAAAAAGTATAATTTAGAACAAGAACTTTTTCAAAATAAATGTGCATAGTTATTTTGGAGCCCTGAGATAATCTTGTGGCAATTAATAGGTCGGAAAGCGGGAAGGTCAGGTATGGAAATCGTCAGCATAAAAATGGTATTGGGAGTGATGGATAAGGAGGGGAAGGTCATTAATATAAATAGCAAATAGAGTAGGGGACAAAGACGAACCCTGAAGGACAGGGGCTAGCGTTTTGGATGGGGGCTGACCTGGGACCGTTCCGTGGAGATTTAGCCCAAGTTGGATTAATTTACCGGTGACGGGAAGTAATTGATACCAACAGCGTAGTATCTGACTGAGTGATATCGGAGTGAAATTTGGTTCGAATTGGCCCAGAGATTACCGAGATATCGCCGGATAGATAATCGGATTGACAGAGCCGAGGAACAGTCAATCTAGGTCAAGTAGGTAAAATAACCGGGAACGGTATAATTTGCTAAAATAGTTATTTGGTCGGTGTCTGAGTGAGATTGGATTAAGCCCTAAGATCGCAAAGATATCGGCGGATAAAGGAGTAGAGAATTAGCGAGTGGATACCACAACGATCAGGTTAAGACGAGCACGTGGTCACCACGAGGCAACACCCGTATTGGTTTAGCAGGGAAATAGGGTGAATGGTTGGCGTAGAATACCACCGATCTAGCTAAGTTCCCAGCAATACCTGAGTGAGATTTGGAGCCACCAAGCCCAAAGATCACGAAGATATATGTGGATTGGGGCCGAGACTGATTGCCCGCAGCTGCTGTGTGTGTGTGTTAACGTGGCTTCAACGAGGTTGGCCGACCAAGTCTGAGTGAGGAGACCGCGGGTAGGCTCATTCGACAGATCTCGCTGAGCTTAGAAAAACGGTGGGGTGGAGCTTGGGGATTGCCCTACAAGGTAAGGAGAAATAAATTTTTAAATTTATTGGCGAATTCGGACTTAGTGCGTGGGCACCGGTCCTGACGGGATCTATCAAGATTGAGCTTGAAGGTTGAGAGTTGGCTCATTTGGCAGATCTCGTTGAGCCTAGAAAACGTTGGGCTGGACCTCAGGGATTACCTTACAAGGTAAGGAGAAACGAAATTTTAAATTTATTGGCGAATTCGGACTTAGTGCGTGGGCACCGTTCCTGACGGTCTGTCAAGATTGAGCTAGGAGGTTGAGAGCAGGCTCATTTGACAAATCTGTTAACTGCCCGACGAAGAGTTCTCCTCCTGAATGTAAAAACTGTGCAGCGGTGGGGAAAAAAGAAGAGGAAAGGAGGCATATCGCTGGCAGTCGGGACTGCCCAGTACACCTCGATGAGATGAGGAAACTGGCGAAGAGGACCTGTTATGCCTAGACTGAGGGTGCTGCAGGTCAACATGGCCCGGAGGCGAGTGGTGGCTGACGAGTTGAGGACCCTCGCCCGGCAATGTGACCTAATGGCTGTCCAGGAACCGTGGTGCCACAAGAGCCTGGTCGATGGATTTGGCGTAGCATCGAGAGTGGTGGCCCTGGGGAGTGGAGAGAGGAGGCCTAGGGCAGCCATAGTCATCGTCAATCCTTCAGTCGACGCCATGGAGCTGAAACAGCATACAACCGCGGATCAAGCGGCATGCTATATCAGATGGGACAACATTTCCTTTGCCCTGGTATCATCCTACATGACGCCTCGAGAAAATATCGACGACAGCATCACCGCCATGGAGGCTATTGCGCTCCGATATCGAAATGCGCTGGTTTGCTGTCACCAACTCATGGAACACGGCCTAAGGTTCGGCGCGAACAGACGTGCGAGGCAGGATTGTGGAGGACGGCGTCGCAAGATGTCAACTCATAGTGATGAATGAACTCTCTGGACCTACCTTCATTGGAGCGAGAGGGCAAAGTTGGATAAATCTAACGCTGGCTTCGCCAACCATGTCGAGACGCGTCACCGACTGGACCCTGCGATCGAATACGAGCTCTGATCATGCAACCATAAACTTCAGCGTGGAAGAAGAAGAGGAAGAAGAGAATCGCCATGAAACTGACAGGGGATTCGTCAGCAGACTGGGCGCAATTCTCCAGGACCCTTGAGGGAATACTGGTGGACAGAGAGTGGGAAGAAACTGCGGCCGACAGTGGCGAGCTTACCGAAAGAGTAGAGATGCTGATGAGTGCCGTCACTGAGGCGGCAGAAAACTCTCTCCCTCGCCGAAGGATAAGGTAAGGATAAGGGCACGCCCGGTCCCGTGGTGGACGCCGACACTAACAGCGCTCAAGAGAGAGTACCATAGAGCGAGGTGAAGATACCATGGATGCAGAGAAGAAGAGGTGAAGGCTGACCTACGAGAAGAGAGTAGGCGCATGTACCGAGCATAACGGAATGGGTTGCGACACCAGAAGAAAAAGTCATGGGACGAGTTTATAGTGGAGGAGTCAACAATGAATCCCTGGGGGATAACGTACAGAGTGGCACTGGACAAAGTGAAGCCGTCTCAGATTATGGCAGCAATGAGAGTGGGAGGTGACCAGGCAAACACTCTGGAGGAGACGGCGATAATGTTTGTGGATTACACATACCCCAGGGATGACCCGTCCCAGGACACAGAGGAGGATAGAATGGTAAGGCGCACCACCGAATATCCACCGAGAACGGACTTGTGTCCATGGGACATTTGGGATCTTCGCATAGAGTTAGACAAACAGAGAACTGGAAGAGCCCCAGGACTTGATGGTGTTGACGCGGCAATCCTGAAGAATAGTGCCAACCATATCGAAGAGGAGCTCCTTAGCATTTTCAATCAATGCTTGGACAGGGGGCAGTTTCCGAGGCAATAGAAGATCGGTGACCTGCGACTTATACGAGTATACAAAGGGAGAGGTAAGGATACGGAAGAATCTAAGGCGTACCGACCCATATGCCTCCTCCCTGTTGTTAGTAAGGTCCTGGAACACCTAATCATCACTAGCTTACGGCCAGTCCTCCAAGCGGCGAGCCACCCACGACAATTTGGATCAGCAAGAGGAAAAGGGACAGCGGACGCGCTGACGCGAGTGCGAAGGGACGCTGAGGAGAGAGCAGCGAAGTACGTGTTGATGATATTATTCGACATATCCTCTGCCTTCGATAGTGTGTGGTGGCTTTTCGTACTCCAGCGACTGCAGGAGTTTGATGCCCCCAGCAACCTGTACTCCCTTGTTAGTAGTTATCTCAGTGATAGAAGGGTAATGGTACGTGGTTGCTTCTACGAGGTTGAAAGAAGGATTGAGGGATTTCTAGGGACGGCTTATGTCGACGGCCTAGCGGTTATAATTTCCGCGAACAGCAGAGCCAGACTAATCGGAGATACGAAGAGATGTGCCAGTAAGGTTGCGGAATGGTGTGAGAGGCGAAAGCTAAGTATGGCCGCTGCCAAGACGCAGGTAATGTTGCTGAGAGGCTCGACCTACCCTATCAGCCTGAACATAGGAGGAGAACGGGTCCGCCTCAGTGACGAGGTGACATACCTTAGGGTGAAATTAAAGAAGAGATTTGACGTCACCCCACACCTCGGATACCTCTGAGATAGGGTGACCTGCTCCCTGAATGGACTGTCGAGAATAGGGGGTGCATTCTGGGGCCTGAGGTACTAGAACCATCTATAAGGGAGTCGTGCTGGGCATCCTGAGGTATGCATCCCCTGCCTGGAGTCGTTATCTCACACAAACACAGAAGAAAAAGCTGGCGACCATCCAGAGACTGGCACTGCTGCGGGTCACCAAAGCATACAGAACCGTGTCGCACGAGGCGGTGCAGGTATTGGCCGGAGAAATGCCCTTGGATCTCATCTTGCGAGAGGACACCATCAAATTCGATGTTAAGAGGCAAGGGATTGATGCAATTCCGGAGGGACTGCAGCAGAGGATAGGTGAGGAGCCTAGGAGGTGGAAGAAGGTGTTGAGGGAGGACTCACTGGATGAGTGGAACAGACGGTGGGTCACTTGTGAAAAGTGCGCAACCCTTAAGAAGTTCTTTCCTACCGTCTACTCCAGGTTAGCGGCGAAGTGGGACCATCCCGATTACTGGTCCTCACAGATTCTGACAGGCCATGGGGGTTTCCGGGAGAAGCTGCGGAAGCATAGCAAGAATTTCGATCCCAGGTGCCCCACCTGCGGAGTGCCTGATACAGCCGAGCACGCAGTAATATCCTGTGCCGCCATGGATGGACATCGAACCTGGCTATTCAGGAAAACCGGACTGTACAGCTTTGACGAGGCCGATTTTCCGAGGTTGGTAGAGGAGGAAAATTACCCGTTCTTCATGGAATACATAGGAAGGTGGAGAGAGATCGTGGTTCCCACACATTTCACTCTTGGTAGAGGCCGTTCACCCGAAGAAGGGGAGGCAAGGGATTGATGCAATTTCGGAGGGACTGCAGCAGAGGATAGGTGAGGAGCCTAGGAGGTGGAAGAAGGTGTTGAGGGAGGACTCACTGGATGAGTGGAACAGACGGTGGGTCACTTGTGAAAAGGGCGCAACCCTTAAGAAGTTCTTTCCTACCGTCTACTCCAGGTTAGCGGCGAAGTGGGACCATCCCGATTACTGGTCCTCACAGATTCTGACAGGCCATGGGGGTTTCCGGGAGAAGCTGCGGAAGCATAGCAAGAATTTCGATCCCAGGTGCCCCACCTGCGGAGTGCCTGATACAGCCGAGCACGCAGTAATATCCTGTGCCGCCATGGATGGACATCGAACCTGGCTATTCAGGAAAACCGGACTGTACACCTTTGACGAGGCCGATTTTCCGAGGTTGGTAGAGGAGGAAAATTACCCGTTCTTCATGGAATACATAGGAAGGTGGAGAGAGATCGTGGTTCCCACACATTTCACTCTTGGTAGAGGCCGTTCACCCGAAGAAGGGGAGGCAAGGGATTGATGCAATTCCGGAGGGACTGCAGCAGAGGATAGGTGAGGAGCCTAGGAGGTGGAAGAAGGTGTTGAGGGAGGACTCACTGGATGAGTGGAACAGACGGTGGGTCACTTGTGAAAAGTGCGCAACCCTTAAGAAGTTCTTTCCTACCGTCTACTCCAGGTTAGCGGCGAAGTGGGACCATCCCGATTACTGGTCCTCACAGATTCTGACAGGCCATGGGGGTTTCCGGGAGAAGCTGCGGAAGCATAGCAAGAATTTCGATCCCAGGTGCCCCACCTGCGGAGTGCCTGATACAGCCGAGCACGCAGTAATATCCTGTGCCGCCATGGATGGACATCGAACCTGGCTATTCAGGAAAACCGGACTGTACAGCTTTGACGAGGCCGATTTTCCGAGGTTGGTAGAGGAGGAAAATTACCCGTTCTTCATGGAATACATAGGAAGGTGGAGAGAGATCGTGGTTCCCACACATTTCACTCTTGGTAGAGGCCGTTCACCCGAAGAAGGGGAGGCAAGGGATTGATGCAATTCCGGAGGGACTGCAGCAGAGGATAGGTGAGGAGCCTAGGAGGTGGAAGAAGGTGTTGAGGGAGGACTCACTGGATGAGTGGAACAGACGGTGGGTCACTTGTGAAAAGGGCGCAACCCTTAAGAAGTTCTTTCCTACCGTCTACTCCAGGTTAGCGGCGAAGTGGGACCATCCCGATTACTGGTCCTCACAGATTCTGACAGGCCATGGGGGTTTCCGGGAGAAGCTGCGGAAGCATAGCAAGAATTTCGATCCCAGGTGCCCCACCTGCGGAGTGCCTGATACAGCCGAGCACGCAGTAATATCCTGTGCCGCCATGGATGGACATCGAACCTGGCTATTCAGGAAAACCGGACTGTACAGCTTTGACGAGGCCGATTTTCCGAGGTTGGTAGAGGAGGAAAATTACCCGTTCTTCATGGAATACATAGGAAGGTGGAGAGAGATCGTGGTTCCTACACATTTCACTCTTGGTAGAGGCCGTCCACCCGAAGAAGGGGAGGCAAGGGATTGATGCAATTCCGGAGGGACTGCAGCAGAGGATAGGTGAGGAGCCTAGGAGGTGGAAGAAGGTGTTGAGGGAGGACTCACTGGATGAGTGGAACAGACGGTGGGTCACTTGTGAAAAGGGCGCAACCCTTAAGAAGTTCTTTCCTACCGTCTACTCCAGGTTAGCGGCGAAGTGGGACCATCCCGATTACTGGTCCTCACAGATTCTGACAGGCCATGGGGGTTTCCGGGAGAAGCTGCGGAAGCATAGCAAGAATTTCGATCCCAGGTGCCCCACCTGCGGAGTGCCTGATACAGCCGAGCACGCAGTAATATCCTGTGCCGCCATGGATGGACATCGAACCTGGCTATTCAGGAAAACCGGACTGTACACCTTTGACGAGGCCGATTTTCCGAGGTTGGTAGAGGAGGAAAATTACCCGTTCTTCATGGAATACATAGGAAGGTGGAGAGAGATCGTGGTTCCCACACATTTCACTCTTGGTAGAGGCCGTCCACCCGAAGAAGGGGAGGCAAGGGATTGATGCAATTCCGGAGGGACTGCAGCAGAGGATAGGTGAGGAGCCTAGGAGGTGGAAGAAGGTGTTGAGGGAGGACTCACTGGATGAGTGGAACAGACGGTGGGTCACTTGTGAAAGGGCGCAACCCTTAAGAAGTTCTTTCCTACCGTCTACTCCAGGTTAGCGGCGAAGTGGGACCATCCCGATTACTGGTCCTCACAGATTCTGACAGGCCATGGGGGTTTCCGGGAGAAGCTGCGGAAGCATAGCAAGAATTTCGATCCCAGGTGCCCCACCTGCGGAGTGCCTGATACAGCCGAGCACGCAGTAATATCCTGTGCCGCCATGGATGGACATCGAACCTGGCTATTCAGGAAAACCGGACTGTACACCTTTGACGAGGCCGATTTTCCGAGGTTGGTAGAGGAGGAAAATTACCCGTTCTTCATGGAATACATAGGAAGGTGGAGAGAGATCGTGGTTCCTACACATTTCACTCTTGGTAGAGGCCGTCCACCCGAAGAAGGGGAGGCTGCAGCCGCTGAGACAGCCTGAGGAGGAACCGCGGGAAGAAGCTGAAGTCTAGTGGCAGCTCTGGGCAGTGCAGAGAGGAGGCTCAGAGTTACAAGTCAAAGCCAGCCCTGACTACACGAATCAGGAAGGAAGGACAAAAAGGTGCATCCCCATCAGTAAACTGTGTGCAGCCGCGCACCGGGCTGCACCATAGAATACCCAAATATTGTTCCCATAATTAAAGACACCCTTAAATAATAATAATAATTAAAGACACCGTATAACAATAATAAATAAATAGTTTAAAAATTAATTCAGAGTTTTATTGGCGGTAGTGCCATACGTACATCCCATACGTAACATCCCACTGCTGCTGAAACCCCGTATGCCAGAAATGGCCAGGAAGGGGGAATTAAAAAAAAAAAAAGCTGACCTGGGACGTATTGTGACCGACTAGAGAGAAAGGGTTGGAACCAGCGTATAGCACTGTTGGATAGAGGGAGATTTTGAATTTTGGTGAGGAGGATGTTATGGTCAACTGTGTCGAATGCTTTAAAGAAATCTAAAAGGATGAGGATAGTTTGTTTTAGGTGTTCAATGGCAGTTTGGAGGTCGTGGGTTATTTTCATTGGGTTGAATAGCTAGGTCGAAAACCAGACTAGAGAGGATTAATGAGGGAGCGTTCTTCTAGGAAGTTTGAAAGTTCAGTTTGTACGAGGCGTTCCAAAGGTTTTGAAAGATTAGAGAGGAGAGAAATAGGACGGAAGTCATGTGGTGAGGAAGGATTTGAAATTTGATTTAATGGTCGAACAAGGGCGGTTTTCCAGAAAGAAGAGAATAGGGAGTTTTGCAGAGAAAAGTTGTAAATGTGGTAAAGATGAGGTATAAGGATTGGGAGAAATGATTTTATTAGTTTTACAGGGATGTTATCAGGCCACACAGTCATTGGTGTGGGATTTTAGGATAGTGGTGAGAAATTCATTGTACTACACGTGGGAGAAAAGGAAGCTTTCTGAGTTCAAGCTTTGGCGTTCAATATCGGTAGCAGATGAAGATTTGGGAGCAAAGGATATTAAATGGTTATTGAGATCATCTGGGGTGATTGGGAGATAACTGGGGTTACTGGATTCTGGTACGGATAATTATCAAAGTATTTTCCATTTTGATTTGGAATCAGGAGCATTTGTGAGGGCGGAATGGATGTGGAAGGATTCAGCAGGCCGAACTGCGGATTGGGTTCGATTACGAAGTTGTTTAAAAGACGCATAATCTGCTGGCAGACGAGTGCGACGAAATTTGCGTCTTGCTGCTTCCCTTCTTTTCATCATTTCCTTTATTTCGGAGGCTAGCTAAGGCCCTTGTGAGGCGGGGTAAGATTCGGGATTTAAGGTTAGGATGAATTTCTAGCATGAACTGTAGATTTGAGATGAGGGTGGGAACCATATGAATGGACCGAGTTCATATCAGGTTGGAGGAATTTATAGGAAAGGAGATCCAGACAACGATATGATACCACTTTGGGAATAAAGGATTTGACGGGTATGTCATACGAAATCTGGATAAGATCGTGTGACGAAAGAAAGGGAACGGGTTTGCTGGGAAGATTTTCATCGGAGAGTCAGAGATGTGGAGGTCTAACCAGGTGTCGGAAAATTGAGTGTGATGGGCAGGAGAATGAGGAATGAGGTAAAGATTGAGGGAAAATACGAGGTAAATATGAAAGGATTTATCGCTGGTTTCAGAAAGAATATTAGTGTTAAAATCGCCAGCGATAATTACATTGGAATAAATAGAGACTTGGTGGACAAAGGAGGATTCAAAGAGGTTTTGAATGGAATAAGAGGAGATCAGTAAACAATAGCATATAACAGAGGAGAGGAAATAGTTGAAATTTAAACAAACATATATTCTAGGAGAGGAACATCAGGAGAAGGGGATCTGAGGAAAATTTTGGCCTTGAGAGTGTCGTGGATATATATTCCTGTCGGAATATCCACTTCCCGTGCGATCAGATCTATCATGACGAAGAAAAAAGTAATTGGGAAGGGAAATTTGGGAGGAAGGAATGAAAGATTTTAACCAGGTTTCAAATACAGCTATTATATCATAAAAATTATCGTGGAAATATTGCTGAAATTCATCATAGTGGGCAATAAGATATTGTACATTGACGTGACAGGAACTCAGGATATAAGTCATGACTGAGGGGTTGGGATGTGGAATTGCAGGAAAAAGGATCGAGGTTGAAGAATAGAATAGTATAGATTTTTACACAAAATTCAGTTTTAAGATAAGATAGAATGTAAATATACAATAAGAATTGAAACAAAATATGAAAATTAAATTATGAGAAAAGAAAAATATGAATAACATCGATTAAAAAAAAAAGAAAAGAAAAGGTGTATAGCAAAATACTGATAGTGAAAAAAAAAATAGCATCCTTCAATATACAAAAAATAAAATATCTTCAATAAAAATATAAATAAAATATCTTCGATATAAACAAATAAAATATATTGAAAATGAAAAAATAAAATATCTTCGAAAAAAAAAATGAAATATCTTCAATATAAAAAAATGTAAAATGTAGAGAAGTCCCTCTTGGTTCTTTTCTGCCGCACAAGTTCATATCTCAGAGTTTGAGATATAAATCTTACAATAATAGGGCCCGGAGTTTCTTCTTGTCTAGGCCTGGGCCGCACGACGTGGTCCAGATCGTCCGTGCACAGCTTAACGCCCAGGCCTGCATCGACGCTGAGTATAGTGCCTTCCAGGGTCAAAATGCCTCAAATTACCATGGTGCTTTTAATCGATTTTGTTCTGCACTATTTAAACGACCCTCGAGGTCCCATATTTTAGCTTTCAGATTAGTATTTCCTACAGATAATTTCACTCTCTGATTTTTTTCATACTCTAGGAGGTTTTCGATTTTCTGTAGTCTTTCATTGTTTTCAAACGAAAGCTCCGTTTGCTTCTGGAGAGTGTCCTTAATATCTTTTAACTCTTCGATGCCCCGAAGCGTAGCCTTCATCACCTGAACCTCTTCCAGTAGACCCCTCAGTAGTTCTATCATCGAGTCAGATTCATTCGCTTTTGATTTCCATGTTGCTAATTCGCATTCGGGGCATGTCCATTTTTTGTCAGTTTCCGACTCTGTAATATCGGACTTAAGGCATTTAACAAGAAAATATATTTTGGCTGACGACACATACAATTTTCATTTTGTCGTCTCAGTTAACAAACTTATTACAAATTTTGATATTGACCATTTTTAGTTTGAAATAAATTAAAAAACTTTTAAAGAACGGAAACGAGTAGAACAAAATAATAATATTATCCACTTTTGTTTAAGCGGAGAGACTGGTGGGATAACAAACTGTCCCTACCTCTTCAGCTCAGTGGCACTGACCAGTTAATATGTTTAAAATCTCGAAATGTTTTCTCACTACTTCTTCACTGTGTCCAAGGCCACTATATTTCGCTACCGGCTTAAGCGGTGAGAATATTCTGAATCTAAGAGAATATTGAACAGAATTTTCCGCTACTACCTGTTAAAACAGATGCACTAGAGACGCATGCGTAAGTAGTTGACAGGAAGAGAGATACTCTAAGACTAAAAAAAATTTTAGGTCGTTTTGCAATAGAGAAAAAAAAAACTTTAAAATAATACACTATATAATTCAAACTAAGATATATTACTGCTAAAAAATACAAAATGTATTTAAAATCTACAAAAATTAAAACAGAAAGGAAAAAAAATGTATTAAGCCATGAGGAAATATTCACTCCGCTAACATTTACACCATCAATTAGGTAGCTGATATTATTAAAATTTTCAATTTCTTTAGGAGGGCGCCCTCTGCGCCCCTCCCCCAGGGAATGGTCTAGCCTCATATATATAGTCTGTTCCTTGAGCTGAGACAATTCAAGTAAACATAAATGAATATTGAGGGTGTGCCTTTATGCTCCTCTGCTAGGCATTGCTTATTCCCCTAGATTAGGTTTATTTTTTTAAACCTCTGGGTTTATATTTTATTGTTAGAAAGTTTTTTTTATACATTTACTACTAAAAGCATTCCCAATTTTTATCTGATTAGAAACTAAAAATTAGAATGATCAGAAAAAAATTGGCTTGAAAACATAACTTGAGCTTTTATTAAATTAATTCATTTTGCTTGTATATACCAAACGCGCAGTGTAAGAAGTTAATAAAAATATGGTGCGGTGCGCTCATCACACAACTTTTCCTTATCATCCAATAATAATAATCTTTTTAACATAATTTTAAAGAGTTCACAAACATTACTTGAAACCAACTAGCAGAATACATTTCTGCTTCTTGTGAGCGCACCTTACCAATGTCGAACTTGTCTTTGTTTTTTTAATTATTTTCTTTTTTTTTATTTGAAAAATAATACAAGCTACCACATTCAAGGGCAATATGTATTAGGGCTATCAGAATCCATTCATACCATATAGACGAGATAAACGAAAAAAAAAGAACAACAAAAAAAACACAAGGAAACTAAATAAAAATAATAAATATCATATAAAAAGAAAACAAATGTACAATACTAGTAAAAATGAATAGATAGACAATTTAAATAATAACAAAATAGGTAAACAACCAAGAAAAGAAAAATTAAGTTAAGTAAAAATAAAATATGTCATCTTAAACACATTCTTACCAATATACAACATTTACAATCTGCCCAGGGAACTCCGAACCAAGCTCTTCCCCTACATATGAATGTCAAAGCCGGGCTCCAGGAGATCCCAGCGCTTCCCACAAAGTCGTGTCATTGGTATTGAAGACCAGTGGAGACTGAGTGAGGACACTAGAGCCACAGACGCTCAGGACGTGAGTGGAGAACCTGGCCATTGCCAGAACTCCAATAGCACATTTAAAAAAGGTCTCGAGGCCATTGCCGTTTCAACGTTCGAGGAGGGTTATAGGGATGGTTGGTGCTGGATAGGGATTGTGCTAAGGGATGAGGATGATGAGTAAGGTTCTGATAAAATGTTGAAAATTTGTATGGAATTATGCCAAGAATATGTGGGATGTTAAGGTCATGGTGTAAGGTCTTGTTTGAATCATAAATGGGCATTGACTTTTGTACGGAGGACTTTAGACTGAAAGGATTGAATAATGAAAATAATGGCATCCATAAACTGTCCCCCAAAGTTCTAGTCCGTAGGCCCAAATAGGTTTTAGAATGGCCTTGTAGATTAGTAGTTTGTTTGATATTGAAAGATGTGATGTTCTGTTCATTAGTCTGTATAACTGGCCATATCGTTGATTATGCTCTTGCCTTTTAAGTCTAGTGTGAGGGTTCCATGTTAGTCTTTTGTCAAGAAGGAAGCGAAGATACCGGACTGTGTCTGAAATGAGAAGTGGTGTGGAATTAAAATGGACTGGCGGACAGGATCTGCGTTGGAAAGTGACATACTTACATTTTGATTCATTGACCTTGATGCGCCAATTGTTGCACCACTGTTCGATCTGATAGAGATGCCTTTGCAGGTTTATGGATGCCATTTTAGGATCGGAATGGGATGATAGGATAGCGGTATCATCGGCAAATGTTGCCAGAAAAGTATCGGGATTTGTAGGAAGGCCAGCGGTAAATAAATTGAAGAGGACTGGACCTAAGACGCTGCCTTGTGGAACACCGGCTTCGATTGGGTAATAGCTGGAAAATTCAGCACCACAGCGAACTCTGAAAGAATGGTTAGAGAGGTAGGATCGAAGGATTAGATATAAGGATTGGGGTAATTGGATTTTGAGCTTGAAAAGCAAGCCATCGTGACACTCTCGGTCAAAAGCTTGAGCTATGTCCAGAAAGGCGCCAGTTCAATATTGCTTGCTTTCAAGTGCAAAGGATAAATGGTAAACAACGCGAAGACCTTGTTGAACAGTGGAATGTCCTAAGCGAAATCCAAACTGGTGTGAAGGGATTTTTTTGGATCGAGTATTGGAAGGATGCGTTTTAGAAGGATTTTTTAAAAGAATCGGTAGCAAGCTTATTGGTCTATAGGATGGGCTATTATTGATAGGTTTGCCTGGTTTATGGAAAAGGATAATTGTGGAGTGTTATTAGAAATAGAATTGTTTGTTTATGCTCCTCATTGGCAATGTTTTTTAAATCCGTTTCATTTACATTTGAATTTTCATTGAGATTTATTTCCATCTGATCACAAGGTGATCGAACAAAGAAACTATTTAGATCATCATTAGCTGTCTGTAAGTTTATGACGTTCGAGTAATAAGTCCGTTGCAAAATTTGAAGATTTTCATCTTGTATCAGCTTAAACTTCTTGATGGCTTCCATACCTAATAGTATATCATAGGAGAAATTATTATTTTTGAGAACGTAATAAGTAATATAATTATTAATGTGACCAATTCGAAGCGTTATCTTGGCCTGGGCTGAGGTGAAATTATGTCCGCTGATAGTTTTTAGTACTCCTTTTTGTTCTATTAATTTCAACTTCAGCAAGTCAGCAATTTGTTGATTAATTAATGTAATATTAGAGCCTCAATCGTAAACTGCATTCACCGTAAAATCGTCATTTACGACTACATTCAGTTTCATCAACGGATCTAATTTCACCCGGCTCTCTAGTTTAAAGCTTTAGTTTCAAGATCCACCTTACATACCTAAAATTCAGTCAAATTAGTTTTTGGCCTTTCAGCTGTAATTTTTCTTTTGCGATATTAAGATACCAAGTGATAACGATTATTATAACCTAGCCCTGCACAAATAGAATATGGTTTTCGCTGAGTATCATTCTTATGTTGATCCTATTTTTTTTTTAGGCTGTAAGACAGATTTTTTATTGAAACTTGGACTTGAAAGCGCCTCCTTCTTTTTCCTACTAAAGGCATCTTCTAATTTTCTCAGTTCTGAATATAATTTATCTATTGAGGTGATTTCTTCTCTGTCAAGCTCTTCCTTTTGGCAGACCAAAAACGATTAGGTTAATGCGGGACACCTCAGCTCCTTTAGGCTTCACTTCCATGCATAATCTCTCTTTCACAAGTGCATAATCAACAAGGGAACCGCCTAAATATTTATAGCTAAAAGATCTCTTAATTAGAGACCATCCCTTATCAACGAAAACATTCAGGAAAGAACCATTCCAAATTTACCAGGAATCGTTTTGACCGATCTTATTTGAATTTATTTCATACCAATCAGTCGCAGGACTATTAACAAGAAAAAACCGCAATGCTTGATTTTTTAGAACATCAGATTTTATCTGGAGCCGGTTAAACCCTTCTTCAAACCTACGTAACCACTCTGTAGGATCTCATTATTTTTTATCAAATTTTTCTAGAACAAATTTTTGCTCAATATGATGTAGTTTCATTTCAATTTGGTCTGTATTTAACATTAACTGTAGCTCTGACTGTCTAGATCCGCCTGACGGGGAGGTTCAACTGGACGAGTTGTAGGTGCCTTTTTCTGCAGCGATTCCTCTCATGGTAACCCCCGAAAACAAACATTTAATAATTCACCAAAACATTCCTTCCGAATATCATCGTCTATGTAAACAGCTACAGTTCCACATACCACCATTTACATTTTTTAATGGCCAACATAGCCTTAATTATAGGTATCTTACCTGTTAGGAGTGTGTGTAGTTTGGAGTCCATTAAGTCTTTCGGGAGTAAATAACAAAGTCTTTCTCACTCTTTTTTAGAACTTGCCCAAATAGCTGCTCCATCTTCTTACTTGTGATCTTGTAATTTAATTTCTAAGATCGTTTAAACGTGATTTATTCAGTAAAACATAAAGAATTAAATTACACGTATTTACAGTAAGAGTAAAGCAAACAATAATAATTGGTAAATCAGAATAAAATAAGTAGAAGGTTCCAATGATATGGTGGAACATCAAGGTAAGATAGTTGTGGAACCTTAAATCGATATTAAAATTTGAGTATCGAAAACCGATATTTAAAAAAAAAAAAAGAAACAAATATAGAATAAAAAAAATTCTAAAAGGACGGCTGGTTCGACAAACAAAGAACCTTAAAAACTTTTGGAGTGGTGTGTTCGGGTTAGTATCTATAAAGGCTGTGGACGGGTTAATTATAAATATTATAAAAACAATATATTAATTATGTCGGTACAGAAATATCGACATTATATAAACAGTTTTTTAATTATCTCTTCCCAGGAATATCGGTATTGCAAAAACAATATCTTAATTATATCGGTAAAGAAATATCGATATTAATCAAACAATATCTTAATTATATCGTCCCAGAAATATCGATATTATAAAAACAATATCTTAATTATGTCTGTACAGAAATATCTATATGTGTGTGTAGATAGTCCTCACCGTTTCCTCGGCCTTTTAATCGGGTCCTCACCGTTTCCTCGGCTTTTTAATTGGGTCCCCACCGTTCATACTCCGGCTCATTACGTGAATTGCCGTTCACGCAGCTCCCAGGACTGACTAATCTCTTTCTCGCCAGCTCCTTAGCTCACACCAGTTTCGGACATTTGCATCCCTCGCTCGACTCCTTGTAAGCACTCGCAGGTCTGCATGCCTGCTCCGGGCCACCGGCCCGCCTCACCATCATCTGGCCACTCTCGAGCCTCTTCGTCTCCTCCTAGCCCCGGGTCAGCTTACTCGTCATCGCGTGACCACAAACGATCCTCCTCATCTCCTCCGGGCCACCGGCTGGGCCAATTTCGAACCTCATATCCTCCTCGTGGTTCATTGCCAGCCTCTTGCTCTTCTTCTTTCTCGCTACATTATGGCCAGACCTCCTCTGTAGCCATGTTGGGAACTTCTGTCTTGCAAGACACCTTGCTCCCTACTGCCTCAATTAGGCTCTATAGTAAGACCACCACCTCTATCAACTACGAGGAATTTTGGATTCAGAGAGGCACCTCAGTTTTATCACATGATCCGCCTGTAAATGCCTACGCCTCTCTCTGTTAACCGTCTCTTTAGACATTCAAGGCTTAGGATCTGGATCATCTGCACCTTAAACAACTACCCGTCGCTGATCCATTGTTTTACAAACCTGGTTTTATCTTCTCTTGGGAGTTGATACCCTTCCCCGTTTGTTGCTGAACGGAAGTATCGCTTCCCGTTTAGGATCATCAAGTGCGTTCAAAACCTCACTAGGCTGGTGCTTTATGGGTTGATCCGTTGATCTCAAGGCTGTTCCTCGCCGGGTTAGATTTTCTAGAGAGGTCATTGATAACGAGAGTAAGAAAGACTGAAAGATCTTTTTTACGTCATTAAAATAGCATCACCTCCGGATACAGTTCCTGTTGACCCCAGGGAAGATCCAGGTCTTTCAATTCCACCTCCTTCGATGCTCAGTCAGCTATTCTCTGACGCCCCATGATCAACAGCATGATGAGTTAAAAGGGTTTTGGGCCCCGGAATCTGTGAGCGCTCGGGCAGTTATTTCTCGGGAAGACTAACAATGTGAGGAGATATATCAACAGCATGTTACATGATATATAGTCCCACTCCCATTTAAGACTTATGAACTCGGTAGTTCTTATCGTGCGGCGCATCGCCAACTGCCTCTAGAACGCCGATAAATCGCACAAGGAAGCTTATCACTTATTCTTGCGGGAGTACTTTGACTTAGGGCACATGGTAGCAGTTCCGGATGTTGACCCAGAGTGACTCCCACTAGAAGCTGAACCCTCCTATGATATTCCTCACCATGCAGTGCATCGAGTCAATGACTCTTTCTAAAATTCGCGTTGTCTTCAACGCCTCTTGCAAATCCTCGAATGACTCATCCCTGAATGACATTTTCCTCACCGGCCGCAAACTTCAAGTTGATATTTTAGGCCTTCTCTTACAGTTTCACATTCACAACTTTGTTTTCGCCGCCGATATCCGTCAGATATATAGCCAGATCCAAGTTAAAGATGACCACCGCGCTTATCAGCGCATCCTCTGGCGCTTCTCCCCAACTGATCAGCTAAACATCGTCGCTTATGGAGTGTCGGCCGCTCCTTTTCTGGTCATTTGCTCTATTCAGCAGTTGAAATCCGATGAAAGTTGTTCTTGTCCCTTGCGTCCCCAGTTGTAGAGAACGATATCTATGTGGATGATATCCTCACGGAGAGGGGGGAGGGGTGCTCAATTAAAGCTACTATTGTTCTGAGAGATCAGGTCATTAAATTGCTCTCTAAAAGCGGGTTTGAGCTTCGCTAGTGGGCTAGAAATTCCTCTCTCCCCTTGCAAGACTTGCCCCCGACCACTGTTCAATGGATTTTTGAATCTGTTTTGATCCTGGATCACGATCCCATTACCATGGTGTTGGGATTGCAGTGGAGCCCACAGGTAGGAGACCATAGGCCTTGTCCTATTCGGTCAATTCTAGTCCAGTTGCTGGCACTAAGCGCAACATTTTATCAAAATTGGCTAGGATTTTTGATCCCCCAGAATGGTTGACCCCTGTCACGTTTGCAGCAAAACTCATGGTGCAACAGCAGAGTTTGCATCTGGACTTGGATGAACACCCTCCACAAAGCATTTCCACAAGTATTTCAGGCCAGTCTGCCTTTTATTCAGGAATTAAGAATTCTCGTTCCCAGCTTGGCCTCTAGTTCCTCTCGGAACATTCAGGTCGGATTTTCTGATGCGTACGAGGCTGGTTATGCTACCATGGTATATCTGCGCACGAGCTCTCCTTCTACGGAAATTCATGTGTCCCTTCTGGCCGCCAAATCAAGGGTATCTACCTTGAAAAGAATTACCCTTCCAAGCCTTGAGCTTTGTGGTGCTCATCTACTTGCCAAACTGATTCACAGTGTTGGTGGCATGTTTCCTAACCATTTCCCCTAACTACCCCAACCCTTTGATGATGTCGTTGGGTTCTGTAACTCTACTCGGTCGCACTGGCATAGATTCAAGGGGAGCCCCAAAGTTGGAAGACCTTTGTAAGCAACCGAGTGGCTGAAATCCAGAATGTTGTTGATCCTCAAAAATGGAAGTACGTTGAGTCCCAATAGAAATTAAATGGTGCGTGAGGAGGAAGCTGAGCATGGCCACAGCCAAGACCCAGCCCATGCTCGTAAGAGGCTCCACGGACAGGAATCACCCTATCATACTGGACATAGATGGCCAGAGAGTGAGGATGGGTGAGGAGATGACATACTTAGGAGTGAATATGAGGAGAAAGTTCGACGTCACCCCTCACCTAGACTACCCAAAGGATAGGATGACCCGGTCTATAAATGGCTTATACAGGATTGGGGGTGCGTTCTGGGGCATCAGGTATCCCGCTACAATGACCATTTACAAAGCCGTGGTCATAGGTATCCTGAGGTACGCATCTCCAGCGTGGAGCCAACACCTCACGCAATGCAGCTGCAGAGGTGGAGACTGGCCACAATTCAGAGTCCGGCTCTGCTTAGGGTCACTAAGCCTATAGAACGGTGAAGCATGAGGCGGTGCAGGTGCTAGCCGGAGCGATGCCCCTGGACCTCGTCCTCAAGGAGGTCAGGATAAAATACAAAGTGAAGATGCGGGGACTAGAGGCGCTACCGGAGGGACTCCGGACCAGAGTTGGCGAGACCCCCAACCAATGGAAGAAGATATCGAGGGAGGATCCCATCGAGGAATGGAACGAACGGTGGATAGGGAGTCAGAAAGGGGCTACCCTGAGGAAGTTCTTGCCCACCGTCCAAGAAAGACTGAGGGCGAGAAGGATCCTTCCTGATTACTGGGTCTCGCAGATGCTGACAGGGCATGGAGGTTTCCGGGGGGAAATTACAGAAACACAGAGAGGAAATAGACCCCTGGTGCCCCACCTGTGGAGTCCCTGAGACGGCAGAGCACGTCATCGTATCCTGCATCGCAGTAGGAGACCGAGCCAGGTTGTCAAGAGAAACCGGGATCTTCACCCTCGCCGAGTCGGACTTCCCATCCCGTCTGATGGAGGAAGAGGCGTATCCCTTCTTCAAGGATTTCGTGTAAGGGTGAAAGGAGGTGGTTGGCCCGGAACACTTCACCCTGGGAAGGGCCAGACCACCCGACAGCGGCTAGCCACCACCAGCTGACTGAATCCAGGAAGGCAGAAGCATGGAAAACGGACGGGTGCAGTGGACCAGTATCCGGACGGATGCAACTGGATGGGATACAGACGGATGCGGCGGACCAGAAGGGCTGGACGGCACAGGACGGATGTGGACTGGGACCGGACGGATGCAGAGAGCCAGGAGAGCTGGCCATGCCGTCCGGCAATAGATAAGGTGCAGCCCCGCCTGTAAGGTGCGCAAACGCGCACCGGGCTGCACCACAGTAGCATGAAAATATTGTTCACCAAAATAAACAGTCCTCAGAGTGATTATTGTATAATAAGAAAATAATGACAGATGTCTCTTTGCATTGCGAAAAGCATTAAGATTTCGGAACTTGTCACGGAAAGCAAAATTATTGATTTATAAAATAATCTTAAGACCGATTGTCACGTACGCTGGTGAAACGTGGGTCCTGACCCAGGAATGCGAAAAGATGCTGCAGATCTGGGATAGGAAGGTGCTTCGGCAGATATTTGGGCCAGTATGTAATGAAGGCCAATGGAGGTCAAGAAATAATAGAAAGCTTCAGGATCTATACAATGAACCAAACCTGCGATGGCTGGGTGATGTGGAGAACGATCTGCAGAGGATGGGAATTGGACAGTGGAGAGGTCGAGCTGCTGGCAGGGAAGACTGGAGAGGAGTTTTGCGGAGGCCAGGGCCCTACCAGGGCTGTAGAGCCATGGAAGAAGAAGAAGAAGAAGAAAATAAAGTGTTGTTTATGGGAGCAGTGGCATGCGCTATCCCAGCGCCCTACCTAACTGCTCCCGAACGCCGTAGGCCAAAAATGGCTAGGAAGGGGAGAAAAAAAAAAGAGTCCCAATAGAACACCGCAGGTTGCTCTTCCAGGGATCTTTCCTCCAGTTAGTTGCTAAACCACCACCTATGGTGATCTGGCCCTTCCTGATTGTCTAAACCACTCATATATGCATTGTTTCTGAGATCATCCGGAACACCCAGTCCCCCTCCAATCGTGTTTTCCACTCACATCTAACGAGCTCCAAGATGCACTTGTGGCCTTATTCGGCTAAGTCCAGCAGTCAGCCTTGGCTCAGGAAATAAAGGAGGTTCGGAACCCTCTTTCTAGATCTCATAGTCAGTCGTCAGCTAGCAGCCAGAGTGATAACATATAAGTATCTCCGTTACGGTCCGTCCCTTTTCAGTGACAGTTCTAGTGGCTTGTGATTTAACGGCTTTTAACGGTTTTTAACGGTTATTCGCAGGTTCGATCTTTCTGTGAGTACTATCTTTTAAGTAACTGCATTTAATTTGTTATTTTATTGTTTATTTGTAATTGTCTATTTAAATAACCATGACCATTGAAACAATGGAACACGACGACGGACCTCAATCAACTGACTCTATTACACACACTACACCAGAAAACAACACACAAACAAACACTATACAATTAAATAAACCAAAGCCTCTTAAGAGACATAACACTGTTGACGCTGAAGATTTTATTACACCCAAGCGAAAAATCACTGTCAAACCCAGGCCGACACACGCCACCATCACACCCACACGAACTTCCAACACCTTCACCCCACTTATTAACACCCAACCGTCAACTAGCACGGCCAATACTACACCACCAACAACGGCCAACACTACAAACACCAAAACCTACAAACCCCCTCCCCCCATTATAATTAGGCCAGCCATTTCAGCAGTTGAGCTTAAAAACTCATTCATTAATAACGGAATTAAGAATTTTTTTATTTGCTCCACCAAGGTCGAGAAAAAAATATTCGTCTCAACCAAGACCGAGTATGACAACACTATTGAACTCCTAAACGAAAGCAGGGATATTGATTACCACTCCTATGCTCCTCGGGGCACAAAGCCACTTAAAAAATTTATCGTAAAAGGGTTTGACTTGGATCACTCTCTGACATCATTACATAACGCATTCCAGACCCGTCTTCCCGGATTTAAATCCATCTGGAGAATGCGGAAGACAAATGAAAACGGTGTTAAAACCTTATTATTCTATCTAATACTGACAACAGAACCTAATGTCACACTTAAAGACATAGATAAAGTGGGTGCAATAGACCACATTCATATCATGATTCTAAACTGAAAAATATTGCTGGCCCCAGGCAGTGCCATAACTGCCAGGAATTCGAGCATACCAAAAACTTCTGCGGGCGCATCATCAAATGCGTACGTTGTGGTGACAACCACGAAACAAAGGAGTGCCCAAGAAATATTCCCCCAAAATGTGCAAACTGCAGTGGCCCACATGTGTCCTCTTACCGCGAATGCCCAACTAGGATTAACCTTCTTAAGACCAAGGTCCAAACAAAGGTCATCAGACCTAACCTAACCCAGCAGACCGCAACTAGCGCTGCTACAACCACCTCTGACCCACACTCCTATGCAGGGGTTGTTTTTAACGGACCACCGGCCCCACCCCCACCCTCTCAATCGTCCACGGATCAACCCCATGGGTTGATAGCCTAGTCTCTATGTTCAGCGACATGAAGACCATGATGCACACCTTGATGACCACGTTGAACATTGTGCTTCAACAAGTTTTCTCAGGAACAAAGAATGGATAGACATTCTATCATAAATTATAACATAACAGGGCTCGCAAAGCTTAAGCTCGAGCTAGAATCCCTCCTGACCTCTCACAGGCCATCAGTTGTCGCACAGACAGACACAAAACTCAACAGATAAACACACATACACTTTCGCGGTTACCACACATACAGACTTGACTCATAAACCCCCGGACATGGTGGCGTCGCACTCCTGGTGCGTTATGACGTCCCATCACGACTGGTAAACAACAATACACTCAATGACGAAAAACATACAGCAATCACCATACAAGTCAAACTCAAAAACACATACAAAATTATATGCATATACAGGCGTCCAGGAGGAACACTCGACACCACCAAGACACTGCTACAAGAAACTGAAACCGACAGACAACATCATTGTAGGAGACCACAATGCTAAACATCACACCTGGAACTGCAGTAGGCCAAATGCATTAGGAAATCATCTGACTAAAACAAAGTACACTATTATTCATCCTAATGCATACATCACTCAAACCCGGCACACATCCACACTGGATCTCCTACTCACACAACAATCACACAGATTCACACACTGCAAAACATTGGAATTCAGTGATAATGACCACATTCCCGTACTATACCAACTTGGTCGGGACACAACAAGAACTCCACCCACTCACCACAAATACAAATTCCAACAAGCAGACAGGAAACAATACAAAAATACAGTATACACTAACATACCCAACATAACACCACTCATAAAAACCCAAGACATAGACACTGCCATAAGCACTCTACAAAACATCATAAACGAGGCAGCCACTACCGCTATACCCACATTCACCCCCACTCCTATACACCTGCGCAAACCACCAGCACACATACTTACACTCATCAAACAACGAAACAACATTAAAAACTGCTGGTACAGGACCAAAGACCCCAGATACAGACCAATCGTAAACAGTCTCAGTAGACAAATCACTTCCCTAATGTCACAGTGGAAAACATCCTTATGGCATGAACAACTCCACCGTACCCACAGCGATCCCAAAAACGTCTGGAAATTAGTCAGAAGCCACAACACCAAATCGGTGAAAATACAGCGTCGCGATGAGCTTCTCACTCCCGCAGATCAGGCCAACATACTTGCCGATTACTATGTAGAACGTGACAAAGCACGTATAGTCACAACATATTATCATATCCCATTGACTGATATTGCACATAACAGCATCTTTTCCACGTATAAAGAACTGACTGCAACCATGAGAAATACGAGGGGAAACAAATCAACAGGAGAGGACAATATCTCTTATGTCCTACTCAAACAACTCCCCAGAAAAACCCATGTTCTCCTCAACATCTTCAACTCGTGCTCACGCCTCAGATACTGTCCTACCGAGTGGAAACATGCTACCGTCGTTCCACTCCCCAAACCCCGAAAACGAGGAGAGGTACCGGAAGAATACTGGCCCATCAGCCTCCTCAACCATATCTCAAAAATATACGAGAAACTTATTCTTATCCATATCCGTAAACACTGTGAATCACATGATATCACCCCCCCCCCCCCCCCGGAACAAACCGGGTTTACCCGCGGCATTAGCTGCTATCACCATGTTGCCAAACTACAGTATGATACAGCCAATAACCTTAACCGAAACCCTTAGCCGAACGGCAATGATCTCTCTAGATTGCACGCAGGCTTTTGACTCTGTATCCCACTCCACCCTAATTGATAAACTCAGGCTTTACCACTTCCCGGACCAACTGGCCGACATTATTGGATTCTATATCAGTGGCCGGACTTTCTCTGTACGTGTTAATTCTGATACCTCTGCCCCCCGCCCAGCCACCTGCGGTGTCCCATAGGGCTCGGTCCTTGCGCCTGTCCTATTCAACATATATACAGCCCATATAGTAGGGCAAAAGTTTGACGATGTTCAAATCGTTGCGTATGCTGATGATATTGCTATATACACAGCAAGCATGAATGCAGACCACGCTAAGCGCAAGGCCCAAACTGTAGCCCAACTGATTACAGAACAACTACAAAACATAAACATACACATCAACACGCAAAAAACTGACGCCATTGTATTCTCTTACAAGAAAACACTCACCAAACAACCTAAACTAAACGGACAAACAATACAGAACAAAAGACACCTCACATACCTCGGTATGAAACTCGAAACACATCTATCATTCACAGCTCACATAAAACACAGAACACATATAGCTGGAACCACAGCCCACCAACTCATCAAACACTTACCCTACTCACCAGGGCTGTCACTCAGACTCAAGATCCTAATCTACAAAGCCATCCTTAGACCTACACTACTACACGGTGCACCCCTCCTTCATCAGCTATACCCCACAGCCCTGAAGTCTCTCCAAACATTTCAAAACAGCGTGCTACAGAAGATCACAAAAATGACGTCACTCGAAAGACGAAACATCAAACTCATCCATAACGAACTACAATTAGACACTATACAACAGCACATCGCAAGGCGACACGTCAAATTCTTTGACAACCTCCCCGCTTCCTTCAACCCACTATTCCGAGCCATAACTCCATCCCCCTTCCTGCCAGATGGCAGGGTCGAAAGAGCCCAATTAACCCTATCAACATCATCCAATAACCCGCTTAAATAGTTTCTCCCCCTCCCCTTCCTCCACCTATCCCAACTCCCACAATCTCCCCTCCCATCTCCCATCCTTTTCTATCCACCACCTATTATTATTATTAATGTTTTATGTTTTGCACTACTACGAGTCACGAGGAGGCCCCTCACCTCCGATTCATTAGAGGAATCCTAATAGGAAAGATGATCACAGGTATGTAATTAGTTGACCCACCTTCAAGTACTCACAGGTAGAATAAGGTAGTGTATGTATACTGAATCATAGTTTTTACTTGCATGATGTTATAATGTTACTAATTTTATGTTTTTCTTTTTGTTTGAGGGATACGGAAAAAAAAAAAAATTCTAGATCTAGATTGAAAAACACCCTTCAACTCTTTGTTGATGAATGTGGAATCCTCTTCTGCGTTGGTGGTCGGTTGTCGCAGGCTTCTTCAGCGTACGCTGATCGAAATCCATCCCTGTTGAAGAAGAATCACCCATTCACTAACCTGATGATTGACGATGCCCACATACGCAACCTACATGTCGGTCCCTTAGCTACCCATGCCTTTATTCGGCAACGGTTTTGGATCCTCGACGGACGAAACACCGTTCGCCATAGGTTGCGTGGTTGTAATCAATGCTTTTCGATTAAGCCTCAGCCGCACATTCAACCGCTCGGCTCCTTGTCCATTGATGGCGTCTCCCCTTCACCCACCTTTCAAACTACCGGTGTAGATTACGCAGAACTTTAAAGCTGGGAGCATTATTCCACCACATTCTCCTCATTTCGGTGGTCTCTGGGAAGCCGTGGTGAAATCCGCAAAGCACCATCTTCATCGAGTTGTCGGGGAACAGCTCCTAACATATGATGAATTTGCCACCTTTGCCTCTAAGATAGATGCCATTCTCAACGCCCTCATCTTCAGATCCCGAAGACCTTGATCCTCTCGCTCTCGGTAATTTCCTTATCCACCGTCCTTTGACCCTGCTACTGGACCAAGAATTCACGGCCACCCCATGCAATCGAGTAAATCGCTGGAATTTGACGCAGAGACTCCAACAGGATTTTTGGAAGCGTTGGTGCACAGAGAATTTGCATACTCTCCACCAACGGGGGAAGTGGTTAGCTCCCGGTCACCCTGTAGAATTGGGAACCCTTGTCATCATCCAAGATGACCTCTTGCCTCCATCTCACTGGACCTTGGGGAGTATCCAGACAGTGCCTTCCGGTTAGGAGGGCATAGTTCGGGTTGCCTTCGTCCTCACTCCTAAGGACACCTTCAGTCGGTCTCTCACTAAATTGTGCCCTTTACCTACTCAATGATATAGTCGACTCTATGGGGGGGGGGGGAGAATTTCCGGCCGTTCTTTAAGTAATTAGTTCCCTATAATCAATTGTTCAGTATAATTCATAACGTAAAAACAGTGTATATCCCTTTAAAAGATCCTTAAACAGATAAAAATATCGAGGCCCGATAGATCGACATATTTTTCGATATGCCGAACTACTGTTTCGACATATTCAAAAACTATCGATACAATGTATATATCGATAATTTTTTTTCAATATTCACATCCCTCCTTACCTTTTGATTAAGAAATTGAGATTTAATTGATATAATGTTGTTTAAATAGAAAACAGAATTCCCAACAGGCCACTGAAAAGTTCAACTCCAAAAACGTTACAATATTTTATAATATAGTTATAAAGTTTATAATATAGTTGGGAAAATTAAAATATCTAGTATAATAGAGAAAATTAAATATCGAATTTTTTTATTTTATTATTATTGGGAAATTTTAGATTTTGTCCTATCCTACAAATTGTAATGACATAATAATATTGTAATAACACCCTGCCTAACCTTTAACTCAATGTAAACCCTTTCCCTCTTCCTTTAAAGAGTAAAAATAACGATATTTTTATTGATTTATATGGTACATATAATTGGTTATATGGTACATACATACATACATTCTCATGTATTTCTTTATTATATATCTCTTTGTTTAATTTTTACGTTCATTATTCACTTTTTTCAGATTTTATTCTGCAGATCGTCGTAATTATTAGCATCTGTCCGCCAAATACTGTATACAGTCTTAATTCCCATACTATCTAGTGTCCTAACCACCTGTCACGTTAACTCCCAATTCCTGCAGTATTTTACCCATAACTTTTACCATACCATTGCAGTCTCCGAAACATGGCTAAAGCCCTACATTCCTTCCTCTTCTGTTTCCCTACCTAATTATTCCTTTATCCGCCATGACCGAATGGGCCGGACTGGTCGAGGTGTCGGTCTTTATGTTCATAAAAGCCTGAAATTCCGAATCCTAGATACCTCATCCCCTCCGATCATCCTCATATTGAATTCCTTGTCGTTGAAATTTCCTCCAATGCACATCCTCTCCAACACACTGTGGTGTATCGCCCTCCTCTGGTCCCTTTCGACTCATCCTTTGAATCAACTCTCTACAATTATGTTCCTCTCTACAACAATATAATAATTTCCGGTGATTTTAATACCAATCTCCTATCTGATTCCAACGACAGACTCTACCTTGAAAATCTCTTTTTCTCCCTCCATCTCTTCATCGTCCCATTTTCTCCTACCCATCACACTTGCCAGTCCGACACCTGGTTGGATCTGCATGTCATCGATTCAGAACGTAATTTCCTTTCCTTTTCTCAACTACCTGTCCCGTTTCTGTCCTCTCACGACTTAATCCAAATATCCTACAATATCGAAACTCCTACGATCCTCCCTAAAACTATAACTTTCTGTAACTTAGATGCCCTCACACATGAAAATATTTTACCTGACCTTGAAACGCTGCAGTGGAATGAAATTTATTCCTGTTCTTCCATTGATTCCATGGTCGATACCCTCACCTCTAATCTCATCCACATCCTTGATACCCATGCCCCACTCAAAACCTCTACTTTCCGTCGGCCGCCTGCTCCTTGGATGTGTCAACAAATTAAAGATATGCAAAGAAGGCGTGAGGCAGCCCGTAGACGCTTTAGACGCACAAGGCTAGCAGACGACTACCAAGCGTTTTGGGTACTCCGCAATTTGACACAGGCTACTGTTAGGAGAGCGAAATCCAACCACTATCATGAAGCCCTCTCTTCTGCTCCCAACGGTAAATCAAAATGGCAACTCCTTCGCAAACTCTCCCTTTGTAAATCCTCTCCCTCACCAGTCAAGCAAACTCCTTGTGTCCTCTATTATCTTTCCCCACTTTTACTACGGATGTGTGGTATACGGGGGCCTCTTGAATGTGCTCGAGGACAGATTGAAGCGGATCATGAACTGCTTTTTAAGATTTGTCTTCGGCACCTCGAGACGGGCCCATGTGTCCCACCTTTACGGCGAGTTAGAGTGGCTCTTCCCCTTCAATCGTAGACAATATTTCCTCGGATCTTTTCTATACCAAACTATCACCACCCACCATCCTTCCTACATCTACAGCCTCCTACAATTCAAATCCTCGGTCCACGCACTGGAAACTAGATCTCGCCTTTCTGACCTCCATACTCCCTCCCACAGAACCAAAACATTCGAACGCTCTTTTCTCGTCCGCTCCTCTACCCTTTGGAATTCCTTTCCTTCTAATGTCCGGCATGCTTCTTCTCTATCCTCATTCAAATCCCTCCTTTTCCAACACCTTCTCTCTCTCCAAAATGATGCTCTCTAATTGCGAAATTTCAGTTTAGGATTAACATCTGGATCAAAAGTGAATTATAGTTTTTTAATGTACAAACATTGCTAATCAATCATTATTTTTGTATTTTTCATTTTCTCTGTTGTTTTTTTTTACTATTTTTTTCTCTTTTTTTTTTGTTTTGCTCAAATTAATTATATTTTTCAATAAAAAAATTTATTTATTTGCTTATTTATTTTACTGAAGATATTGTAAAAATTGATTGGTCTGTATTCTATAGTCTTATGGCCAGATAATGTTACTGTTTTATTTGTTCCTTCATGTTATTCTTAAGGGACCTAGTCCCAGAATAAAGTTCTTTTATCTATCTATCTATCTATATATATATATATATAAGCATATCGAGATTTAAAGCCCCTTAATCTCTAAAAGATTAACCTTTCGTTGTCGATGTCGAGAATGTCGTTGAGGATAGACAAATGATAACAAGAAATGTAAATTGCTATAAAAGTAGTTAAAATAATACCACTTTCATCAATTGATTACACTAGTTTACACGATTTATATACTTTTGCTAAAATCTGTGTTTTTTTGTAGATTATAAGGCGCTCAGTACGGGAAATATATTGAAAAAATCTGTCACGTCTAGTTCAAAAAATATTTATTGAATAGTTCAAATTAAATAATAGCACAAAATATCAAAAGAAAATATTATAAATGATTGATTACCCTGATTGACAAGACGCAAGCGTGTTGCAACGTGTTCGAGGTCTAGACAGGCAGGGCTCCTTACTCCCTCCTAGTCATTCACATCTCAGTTCGTATACATGTTTTACTTTAAATATTCTGAGCTTCATTTTTATGAAAGTCATATTGAAAAACACTGTTTTTCGTTTTTCCCGTTTTTCTTAAAATTGGAGGGTTGTGGAGAAAAACGGGTGGCACCTCAGTATTATATTGATCGTGAAATACCAGAAAAATCATATACATCTCATGGTATTAAAAAAAAGTCAAATTCTGTAAACTAGTGTTATTTTAGTTGGAGTAATTGATGTAAATTACCATAACAGTTATAATTTAAATATATATTTAAGTAATCTTGAAAATAAAATAACTTACGTAAGACGCTCTTTTAAGAATTCAATCCACGTTTCTTGAACCAAAAATCCATCTCCGTCAGTGTCGAATAACTCAAAAAGCCTCGAGAGAAATTCCTGAAAAATGGAATGAAAAAATATTATTAGTAATTTTTATTTTTATGTACCGATGTCGATGCTCAAAGTCACAAACGTTCCAATTTTCCTACCAATGCTAATTTCATAGTTTCGAGAAAAAAATATTAATTTATGTTTTTTTTTTTGTTTTTTTTTGTATCCTGTAATTCCTAATTTATTCTACTGTTTTTTGTTTTTTTTGTTGTATATTAAGCTACTTTGATATTAATTATAACACTAGTTGCAAAAATATGTGTAATGTAGATTAGACCTTTTTTAAATGTTTTCAACTCTTGCTAATGACCGAATTGGTACTTACTACATCTTTGAAGTTGACCATCGACATGTTGCTTTTTTAAAAGTCTAGACGTTTAAACGATATTATCGGGCTGAACCTAAACATGGATGAGATGTAATTGATGATGTTGACTAAATATTAAAAAAAAAATTCTGAGACACCTACTTTAGACCCGGTGCACACTTGTGGATAAAGTTATCACGAATGGTACCTCGAAGAAATACATGGAAACTGATGTGATGATTCACACGGGACGCCGAGACCAGCGTCCATCCGATAATTGTCAGTAGTTTTTTCCGAAATTTTTCAGCATATCGTATTAACAAAAAAGTATTTAAATGAAAGCCATTTAAAAAAAAAAAAACTATGCACGCTGAATAAAATTGAACCACTCTCAATTTGCTAGGCTCTAATTTTAAGTAAGTTATAGCGTTTTGGGTTCTATTTTGGGCAAAAAAATAACAAAAATAAGTTATTTTTAATTTAAATTTCTTCACTCAGCAATAATTATTATGAGGTAATTTATAATCTGTTTCAAATAAATCAATTATTTTTGTACTAAAATCAAAAATACTTTTAAAATTATAAAAATAAAAATGTAGTCATGAATTGAAAAAATAATTCTCAATTTCAATTCCTGCTTCCCACCCCTTCAAAATATGTATTATTTGCATTATTTATGATTAGAATATTATGCAATATGTTTTAAATAATGACGTTCTTCTTATGGAATGGATTTCCGAAATTTGGTGTTCTTCTTTTGCAAAGTTCATAAAACGTCGGTATGGACATCCTGAAGTATTTGAACTTTTTTTCGTCGTCCTTTAAAAGAACGGGGAAGAGAATCGCAAATTCACCGCATTCTTCGCGTTTCAAACAGTCATGAACCCAGATTCTAGGATTACGTTTACTTAGTTCATGACGCGAGCATGATATCCTCCTCCGAATCTTTCTGCCAATAATATTCGTAGAATCAAATTTTTGGTGGGGGGGGGGTCTTATGGATTTCATGATTTGGTAACCGTTCATTAGGTTTTCGAAGTTGCTCATATCGAAATTTTGTTCGGCAACGAGCATTTCTGATTAATCATTGATTGATAGTTTAAATTACCCTCAAAACATAATAAACGATCCCTATGTCATAGAAAACTTCAACAGCAACAGTAAATCGAAATGCGCATTCGCGATCAAAAATCTGATTCTAAAAATGGAATCAGAACCCTCGAAAACCTAATATGTGATCCCTATGCCATAGAAAACTTCAACAGTAACGGTAAATCGAAATGTGCATGCGCAATCAAAAATCTAATTAAAAAAAGGCATATTGTCGCAAATTTTCAAACAATATATCCATCACCAACGCCAGTATTCCTTAAATAATCTTAACAAATTGTGAAAATTGATGAGAAATCGCAATGAAATTGTGTTTTGTTTTCATT
The DNA here is from genome assembly GCA_948150685.1 of Rhaphigaster nebulosa. Classification (NCBI taxonomy): domain Eukaryota; kingdom Metazoa; phylum Arthropoda; class Insecta; order Hemiptera; family Pentatomidae; genus Rhaphigaster; species Rhaphigaster nebulosa. The sequence continues at coordinate 85,289,093 of OX411307.1, read as the reverse complement.
CTATAACCCTTATAATTAATCTGTATGTATTCAAACATATGCAGTGTTTTTAGCATTAGTAGTGAATGAGTATAAGCAATTTTTTTTTCACATATTTTATTGTCACTTAAGTGCTAGATAAAAATCATTTATTTTATGTCTTAGATTTGATCTATTGTTTTTTTGTTCCTACATGTCCCTTTTATATTGCCAGGAATATGTAAGTAAGGATGTGGATGAACCATCAAAACAATATTCAGCTGTGTGAATCTTCGAACTTTTGAATAAGCTCAATATACTCTAAAACATGCTTGTAAATATTTCCTTATTCAACCCAGTGAAGACATCATTTTGGATTGTAAAAAGTGGAGGAAATTTGATTTTCAGATATGCAGTATTTATTTCGACACTCACGAAATTTATTTTTCAATTCTAACACGTTTTTTTCAGCCATTCCTTAGTAACCCGCTTCCAGTACTTTATAGGCAAAATGTTGTAATTACCAATATGAAAGAACATTACATATCTTGCAAGTTTTATATGAAACATGTTGAATATTCGGAAGAGCTACTGAGAAACGGGGCCATTAATATCTGAAAAAATGTCAATAAAGCACATAAATGTCGATATGTCAATGGTTTCGACTTAATAACTATTTTTGGTGTAGTTTAATGCAAAATGCATTCGAGCCAATCTTGTATAGTACTAAATTTCCTACAAGATTCATACAAAATATTTGTACTAATAGTTACTCTGAACAGACGGTAAGAAACATTGAAATAACAATTTTAGAGATAATGGACTGGAAACAAAATATCACCCACTATTCAAATTAATATTTCTGAATGAAATGTCATCTCCAATCCACTATCTACGAAATGTAAACATGTATTTCATGAAATTCATTTAAATTTTGGATGAATTTTATTTTAATTTATAATTTTTTTTTTAAATATGGTAATAAGTTCTGGCTTTTGTTCTGCTTTTCTAATGTTGCATATAAAAATCAATAATTTCTTTATTGTTGTATAGTCATATAATATAAACATGAAATATATTAGTATGATTAAATATATATTTATATTATTAAATATATAATATATTTATATTATATAAATATATTATATATTTATATTATATAAATATATAATATATTTATATTATATAAATATATAAATGTATAATATATTTATATTACATAAATATATTATATATTTATATTATATAGATATATTAAAATAAATTGGAAATGGGAGTTTTTTTCATCTCGCTTCTGTTATTCATACATACATTATTATTGGAGTAAGTAGACATAGTAGACATTAATATTATTTATTTAGTTTTTTCGCTTTGGCTATAATACTCAATTCTATAAATTATTCTTTTTAATTATTAATATTACTATTGAAGGTTGAACTCACAATGGCCGTTAGGTCTGGAAAATAGAGAATTAAGCGGGTATTTGCCATTTTCGTCCCACAGTGCGGCAGGACTTCGTTTCCTTCCGGCAGTAATCCGTACGTTTTGTCATGAAATACATCGAAACGTTTAAAATCGATATGTTTACTTTGTTTCCTATAAGTTACCAATTTAAGAACTTTAGTCAAACTGTGTACTGCACCGGTGCAACTGACAAAATAACGGAAAAACTAACGAGCCTGGACGTAAATCTGACGAGCGATAACATACGATCAGTTTTATAGACCGGTGAATTTTTTCATTGGGCCAGGCTTCAGAAAGCCGGACCGGTTAACTGATCGTGTATGGGCGGCTTAATATATGATAAACAAACAACATTTGCTGAGCATTTAAACATTATTGTACTAATATTACACCATTTAGAGCCTGTGCATCACACACCCCAAAAACGCAGAGATTGTAGATTGTAGAAACGTAGAGATATAAAATGAAATGTTTTGCGTGTTCCACCAAAAAATTTTAAATAAAAGCTAGGTAACAAATGTGGGATCCTCTCCTAGTTAAAAATAAATATATGAACATTATTAAACTCCTTATCCTTGAAAAAATAATACTGACATATATACAATATATAAAAGAGCCAAAATTCAAAAAGAGACATAAATTGTTGAGTGTGTGGTTGGATGTCTGGGAGTCATGTGTGGTCTCTGATGGATGCGTCTTACTGGACGGTTGATGTGAGATGTGCTGTATTTGATCTTCATAGATATTATTTTTTGGGGTATGTCCTGATGATGCCTGAATTGGCGAAACGTTGACTGGCTAGTTGTTTGCCGGTATTTTAGAGACATGAGGTTTTATGTTTTGGAATCTTCCAATTGTTTTCTAATATATATATATATATATATATATATATATATATATATATATATATATACACTTTTTTTTGTTATTGTTGTTCCGGTAAAAGTCAGTTTCTTCTATTCAAGCAAGTCCTCAACGTCTGCGATTATAGCATACACACTCAGCCTCCACAGGCTTTCAATGTTAGTGACGCGGTGAGAGAATAGTGCTGGGTCTTACTGGAGACGTGATTTGCTATTGGAGTTTCTCAGGCTGGTAGTAAATGTTATAAGAATGTATGGCTGTCTTATTTTTTCTTAAAATTCAAGGAAATTATAAAACTTCTTATATTCAAACATATATATTATTTCATTTATACAACGTTTCGAGTCTAAATTGGCTCTTCTTCAGGCTCACATAATCTACAATGATCAAATAAATTCGCTTTATAAGAAATAAAATAAAGCATGGCTGTGTTAATGACGTTTTATGTTTGTTGGTAAACATGGATAGAATGGTTGGTTACATATATCAATGCTATTTATTGACCTTAAATATGTAGCTGATTATAATATTTGATAGTAAAAACGGTTTGCCTCTCTCTCAAGTATATATGCAATTTCCAGTTTAATTACTATTGATGAGAACTTTTACTGATGCAATTGGTGGCAGTAATTACATTTGCGCCATTGATAACCCGAATGTTGAACGTCTAGAGGATAATTATAGTAATAAAGGAGGAGGGAAAAGTGTTGAGAAACAAGTCTGAAGGTAAAGTTTCGCAAAGGTCTGCAAGACCTACGATCTGATAAATTTATATTAATGGAGGGAGTAAGGTGCGCCACCTGCTTATGAAACTAACCTTCAAAATAAATTTTATCAATATTATGAAGCATATATTATATTTATAGGTATATATATATATATATATATATATATATATATATATATATATATATATATATATATATATAATCATTTTTTAAAGTTAGTATTTTTCTTTTTATATACACTGAAAAAAAATGTTTTTATGGAGAAAGGAAGTCGGTGTCATTTTTCATACTCGAGCTAAAAAATAAAGCAGTTTCAGCGTGTTTTTTTCTCCACTCCTTTTGGAATGAACGCCGACACACATGTCCAATATTTTTGGATGTCGAATCACCACAACATATTTGGTTGAAATCGGTGACCCGTTGACTTTGCTCTCCCCTTTTTAATGCCGTAAGTGTAACTCAGTAGCTACTCGAGCTGAATGCTTTGGGAAACCAGTTATGGTACCATATTTCCTAGACAATATCCGGTTTGGTAGATTTTATCTTCTTTACAAGGATGGTGAGCTATGGATTTTATCTTGTTTAATTTAATCTTGAATATTTCAAAATATACCTATATATATATAGGTACCGATTTCAACCAAATATGTTGTGGTGATTCGACATCCAAAAATATTGGACATGCGTGTCGGCGTTCATTCCAAAAGGAGTGGAGAAAAAAACACGCTGAAACTGCTTTATTTTTTAGCTCGAGTATGAAAAATGACACCGACTTCCTTTCTCCATAAAAACATTTTTTTTCAGTGTATATAAAAAGAAAAATACTAACTTTAAAAAATGATTGGTTTTTGGTTAAATAAATAGAAAAAAATAATTAAATTATAGGGTAAACTAGATTTTTTTACACCAAACATTATGACAGATTTTGATTTTGCTCACCAAAAAACTATTATGTTAAAAATATAAGCTACGAAATTACATTTCGATTTGAAGCGCTATATCTCTTCATCAGTTTATCAGATTTCGATTTTCTTGGAATCGTTGGAAAGGAGGAAGTTTCTTCTTTCCGTAAATATAAACAGCTATTGCATCATCTAGAAAGTCTGCGTAAAAAAAAATGTGATTACAAAATAAAAAGAAAAATTGAGGTTTTTTGGGGATAACGTTGGTTCTAAAACACACAGGAAGACCAAAGTTAAAGCAAACCACTTTGATTAAGAGTGTCTGTCAAAGACCCAAATTTGGTTTGAACCGTTAAAGGGTTAATGATTAATAGACAATTTTTTAAATCCTTAAAAAAATTAAAAATATAAGCTAATCAGGGCAAAATTTTTAGCGAAAAATTTTATATTTAGTTTCTCCCGAAAATTTGATTACAGGGTTTTTTCAGAGTGCTAAAACCAAATCTGACGTCAGTTTTGATTAAAAAAAACTGTTAATATACTTACCTCCGTAGAGGATTAGTGTTTTCATTACATATAATTCAATAGAACCTTGAAATCGCTATAAAATTTAATTATTTCATTTAAAAAATTGGATAACTCTAAAATTTACTATTTCTAGATCACAAATAATGTTTTTATCGTACTTATAACACTTTAAACCCGACCTTGCATTTTCAAATTGAATTCTAATTTACTATGAGATGCTGGACTCTTAACATGTACATATTATAATATAAAATCATTATTTGTGATTCAGAAATAGTATCTAAATATTGGAGAGATTTTAAAATGAAATAATTAAATTAGAGAACAACCAAAAACCCATCATAATAGATCCGTTCTTAACTCTAAACGGCCTTACTCAGGATGCTAAAGTAAATTAAAAATTTAAGATCGGGTTTAAAGTGTTCTAAGCAGGGCTTCATGCTAAATAAAAAGGTAATTGTTTTTCTATTTGTTCTTTTATTTCGAATTTTATTTATTCTCTATGTTTTATATTAAAAGATTTTTTATTTTTTTCAAAAATACTGCTATCTCTTGTGATTTTTCCCACCTACTGAAGATTCAAGCTTTGCCTCATAAGTTTGCGAAACGTTAAATATAAGTTTGTGAACTTCTATTAATAGAACTTTCATAAAAATAGTTTTGGTAAGAACTTATATTAACAGAACTTTTATAAAAAAAATTTAATGATTTAAGTTCTTAAGAAACTGTTTTTCAGAAGATTCTTTGGTGTAGAACTTTTATATTAGTACTTTAATTGTAAAAGTTCTTGTAAAAAAGTTTAACTGAAACGTTTTGAAAAAGTTCAATAACTGTTTCGAGCCCTGGTTAAAAGTACTACAAAAAGATTATTTGTGATCCAGAAATTGTAAATTTTAGAGTTATCCAATTTTTTAAATGAAATAATAAATTTTATAGCGATTTCAAGGTCCTATTGAATTATAATTAATGAAAACACCATTCCTCTACGGAGTGAAGTACATTAGCAGAATTTTAATTACTAATGGAAAACATTTTAATAAACTAAAAAATTTTACTAACGCCAGATCAGGAACCCTTTTAGCGGTTCAAACCAAATTTGGGTCCTTGATAAAGGTTCTTAATCTCCGCGGTTTACTTTAACTGTGGCCTTCCTAAGTGTTTTAGAACTAACGTTATCCGCAAAAAACCTCAATTTTGTTTTATTTTGTAATCACATTGTTTTAAACAGACCGTCTAAATAATGCAATAGCTGTTTATATTTATGGAAAGAAGAAACATCCCTCTTTCCAACGAATACAAGAAAATCAAAATCGGATAAACTGAAGACGAGATACAGAGTTTTAAATCGAAATGTAATTTCGTGGCTTACAAATTTTGAAACCCCACGAAACTGAAAACATTTTTTTTTTGTTTTCGGTGGTATTTTGAACATAAATGTTTTTTTGATGCGCTGAATCAAAATATGCCATAATTTTTTATGATAAAAAATTGTCTACCCTCTAGCCTTATAGCCATCTAGATATTTATCCAAGAAATCCATGAACCTAAATATAAACCAGAAACGTTATGGATAATGTTTTTAAGCTTTGAGGCTAAGAATTTATTTCTTCACAATTTCGCATTGAGATTTCCCGGCTTGGCAATGATGTGAGATTGACCTCATATGATATAAAAGCATTTACAGTGAAAATGTTAAAAACAAAAAAAAGAACTCAATTCACTTTGGACTGATTTTAGTGAACTATGAATTGGCCTGAAGTTATTAGGACTGGATTCCGAACAGCTATAAGAGGTAAGTGGTGGATAGTGATTAGAATGTTTGGATTTAAAACTAAATACTGTCATATCTGGGTCAGGGAGGATGACCGCTGTATGTCGTAACTTGTGGTCGTTAGGAGCAATTCGCCAACGCCGTTCACATTCTTATTATTTAAACTACTTACCATTGAGAAAGTAAATGATATGATGGTCTGTTTGAATTTCTGACGGATAAAAAATTTTCACTCATTAAATCCATTAGGAATAGAGTTATTTCGAAAAAAAGAAAAGAAAGTTTACTAAGAAATGTTTCTGACTGTAAACATTATTTCATGACTTTATCCAATTAATCATGCGTTGTTGCCATAATATATTGAGGCTAATACATTTTTATTAATTTATTTTTGTACCATAAACTACGAGCTGTAATCCACATTTTAAGAAATCGAGTCCTAACAGATGTACTAACCTCGGTAATTAATAAAAAAAACGACAACTAGAAATTGTACGTCCTTATCCTCTAGCTCCACTCACCCTAAAATCCTCGAAGGTTGAAATGACAGTAGCACAAAGATCTTTTGTAAATATGCTTCTAGAGTTCTGGCAATGACCAGCATCTCTACTCAAGCCCTGAGTTTGTGCGGCTATAGCAGCGCCCTCACTCAGCCTCCACTGATTTTCAATAACGGGGACACGGTTGAAAGAGATGCGCTGGAATTACCTGGAGTCCTGCTTAGGGATGGAAAGTGGCAAGGCTTGGTTTGGAGTTCCCTTGGCTGAGTGTAAATATTGCACATAAAAAAAAAATTAGTTTAAGATGATTTATTTATTTTCAACTTAAATTTAATGTTGTTACCTTAATTATTTACATATTGTGACATTATTTAATGATTTGTTTTTTTTTTTACTAATTTTGTATGTACTTAGTTTATTTTTATTTGTCAATAAATATGGTATGAATGGTCACATATAGCACTAATATCTATTGACATTAAGTGCGCAGATTGCATTATTTGGCAATAACAAAGAGATTATCAAAAAAATCGTTCCGCTATAGAAGTTTCAGAAGTTTATTATTTTTAGCAAAACATTTCATCCTTTAATGATAAAACCGCTTAGCACCTTGAAAAAACAAGAGACACCGAAGACACACGCCTTTATGATAACGCTGGCGTATTGAAGTATTTTATTGAAGGAACCAAGAAATTCATCCCTACTTTAAAATTGGTTTTCTTACTAAAATGTTTGGTATAACTTAAATCTCGGATAGTTTGTTAAGCGGAATGTTGCGTCTAATGCAACTGTCGGAATCAAGAAAAACTTTTTATCAAAAGGTAATGATAAAGTGTACATTAAATTTTCTGAAAGCAAATGGCATAATAAATAAAATTTAGTTTTTATATTATTTTTTATTTTATTTGTTTATTTTATTATTATCATTCTGTTTACATATATATATATATATATATATATATATATATATATATATATATATATATATATATATATATGTATATGATAAGTAGCGTATAGGAATAAATATTGTAAATAAACATTGTAATACTATATAAACCCTGGCAGAAGTGTTATGTTACTAATGCGAACAGTATCATATATAACTTAACACTCTCCCCCATAAACAAAAAAAAATATTTTCGTACAAGTTAAATCAGTTACTTTTTTTTTTTATATAATTCAATAAAATATAAACATAATTAATGACTAACAAATTCTTGAAAGTGTATCAGCAACGATATCATCTCTGCCCTTAATTTGTTTAATAATCAAATTTCAGTCCTGCAACAGCAGGCACCGCATCAGTAGTCGCTGGTTGTCGTTGTCTTTTTTTATAAAAACGAGAGGGCATAAAGAAGTTCCTCTCACAGTTTTCAGATGAGAGTGACCTATGATCTATCAGAGCTAGAGGAGCCAAAGGAGAATCGCCTATATGATCCCAATTAATAACTGGACATAATGGAGTGGACAATTGAGTCAATAATGCAGGACGTCCAAATGATGACAACTCATTAGCGAAACTAGCAGTTGAAGGTGAAGCAGTGGTTAAATTTCTTTCTAAATAACCAGATATTTCTTTCAGACTTTCTAAGACTAGTGTCCTTATCCAAACACATAAATTAGTAGCCACAATATGCATTATGCCGAACAAAGCAATAATTTTATACCTGCTAATGTTCAGTCTAGAGTTCATAAAAATGATGTACATCTGCATGAATGTAAATACCATTTGAAGAACAGGATTAATACCCCTAAGGATCTGGTAACATGGAGATGTAAACGGAATTTCAAAAAACGCTCCAAATTCAAGACCATTGTAGCAATTCCAAAGACAATTGCTCCAAATCTTAAAAAAAAACTTCCATGACTGCAAGTGTTTTGGGATGTCTTCCGTTTCCTACCTGGAGAAGAAATTTGAACTACACCAGCTTCTAAGTCACCACCTTCCTGTGTAAGCTTTTTTTGCGATTGACTTTCACATCCAGGTCTACCCTTATTCAATGTTCTTAAGCCCTGGAAAATGTTTGAACGTGAGTTTTGCTGCCGTTGTGGTGGTGCTGGAGGAGGCGGAGGAGCTGCAGTTGGATTACCTTCTTTCTCTTTTTCCTTCTCTTTAGCTTCTTTCTTCTTATCCTTCTCAATGTAATACAATGTAAATAGAAGGCCTTCTCTCACTTAGAAGCTAACATCAAATACAAATCACCTGGGAAGAGGTTATCTGCAGAACCTATCCCTTCGGTTATCTACTATACTTAACAGAAGATAAATAAGGTCAGTATTATCCAAGTATCCGTGTTCACTTCGTGCCCTATTCTATCTTTTTTTTAAATCTTATTTTCATAAGTATTTTAACTTTATATATATATATATATATATATATATATATATATATATATATATATATATATATATATATATATATTTATATATATACATTCATACATACATACATATATATATCAGTAGAAAAAAATATAAAAAAATGAATATATATATATATATATATATATATATATATATATATATATATATATATTTTAGCTTTTCGATATAAAATCTATATCGATATCTAGAACAGGTAATGGTTTTACGCCTTAAAACCCAAACAAACAAACTTGTCGCAACGATGAAAAGATACATGCTGCATTATTGTTTTACGAAATAACATTTAGGGATTTTGGGATTAAACAGATGTAACTATAACAATATTGAGACAAAATATTATTAAAAAACGATCCTGACTCCTGCAGGCGCTTTACTAATTGTACAATACTGTAGCGACATCGAACATACTATGTATTGGACAGTTACATGTTTTTTTCAATGAGCTACTACAGCATCACGATGCTGAATAGATTTAGACCAGCGTTTGTCCGTAAGCAGCGACAACATCTAACAACGTATAGAAGGATTAAAGCGAAAAAGTATCCAATGTTTATTTTAACAGAAAATATTAATCTAATTATATATATGTGTGTGTGTATATATCGGAAATAATATATTACAAGTTTGAGAATCCATTGATTGCACTATTGTTACACAGGTATTGCTTTATACTTTAAATTATAAATTATTAATAATAATTTAAATCCGAAAAATCTATACTTTTTTTTTTCTATTTCTAGGTCAATTCAGACCGAATTCATGCCTTCTCGCGTCCATAATGATCGGTCCTTAGCAATAATGAAATCAGATTAATAAGTTATTAAGCAAGTAAAGGAAACTTTACTTGAATTAATTCCTGTTATCCCTACATGGGGCATAGGGTCCTGAAGAAGTACCGCCATCTATCTCTGTCTAGAGCCATCTCCATGAAGGTTGCCCTAAGTATGATTGTGCTTCCCTGCCTCCTCCAGGACAGAACTCCTCCACGTCTTTCTCGGCCTGCCAACTCGAAGCTGTCCCTGGGGTTCCACTCAAGAGCCTCCCGGGCGATGCCTTCTTTCATCCTTAAGATGTGTCCGATCCACCCCCATTTTCTTAGCCTGATTTCATCTTCTATTCCCCTCTGTTTGGTCCTTCTCAGTAGTCCCTTATTGGAAATGGTGTTGGGCCACCAAATTCCCAGGAAAGACCTCAAGCATCTATTGCAGAAGCTTTGCAGACGGGCTTAGATGGATCGGGTCACCCTCCACGTCTACGAACCATAGAGAAGCACAGACTTTAAATTGGAGTTGAATATGCAGAGCCCTGTGCCCAGACTTATTTGCTTTGCACGCTACAGGGTGCGGAGATGCGCGAAAGCGCCCTTTGCCTTTCTGATCCTGTTTTCCACATCGTCGTCAGCTTCCCCATCTCTCGTCACTACACCTCTAAGGTATGGAAAGGTCTCCAGTTCTTCTAATGTTTGGCCATGGATTGTGATTGGCTCCACATTTCTTGTTTTTATCCTGATTACTTTTGTTTTGGATACATTTATTGCTAGTCCATACCTCCGTGCCGCCTGATCCAGGTCTTGCATCTTTCCTTGGATGTCTGAGAATCGATGGGCCATTTCGCATGCGCCATCCGCATATTCAACAACATCCAGTCGCTTATAATGACTGAGAATAATGACGGTTTCTAATCCAATAGTTAACACATGCCATTGACCCAGGAAGTATTAGTTATTAAATAGGGTTTATATCCCAGGAAGTTATTGTTATACTTCCTGGTTATCAGCGTTAAAACAAGTTTTATTTCCTTTATCATCCCTTCTCCTATTGTATGTATAAAAGCCTATCTGAAATGGACAGATCAATCAGTATATAATTAGTATTAGAATAAGAATCAGTATTAGAATGTAGTATTAGAATAAGAATCAGTATTAGAATGTAAGGTAAAATAAGAAATTGTGAGACACTCTCTCTTAGCTTTAAGTCTAGTTATAATATCTTTATTAGAGTCTATCTGTAGTTAACTCTATCGGTAGCTCATTATTTATATCATGTAAACTGTACATCTATGTTTAATAAAGTAATTTCTAAGGCTTATACGATCATCGCCATTGTTAATTCAATGATTAATGAAACTTTATAAAATGTAAAATTGGCCTATTAGACCTAATATTATTACAAGGTTTCATATGCTACATATCATTATTTATTAATTTGGCGCTACAACACGTTGACGCGTCGAGGCCTCCTCATTCAGCATCCGCCAGGAGTGAATTTAGTGCTGTTTCCATCCTCTGTTCAGTGCTGCTACATTCCAGTGCTACGAGTATATATCAGTATGGACATAATCAATAAATAGATCCTGAAACCCATTTATTGTTGGTGATGACAGAGCTGCCGTAAGAAAAATCTGAGGGTCGCAATTTCTTTTTTGATTCTTGTTAAGGTAAGAGATTATACGCAACGAGAAAACGCATGTTGCTAACCGGAAAAGAGTCCCACATCCCACTTTTCATTTTTATATTTTTTATGACGCCTAGGAGTAGTTTCCTTTTAGTAAAAAAATAGCTTTTAGACTTTCATACGTTTATTTATTTTTCACTCAAAGCAAAATTTACTTAAATATCCACTAAAATGTGAGTAGTTTGCTTTTTCAGGTTTAAATTGGTTGTAAATAATATTTCAAATAAGGTAGGTAACTGTGCCTTCTAATACGTAAATGAAGGGCACGGTAGCTTGCTGAGAAGTGACTTGGCATACTCAATGTTCACGTGACAGAAAACTCGTATGTTAAACAACCGCTCTCTACCGAACAATCCAAAAAGACCAAAACCCCTCTTCAAAAAAAAAAAAAAAATGTTAACGACGCACTTTGCGTCCTAATCCACCCTCCCTGTGGGTACCCCTTGATAAACCAGTTGGTTGGAGCGCAGTGTTGATCTCCTTCTACCTGTTTTTTAGGTGAGAATTTTCCGTCGAGAATGAGGCACTCCTATCAATGCCAGTCATCTAAGGGCTGCAGTGGGTCTTAATTACTTAAATATTAATATTATGGTTTAAATTGTTTACTTTGAATCAGTATTACTCCAGTCGGGTGATTAGACCACACTCCAATCGCGACGGCTTAAGTGGTTTGGCCGCGTGTGGCGCATGGAGGATGAAAGAGTACCAAAGAAAGTTCTAGAATCTCGACCCTCTGGAGAAAAACCGCGAGGACTTCCCAGAATTTCCTACCAGGAGAATATCCAGAGGATTGGAGGGAAGACAGGTAAAACCCTCCTGCAGATGAAGCAACTATGTAGGGACAGGGAGGAATGGTTGCAATTTATCGAGGCTCCTCAACGCTTGGAATGGCACAAGAAGAAGACAAAGAAGAGTATGGTTTAAATTTATATACAACAATTTGAGGTGTATTAAATTTATAGATGTAGCTTGAAGATGAGATCAGTCAATTCGAAACGATGACAAATATTCTAATAAAAAGTGAGAAAAGCAGTGCTGAAGTAGAATGGTGACCACATTGTATCCCAACGCGTTTTTTTCTTCCGACATACATGATTTTACTTTTATTAGGATTTATTTGTAAACCTCTATTCTTCAGCTCCTCATTCCATTCCTCCAAGAATGCCTGAAGAGCCTCTTCAGAGTCAGCTATCAGTACATCATCCACGTATATCATCGCTTGAGCCAGTACTGGAGTTAGGTTCCAAAAACCTATTAGTGCTCTTGGGCATCTCCTTTTACACACCTTCCATATCTCATCCATAAGGAGGACAAATAGTAGTGGGCTTAGGCTGTCTCCCTGCTTTTCTCCCTGGTAAAAATGGAAAGTCCGCGATGTCTGACCATTAAGTCTTACAATGCCCTTTGGGAGTTGGTACACTGATTTCATTTCACTCACCAAGTTTGCTGGCGCTCTTCTTCTTGTTAGTGTGTCACATATCTTCTGCCTCTGGACTGAGTCAAAAGCCACCCTCAGATCCGGGAATGCCAAGTAGACCGCCTGTTCCACGCTTTCTCTACTATCATTCTTAAGGAAAACATGTGGTCCTGAGTCTGTCTTCTATGTCTGAAAGCCGCTTGCTCTTCTTCGATATCTTCTTCCACAATACCCCATTTTACATACCCTAAAAAATAAAATAAAGATGATTCGAGATCATGTGATTTGCCGCAAAGTCAGTAGGGGAGCTTGTCTGTCTACCTGGAGTACCGAATGGAGGGATGCACTGCTGGTCTATTTTTTAAGAAACCTGAACAAAACTCATCTTATCGATTTCATTAATTTAGCTCCCAAGTTTTTTCAAAATGTACTCTATCTAATTAAATTTTATCAACGGAAATCTTACATAGATTAGCCAACTTCTGGCCAAAATTCTAGCCAAATTAGATTAGCCAGTCTCTAATGACTATTTATCATTAAAAACAATTTTTTTCTGAGGAAGTTATGTATCACAAAAGCAAAATAAACTATTTGTTGTGATAATTCATTAATTAGAAATAACATTTTAATCAAGCGGTTATATTAATAATAAATAAATTAAGAATGTATGTAATATACTTAATAATGTGAATAAATAGTTAAGTTATAGTTATTTACTTCAAGAAATCACATTGACCTTTTAAAAGACAAGTATTGTAAGAGAATTTAATAAACTTTACCTGTAGTTCGATTTTGATAAATAAATTTATTTGGAAACTGGGACGTTAGCTAATTCGATTTAGGAGTTGCTGTAGGCTGTGGTACAGTTATCATCAGCAGTTACTTTTTTTATGATCCAGTATCTTCAGATGATCAGAAATTCGTTAGATAAAAATAGAAAAAGAAAAACAGTTAGAATACAAAATTTTGAAAAAATGTATTGAGCGATTTTCATTAATGAATTTGTATAATTTAGTGTGAAAATTGGAGTATCCGGAATAATAATTTGTAAACAGTGCTTAGAGTGGACTTGCGCTGATTATCTCTTTATACTATTACAACTATCTTCAATAATATTCCAATTTGATTAATATTTCTTTTGTATTTCAAACCTCATCTTTTATAAGGAGTGAACGATAAAGAGGTTGAAAGTGATGGAAATAATTATTTAAAAAACACGAGAATTTCCAAATTCTTAGTTGGGATTTGCATGAGAAGTATTTTAAGATTTATCCTCAAAATTAATTATCTCCTAAAAGGATAAATAATTAAAATGTCATCATTCTTTTAAAATTATATAAGTGCTACCCTAATTAGTTTTAAACCTTAAAAAAAATAAAAATCATTAGGTATGTATTACTAATTATTTTAATAACTAAATCTACGCACATTTAAATATTAATATAAACCAGTAGGTATACTCAATCTTAGTGAATATTTAATAAAAATTATATTTAACAAAAATCCCGAATTTCATATAAAACTTATACAATATACAATGACTATTGTGGATGAAGGCACATGAAATATTGTTCGTTTGTATATTAATTACATAACAATTTATTTCTTATAAAACTAATACAAAATGAATAATAATAAAATGAAAATAATATGAAAAATACAATGAAAACCATTTTCATTATTTTGAATAGTTCGTCGCTTCTGAGCAGAACTATCCTACCTCAAAGTTTGGCTTTTTCGGTTTTTTATCATTTCAGATAGTTCAGACTAATATGGATTTGATGCAGAAGTAGCCTATCAGAATATGTAGAGCTGTTTCATGTGACTCTACATCCAACAATATTGGACACGTGCCCCGGCGTTTGCCCAAGGGGTTAAAGAAAGTTTTAAATGTATCACAAAATGATATGCCTTTCAACACTATTATCACAAGTAGTAAATATATACTTAATCATTGGTTTTATTTGACCGACACGGTTTTCTCCTTTAGACTGACAGACATAACTTGAGTTAAGATTTTGTTGAAAATCTATTATTTTCATTAATTTTTTTCATAAAATAAAAACACACAACACAAGATACGAACTGTTCGATTACAAAAATGCTAATAGAAGAATTTTGTATATGTGGCGACCAGGAAGGGATAGATGGAGTGTTACCCCTCCCAATAATTGGATATCCCAAAAAGTTGAGAAATTTAAGAATTGAGAACCTACTTTAAAATGCGAAAATAGTATGAAAGAGTTACTAAAAATTAAAACCAATACCAATAAATTTTTCTTATGATTAGGTGAAAAAATGTTTAATTCGAATCGGGTGTTTCGAAGAGCTTCAATTCGCAAAACACTGCAAAAATAGTAGACACAAATTTTCCTCAAAGAGTTACTAAATATTAAAACCAATACCAATACAATTTTTTAATGAGTTAGATGAAGAAATATTTAGTTGGATTAAGAATAATGGGCTGTATTTTACTTCACCAACTTTGCTTTATTATTTTACAAAGTTTCGGCTTTACATGCCATCCTCAGGTATTTTATATGTTGGAGCAGAAAGTTTTCTATTGTATGGAGTTATTTATACCTTTTGTACGTGATAAGAATTTTATCGATACAATATTGAGTTTGAATAGAAAAAAATATTATTTTTGTCATGTGCCAATATTCGCAATACTTACGTGAAAAGTTCAAATTCAAAGAGTCGGAGAAAATTACAATATTTCAGAATATAGTTAGAGAAATTAAAATATTTATTACAGTTGAAAAATCCGGGGGAAGAAACTTGTAGAGGAATTTTAGATTCTGTCCGTTCCAATAAATTGTTGTAGCAACGTACCTGGTGCCAAAAATTTAATGTATAAACATGTATAAAAAATAAAATGTATTACAGCCAAAAATGTTTCCCCTCGACTAGTACCTACCTCTTTCATGTACTAATTACCCTTTTAGCTAAGCGCTCCCCACCCTCCAACCCTTTAATGAGAAAATTTTATTTTACTAATTAGACGGCTTTCACTATTTTTTTTCTTCATTTTTTTACCAAAATAATCTACACATCTATCCTTAAAGCTGTATAAGACGCCTTTTTTTTTTTTTTTAAATTCAAATTCTAAAGCCCTTTTTTTTGTATTTAAATATTTTTAATACCCTTTTTGTGTCATACTAAAGCCTTCAAACATAATTATTGGCAATTCTACGTTAATAAGGAGTAAGTTGCAATTTACGGAACGAAAATCGGACATTCCGTTTTTAAATTTAGTTGTAAATTTTCCTAATTTTGAAACGCGACTTGGTCACCATTAAATGAACTAAAACGGTGAGGTTTAGCCTTAAAAGCTCATTTTATAACATTAACTTATGGAGAAACGAATAATACACTGAGAGATTATTCAATACAGTAACTTGAATTAATTAACATACGTGATTATTACAGATTTTTAGGTTAGTGAAATATAACTAAATGACGTGACCGACGGATTCTGACCCTGACCCGGTGAAAGGTCAGATATCCACTTCATAAGCACAGGTCCGGATGTTCCCGGAGTAGGTCAAACAAAACAACCATACAGAAAATTGAACGCCTTACTCGGGATTCGTTTGGTTCAATTTTCTTTTCGTAATGTGCCCTTGTCACTATAAATTACTCATTTTTAGCTGTTTATGATATAAAAGAAAAATCGAACAGGGTTTTATTACTCACCTAAAATAAATAATCTATAATTTGCTGCCCTTTATCGAGCTACAGTAGAACCCCATCTATCAGGAATAATATGTCCTAGGCTACTCTGGATAACGTGAAATTTCGGATGGTGTAATCAGTAAATAAAAAAATCTTGATATTAATAATGTTTATTAAAGTTAGGTAAAAAAAAGAAGAGAACGATCGATGAAGAGCACTACGAGCTTCCTTTTACCACGCATATCGCGGTAACGCATACGTTAGCTTGGAAGAAAACACACAGAACTCAAAAATTGACGGTTTTCCAACTTTTGTGTAATAATAATCAATGAGATGATTATTTTTTATGATTAAGAGTGTCACAATCATCGTGTGGCTGCTAGCAAGCAGTTTTGTCAGTTAAGAACTAATGAAATCTCCTTCGATATTTTGGTGAACAGTGGTGAACATTTGGTGAACATTTTCACAAATAGGCTTAAAAGAAGCCAAGAAGTTCTTATTGCATCTTTTACAAAAAAATACTATCCCAAAGAAGTATTCTAATTTTTATAATGCTTTTTAGAGACATTTTATTTTTTATGCTCACATATTTTTAAAATTACTGTTTGCTTGTTTGCATCAACATTTCTAGTATCTAAGTCAATTTTTATTTCTGAATAAAAAAATACCTTGTACAAGCTACCTCCAAGCATTTATTTGTAAATGGGATCAAGAATTTATTTGTAAAATTGTAAGGAAATCTGTAATAATCAGTAAAAATCTTTAAGCCCCGCACAGTGGGCAAAATGACTAATTTAGGTGGACAAAAGTCAATCTCACAAATGTTCTCCATTGAATGGTAGTTGTTTATTACGATAGTTGGATAATCCCAAAACGGAGTGGCAAGAGCGGACAATTAATTTATAAACACTGTGTGGCCTTTGAAGTTATGATTGAACAAGTATTTACGAGATTTTAATCTTGCACTTATATGCTATTTTTTTAATTTTCGACTCCTCAGTTGCTTGTTTGTTTTTATTGGAGAAGTAGTTCAAATTATTATCTTGAAATGGCATAGATTAACTCCGGAATAAAAAAAGGATAAAAATAACGCTGAATATTCGACAAAGAATTTTAGGTCGGATGATCTTTAGAAATTAGTTTTCTTATTGAAGCTTAGTGAGGAAGCTCCTTCCCTTGGCAGAACGCGAAATTGGGCTAAATCAGGCAGTTTTTATGAGGGGAAGATCAACTATAGATCAGATCTTTTCGGTGAGGAGTATTTTGGAGAAAGCCAGGGAATGCAATATAAATACGCACCTTTTATTTATTGACTTCCAGTAAGCCTATGGTAATATCATTAGAAAAGAATTGTACCAGGGCTTGATCAAAATGGAAATACAAGCCAAATTAGTATGTTTGATAAGGATCACTATGAAAGAAGTACAGTCCAACGTTCGAGTCCAAGGTGACACGTCTCAAAGCTTTCACACATATAAAGCACTAAGACAAGGAGACTCCCTTGCATGTTTACTATTTAACATGGCTCTGGATTATGCAGTAAGAAAATCACGAATTCAGATAGAAGAAACAATGTTTAATAAATCTGCAATTATCCTAGCCTTCGCGGATGATGTGGATATTATCAGGAGAACGTTTATGGATATGAAGAGGGCATTTCTTGGGCTTCAAAGAGCTGCACCTGGTGTGGGACAAGCAGTGAATGAGGAAAATACAAAGTACATGGTTGCAGGACCTCATGGAGCAGTCCATGATCACCTCCGAGTATTGGGAATAATACCTTTGAGAGGGTTGAAGAGTTCGTTTACCTAGGCTCCCAGATGAACTCAAATAATGATAGAAAGACAGAGATCAAAAGAAGTGAGTGATTTCTCAATCAACGAAGGTAACCATCAACAAGACACTGATCAGACCTGTGCTAACCTATGGTTCGGAATGTTGAACAATGACGAGAACAGAGGAAGGCCATCTCCTTC
This sequence comes from Rhaphigaster nebulosa, assembly GCA_948150685.1. NCBI lineage: Eukaryota > Metazoa > Arthropoda > Insecta > Hemiptera > Pentatomidae > Rhaphigaster > Rhaphigaster nebulosa. The sequence goes on along the minus strand of OX411307.1, from coordinate 85,270,466 downwards.
GATTTGAGTGGCGAGGAAAATATTTGGTCCTTTACATAGTAATGGAGCATGAAGAATCCGACCCAATGCAGAGTTAGAGGAACTGTACAAGAACCCAAATATAAGTAAGAATTATAAAGGCTGTTCGGCTCCGATGTGCAGGTCATATTGCAAGAATGACTCCAGTCCAGATACTGCGAAAGATCCTCGATGAAAGAATATATGCCACAAGAAGAATGGGAAGACCTCAGTTGCGATGGATAGACGGTGTGTCCACCGAGAGAGCCATCCTGGGTATTCGTGGCTGGAGAGTAGCGGCGACCGATAGAGATGATTGGCGGACCAAACTGCGGAAGGCCTTGACTCTCCAGGAGTTGTAGTGCCACGGAAGAAGAAGAAGTTTGGTGGGGATACGGCACATCTGGCGTTTAATACAGCTTACCCCATTCCACGAGATACAAATGTGTTATTTTCATGTCATTAAAGGTGGAATGATTTCTTTTTCATAATTTTCTACATCCTTTTAGGAATATAAATTTAAATTGCCAGACAGTTTTGTCGTTACTAAAGCCAGGCACTATTTTATTAACTAAAAAAAAAAAATTCAATTCATTTTAGTATAAGTGAACTTTTAATATGATATAGTTATGCTATCGAAGAACCTAAAATTAATTTGCTAGACAAAAATTCAGTTGTTTAATAAATATTGTCAATTTAAAACGTGGAACTGGTCTATGAAAAGCCTGGGGATCCCTGTGGCACCTGAGAATTCCGAGTGGGCAGGGTTGTAAAGAGTCTTTACAACCCTGGCCACCCGGAATTCTGTTTAAAATTCTTTTTTATTAGGGTCACATCAAACGGTCAACCGCCTGTAGTCTCTTTGTTATCTTCTTGGCAATAGGTAATAAAGTGGCCATTGTTAAGGAATTGACAAAACGTTTGTAAAACCTCCACTCCCAGTTAATTTCAGGGAATATCAGGTAAGTCGTTAAAAAAAAAAAAAACCTGTACCACTACAACTCGTGAAGGGTCTTGGGCTCAGTACTTGGGTAAGGACCGTACTGTTTCAAAGCCACCGGTTGTGTAAGGAGGTGATTTGGCCGAGATGACGCTCAACCGCCAGGTTTTTCCCCCAATTAAGGGTACCCACTTTATAGAGGTTGGGTGAGCCCCAGGAGGGTCTCCCGAACCCACAGGGTCGATCCGCGACTGAATACAGAATATATAATTATCTGCCTCAGCCGGTCTCGAACCCAGGACCTTGAGATTAGTAGCGCAGTGCCTAACCCACTGAGCTACCCCGCTCCCGTTATAAGTCAATAAATATAGAAGTATATTTTGGTGGCGTTTCGAGATTTTATTGTTCTCATATTCATGCCCAAAAGTGAAATACTGTTTATTTTTTTTTAGAAAATGTCCAGCAAACAATTATTTGACAATTAAAATATTAAAATTTATCATTTAAAATAATAAAAATTTATATTAAAATTATAAATAAATTATCTGTTCATATTTACGGAATGAAGCAGGTAGTGATGACGATCAAAGTCAAACTAAAACGGAAATATATTCCGTTTAAAGACAGCGAAGGCTTCACCACGGTGAAGAAAAAACTGAAGTTTGTGCCCCGACCCACAAATGACAGACCAGTCACAGCTATCTCCAATAGCTTTGACGCACTTAGCGGCCCATCCACCTTCAAGTCGTTAAACAATTACTAATTTTATCGCGATGACTCAGCCATTTCATCCATTCCTATATTCAAATGTTTTGAAGGCTGAACTCAAAAAATGAATGAATGAATGAATGAATTTTTTATTTGCTTTCGGTATATGCCCCATACAAATAGAGTTGGCTACAACGATGATGGCTACAATAACTATAATAATTTGCTATAATAACTTTATAAAAATATTTATAAAAGTCAAAAATATTATTTGAATATGTTGCTATGTCAACGTCATCTAAATATACTTGCAAGCATAAGTATATAGAGATACAATAATATAATATAACATATAACAATATAAAAATAAAATATTACTATAACATAAACAATGCATAAATAAATACCTTCAAGCAGCTTAAATACACTAATAAATAATATATGATACATGAATAGCGGATCTATCATCAACAAACAAGATCAACAAATCCACAAAATCATTCATTGACAATAAACGATTTATCAACAATCTACAACATTGCCTAGCGTAGTAAAACAGGTTCTTAATAAGATCGCTATTGCCAATTCTAAATAACTCTACATACTTTGATCTGTTCATATTTACGGAATGAAGCAGGTAGTGATGACGATCAAAGTCAAACTAAAACGGAAATATATTCCGTTTAAAGACAGCGAAGGCTTCACCACGGTGAAGAAAAAACTGACGTTTGTGCCCCGACCCACAAATGACAGACCAGTCACAGCTATCTCCAATAGCTTTGCCGCACTTAGCGGCCCATCCACCTTCAAAACAGATACACCAACACCAGTTACCCCCACCCCAGCCACCCCACCAACCAATCAAAAGCCGTACAAACCGGCTCCAATTGTGATTCGTCCACTGATGTCATCGGTGGAACTAAGAAAGAACCTCTTAGAGGCGAAGATTACCACCTGTATTATTCGTTCTAACCAGAACGAAAATAAAATCTTTACCTCAACCAAGGCTGATTGAGGCCACCATGTCCTTGATCCACCAGTCGGATGATATCGATTTTCATTCACATGCACCAAGAGGCACCAAACCCCTGAGGAAGTACAAACTGAAAGGGTTTGACATCAACCACTCAGTGAGCTCTATTGAGAGTGCACTAAAAGCCCGCCTACCCGGATTCAAAAGCGTACGGAGGATACAAAAAAAAGACGAGAGTGGAAATAAGTGGAATCTTCCACTCCTCATTGTTACCACCGATGAGACAATAACCCTCCAAGATACGGAAAAAGTTGGTCCAATCGACCACATGGGTTATTCGGTTTAAAAACTGAAAAATATTAGCGGCCCCAGGCAGTATCACAACTGTCAGGAATTTGGCCACACTAAAATCTTCTGTGGGCGCATTATAAAATGCGTTCGATGTGGTGAAAATCACGAGACACCCCACCCAAATGTGCAAACTGCGGTGGCCCTCATGTGGCATCATACCGTGACTGCCCAAACAGGCAAATCCTTCTTAAAAAGAAGGAAACAAAGGTAAGGTAAGAAACAAAGGTAATAAAACCAACAAACAATACCCAGGAGACTGCATCTCCTGCTCCCATCACCACCTCTGCCCAAAACTCATACACCGGTGTCCTTTTCAACGGACCACCCACTCCCACACCAACTCCCGCACCTGCACCCACACCCCCACCCTCAACCCCTCAGCCGTCCACGGATAAACCCGCATGGGTTGAGGATTTACTCTCAATGTCCAGTGAAATGAGGACTATGTTCCACACCCTCATGAGCACGCTTAACCTCGCGCTCCAACAAACCTTCGCCCCTAATGATAATGGATAGACACTCTATCCTTAACTACAACATAACAGGGCTCGTAAAGCGTAAGCTCGAGCTGGAATTCCTCCTGGCCTCTCATAGGCCATCAGTTGTCGCACTCACAGACACAAAACTAAACAGGCAAACGCGAATACACTTTCGCGGCTATCACACTTACAGACTGGACTCACAAACCCCCGCACACGATGGCGTTGCACTTCTGGTGCGTTGTGACGTCCCCTCTAAACTTATAAACAATAACACGCTCAATGACGAGAAATACACAGCCGTCACTGTACAAGTAAAACTTAAACACACATACAAAATCACATGTATATACAGAAGACTAGGAGCACAATTCGACACTTTCAAAACACTTACGGGAAACCGAAACAGACAACACATCATCGTAGGGGACCTAAACGCTAAACACCACACTTGGAACTGCACAAAGCCAAATGCACTAGGTACCCACCTAACTAAAACAAAATACACAGTCATACACCCCAACGCCGACACATACAGACGTCACTCAAACCCAGCGTACACATCTACACTAGATCTGTTACTCACACAACAATCACATAGATTCACAGATTGCACAACAATAGAATTCAGTGATAAAGACCACATCCCCGTCATTTATCACCTCGGCCGTGACACAACAATAATTCCTCCAAAAGAAATACAACTTCACACAGGCACATTGGAAACTATACAAGAACACAGTATACGCTAACACATCCCACCACATAACACATAACACCACTCACTAACACTCAAGACATAAACAATACCATAAACATCATACACGATGCCGCCTACACCTCGATACTCACGTTCAACCCCACTCCCATCCACCTACGCCAGCCACCAAAACACATACTCACACAAATTAAACAACGAACAACATAAAAAACTGCTGGTATAGGACTAAAGACCCAACATACAGACCTATCATAAACAGTCTCACCAGACAAATCACATACCTAATGTCGCAGTGGAAAACATCCCTCTGGCACGAACAATTACGCCGTACCCATTACAACCCCAAAATCTTCTGGAAACTAGTCAGAAGCCACAACACCAAATCAAAATTGGTGAAAATACATCGAGGCGATGAGCTTCTCACTCCCGCAGATCAGCCTACCATACTTGCTGACTATTACGTCGATAGAGACTCAGCACGAACCACCACCACATACCACCACAGTCCACTGACTGATATAACGCAAACCATATTTTCCTCCTATAAAGAACTGACTGCAACACTGAGAAATACGAGGGGAAACAAATCACCAGGAGAGGACACCATACCCTATGTTCTACTCAAACAACTCCCCAGGTAAGCCCATATGTTTCTCCTCAATATTTACAACTCATGCTCACGCCTGAGATATTACCCCACTGAGTGGAAACATGATATAGTTGTTCCACTTCTCAAACCCAAAAAACGAGGAGCGGTACAGGAAGAATACCGGCCCATCAGTCTTCTCAACCACGTCTCAAAAATATATGAGAAACTAATCCTCATCCATGTCCGAAAACACTGTGACACGCATGACATCATCCCCCCGGAACAAACTGGGTTCTCTCGCGGCTTTAGCTGCTATCATCACGTAGCAAAACTACAGTATGATACAGCTAAAAACCTCAACAAAAATCTTGCAACCGCAATGATCTCATTAGATTGCACACAGGCATTTGATTCTGTATTCCACTCCACCTTAATTGATCAACTCCGGCTTCACCGATTCCCGGACGAACTGGTCGACATTATTGGCTCATACATCCGTGACCGGACATTTTCTGTCCGTGTCAAATCTGATATCTCCACCCCGCGCCCAGTTATCTGTGGTGTTCCTTAGGGCTCGGTCCTTGTGCCAGTCCTTTTCAACATATATACAGAACATATAGTAGGGCAAAAGATTGACAATGTTCAAATTGCTGCATATGCTGATGATATTGCTTTATACACAGCAAGCATGAATGCAGATCACGGCATGCGCAAAGTCCAAACAGTAGCCCAAAAAATCACAGACCAACTTAAATACATTAATATCCACATAAACACACAAAAACAGATGCCATCACATTTTCATACAAGAAAACACTCAAACAACAACCAAAACTGAATGGGCAAACCATTCAGAACAAAAGACAGCTCCCATACCTCGGTATGAAATTGGAATCGCACTTGTCATTTACAGCTCATACAAAACACCGAATACACATAGCCAAAGCCACAACACACCAATTCAATCACTTACTCTACTCACCAGGGCTGTCACTCAGACTCAAAATCCTCATTTACAAAGCCATCCTCAGGCATACACTGCTTTACGGTGCCCCCATCCTGCACTACCTTTACCCCTCAGCCCTGAAGGCTCTCCAAACATTCCAAAACAGCGTTCTACAAAAAATCACAAAACAAACGTCACTCGAAAGACGGAAAATAGCACACATTCACAATGAATTACAACTCGACACTGTTCAACAGCACATTACAAGAAGACACGTAAAGTTCTTCGACAACCTCCCTGCCTCATTTAACCCACTTTTCCGCGCCATTACCCCTTCCTCCCTTCCTGCCAGATGGCAGGGCCGAAAGGGACCACTCAACCCGGTCAACACCATCCTATAAACCGCTTTTAAAGCACCCCCACCCCCTATATCCTCTTCTTGCTCCGTCCTACCAACTCCCAGGTCCCACCACAGCCCTGCTCTCTCATATCCATCCTTGTATATATATCCCTGTAAATATTGTAAATATTATTATGATTAATCATGTACATAGTTTTTTAGTAGTAGGCTTTTATTTTAACATACAACTAGAAGAGGACCCACACCTCTAAATAATGAGAAAATTCCCTATCTGGGAAATATCATTCCAATTATAAATAGACATCAGACCTTCAAGTACCAAAAGGTAAAGTACATCAAGTTCTATAATGTATATGTTTTATTAATCTTCTTTTTTTTTTTAAGGGATTAGAAAAAAAAAAGAAAAGGAAAAAAAAAAAAGGATGACGGAAAGGTGTATAGATCGGGCACCAGACGAAAATATGGAAACGATCCTCAAGCTCATTTAAATTGCAGATAGAGCAGTTTTCTTTCGGCTTGAAATAATAATAAATGTTAGTTTAATTATATAGTTGCCGGATAGTCTGATTTGCACTAATGTTTTAGTCATAGTGAACGGGGAATTTAGTGCGAAATATGGCTGAGGCTTATCACTTTCTGAATACATGAGAGGGTATAATGGACTGTATTTAGGGGAGATCAGTTTTTGTTTATCTCGCTCATCCATTTAGCTTTTAAATAGTCTTAGCGTTTCGTCCATTTCAGTCTGGAATACACCAGGATCCTCTAATTCCAAGATTGACTGTTTATTGACTGTGCACGATAGAGTGTATAACTGATTCAGCCAATTGTATTTCTGATCATTTTTTCTCCCATTACATGTTTCCTTCAATTTGTTAAAACAAATTTTTGAAAATCTGTCACTACTCATATTCAGAATTTTTTGGATCCAGGACAACGCTAATTTTAGTACCGTGACGGAGCAATGGGGAACATTAAACTCCAATCACATTATCCAGAAAGGTGTATTTTTATTCAATGAAAATAAACGCTTATAAAAATTTAAATTTACACTTTCCAGCCTATCCATATAACTTAGGTCCCATAGTTATACATTATAGTACAGAAGGCTCATAGCAATTGCGTTATTTATTTTTATTTTATTTTCCCAGGATTTGAGTTTATTTTTAGCACAAAGTGCGATGACAGAGCCTATTGCTGCCCTCGTTTTCGATTCAAAATAATTTGCCGCTTTATGAAATATGCCTGAATCCGAAAATGATACTCCAAGGTAAATATATTCGGAAACTTTCTGTATTTCTCTATCATGACAATAGTTTCCCTATCTTTTAAATCCTCCCTGGTGAAAATATAGCATTTTAGTTTTTGAGTATTGACCTCTAGTTTTTTTTTCAAGCAATACTGGTTTAAAATATTTAACTTATTTTTGGCTTCAGTATAACTATCGGCAAGAATTATTAGATCGTCATCATAAAGAAGTAACAATATGTCACAGAAACCATCAACCCTTATGCCTCCGACATTCTGACTCCGGAAAAACATTTCTGTATCACTCAAATAGAGGCTAAATAATAAAGGTGACAATATTTCTCCCTGAAGTAGGCCCAAAGTAACATCGATTTCCTCTGAAAACATATCATCACTTCTAACTGTAGCCGAAGCATTCTGATAAATATTTTTTAGAATTCTAATAATTTTGTTACTTATGCCCTGGTTGTAAAGTGACTGCCAAAACAAATCATGATTGAGCGTGTCAAAGGCACGTTTAAAATAAAAAAACAGAAACCATCAACCCTTATGCCTCCGACATTCTGACTCCGGAAAAACATTTCTGTATCACTCAAATAGAGGCTAAATAATAAAGGTGACAATATTTCTCCCTGAAGTAGGCCCAAAGTAACATCGATTTCCTCTGAAAACATATCATCACTTCTAACTGTAGCCGAAGCATTCTGATAAATATTTTTTAGAATTCTAATAATTTTGTTACTTATGCCCTGGTTGTAAAGTGACTGCCAAAACAAATCATGATTGAGCGTGTCAAAGGCACGTTTAAAATAAAAAAACAAAGCATAGAAGGTTTTTCCGCGCGATCCCATCTGTATCTGAACAAGAGCGTTTAAAGTAAACAAATTATCCAGACAGCTTCTACCTTTACGGAACCCGTATTGTTCTTCAGGGACAACATTCTTCTCATCACACCAAATCAAAAGCCTATTCAGAATTATCTGGGTAAATGATACAATTCACCAAGGCAATAGCACGATAATTTTCTGCGAGATTTCGGTCACTCTTTTTAAACAGCATTGTGTATTCTGTTTTTACCCAGAAGTTTGGTATATTTTCGGTTTAAAAGACTTTACAAAGTCTTTATTTCGGTTTAAGATTCTACAAATGCGCCAGATATAATTGCCAGTTAATGGGTACATTTTTGTAAAATGCATAACTGAAACCGTCTCTACCAGGACTTTTGCCATTCTTACATTTCATTAATGATGTTTGGAGCTCCTCAAGGCTAATTTCTGAGTCGAGAAGAGGATGAAGTACTCCATAGTACACTATATCCCATTCCACCCGCTGGGGATACAAACTTGATAAGTAATGAAACCATTGATCATAGTTAATGGGAACTGCTTGAGGCTTCCTATTTCTGTATTTATTTATTGCTCCCCAAAATGTTTTTTAATCACGAACATTTCCTAGGTCATCCATGATGTTGCGCTCAAATTCAGACTGCTTCCACTTAATTAGCTTTTTATATTTCTGTTTGGCGGTAATATAGTTATCAACTGCATTATTATTATTATGATTTTTCACCATTGACTTTAACATGTATCTAACATGCCTTTTAGCCAATACACACTCATGGTCATACCAAGGCTTATTTATTTTGTCACAGTTATTATAATTTTTTTTATTTTCTTAAATAAACCGAGTGATTGTGATGTGTCATGGATAGCGAATAAGAGGTTATTTTGAATTATTTGAACGGATACTGAGTTTATGTGAGAACTTACTCTAGGAGAATTCATAATTAGTTCTTGGTATATTAAGTTTTTGAGTTTTCCCATTTCACAACAGTAAGACCGTGGTTTGCTTTATTTGAAGAAATATTAAAATTAGAATTATCATTTATCGAATTCGGATAAGTGAAGAGCGTGGTCTCTAAAGGAAAATGTTTTGAGCCCGAAACAGTAAGTTTTATTTTTAAATCAGCTATTGAATTTATATGGCTATAATTGTACCACATCATATCAACAAAATTGTTTCCATTTGAAGTGATATCAGTGAAATGACCAATCACTGTTTGATCACTAACAGTTCTACCATTCAGAAGAACGAAAGAGTTATTTTCCATAAATTCTACCAATATTTGCCCCTTTTTATTTTCCGAACCTTTTTCATTTACGTCTTTAGAATAGACGAAACGCACCACTACCTCGAATGCAGCTGCCGTTTGGGCAAATGTTTGGTGGTGCCACTGGCTCTTCGTCGTCTAAACATTGGGAATCGGAATCGTCGAAGATTCCTTCGGTTTCTTCCAGGATGACTTCAACTATAATTTCCTGGTCACTTTGGGATTCGTAGACAGCGACATTGTTGTCCAATTCTACAAAAAGTTCAAAAGTTATTCCTGCGGTTTCGTGAAAATTAGATTACCTAGGAGGTTCTGCCACGGCTGTTTTCGTCTCATTCAGATTGTCATCAACTTCTTTCAAATTTCATTCTTTTTTTATTTATTTTAAAATTAAATAAATTTTTGATGAAGGTTGGTGCGTGCAAAACAAAACGAATTTCGGTACTGACAAAATTAAGGGAGTGGAAGAATTTCGTGAACTGAAGATGATGAGACACTGACACACAGTGGAACAGACCGGAAACACCGAAAGCCCCGAAACGATTCACGGAAAACCACGTGGAATTGAACATCTTTAGGCATCTACAAGCAAAAAATATTTCATTGAAAAGTTGTGTTTTTTTTCGTATAATTGAATTATATTTACACTTGGGGATAATTATAGATAAATATAGATTTCCCTTCGGATATGTGAATGTTTAGTATAAATGAATATCGTATAAGTGAATAATTAATTACATAGGGCTAAATGGTTCCTCCGGGAAATGAGAATTTCTTCGTATAAATGAATAATTCGTATAATTGGGACTCCACTGTATATTAGAATTAATTCACCTTTTTTTGGTTAGTCTTTTTTATGCTTTTGATGTGAGATATGCTTTCTATCTCTCTCTCTCATGTCTAGATTTATGTTAAACGTTTATGAATAAAACCACAAATAAAGAAAATTGCAATTTTTAAAACCTACTATTGATATTTAATACTACTTTAATATTAATTTAATATTACTTTTGCAATCTTAGATTTTTCTGTCCTGATAATGCCTGCATCGGTGGTTTATTATTGGTATTTGTGATAAGTTTTTTTTTCTTAATCTTCCTATAATATCCTAAAAGAATGTTTTTCTCTTTTTTTTTTTTTACTTTTGCTCTCATAAATTATTTGAAATAATTTATGCTAATTTATTTGTATCCTTGAATATCACTTTGGCTATAGACATTTTTGTTGAAGTGTGTATAATTATCTTTTTTGTTCAGTTAAGTCTGATAGCATAAGCAATAAGTTTCATTTGATTTATATCATTTATTACAGCTGATTTTAGAATCGGATTTTTGTTTATTTGTTATAGTTGATGAGAAAGTGTAATATTTATCATATCTATTGATGTATATTGGGAGCATCGTTAACCGGGGTAACTTTAGGACATATTTTACTGATATTTTCTTGTACCACCCGGATCAGGGAAGTTTTTAATATTAGACCTGCTAAGTTTCTGGCAAACTGCTTTTCTAAGACAGGTGGGGGTTCCAGAAACCACATTTACTTAATTTACTTATCTAATTTATTCTCTATTTGCATCGGTTCCAGAAGGGTGCCGATCAATCAAACTATATTCTAACATAAAAGGCTAGAGACCGCAGACCCCCCCGCTATGGTCGCTAGTTTGGGATATTATAAATACATTGGAGATCCTTTCCAAGGGTGTTGTGTTCACCATTTCACTTAACTAGACTATATGATGGCATGCAGGGTAAATAGAATAATAAACTTTGATAGAAGATCTTACTTTATTGAAGTTACGTTATTAATTAAACTATTGGTTTACTAATTTACAATCTAAATTACTCTTATTGTAAAAATCTATGGACTGTAACCTATGTATTTGAGAACACTGGGAGAACTCTTGCTTATTTAAAATATTATTCGGATGCCACATAGTATTAGACATTGATGTACACAATGAATGGAAGGGCTAGAACTTATCTTATAGTTGCCTTCGACACTCGGTGCTCGATGGTCTAGGTTTCTCTCTCCTGCACTGGCCTCCTATTCTGCCTTCTGGCTGGGAGTTCGTCTCTCGATGGACTGCTCAACTGTACCCTCTGCGAACCTCCGTCTTCTGGCTTCTCCCAAGAACTTCACTCTTCCACCTTCTCCCAAGAACTCTCATCTTCATCCTTCTCCTAAGAACTACCTTATTTCTGTTTTCTCTCTCTGTTCTCCCCTTTTCCGCTTCTCCTTCTCAATAAGATGCATTTTGTCCCCACTCTCCTTTTGGGACATCTTATTGGTTGATGCTATACGAATTGTTAAAAAGGCTTTGGAAATTTTTGAGCCATTTTTCCTATTCTTCTTATTTTCTCTATCCTTGGGCGGTAGATCTTATTACACCTGGTCGACCGAGCCTATCTCTAGTTTTATGGTGCTCTTACTTTCGCTTATCTTAAGCGGTCCCCTCGAACTGAACCGAGTTCTACAGATATCCATTTGCTTTTCTTTGTTTGAAAATGAAATTTATTTATGTTAGTATTGGCTGAACCAGGAGGCATCTCTTTAATTTATCCATATTCTAATTACTATTATTATTATTTCTAATCTTGATGATTTCCTTAAATCCCAGTATTCTCAATACATTGACGACCTAAGCGAAATGGAAGCTATATCCTTTAATTACCTTACAATACTAAGGTTATTCAGATATCATTAACAGGGAAGGAGTCGGAGAGTTTTTTTTCCACTCGGACTGACATCCGCCTGGTTTAGGCTGAACATTGGGTGTTCATAATAAGACGACTCAAACGCATTTTACGGGAAACGGTTGGTTTGAGAGAAAAACGCCAATGTAAAAATTGTTCATTGGAACGTATTTTTCCAGAATATGCTCACTATTTGACACTTTGATGCCGCATACGTGTCTGACGCTCGTCCAAACTGATTTCGGTTACAAGAACATGAAGCATGATTCTGACGTATCTTTTTTAACCCCTTTTTAATAATAATATGATCAAGACGGTAAGGACAATATTTTCCAAATTAAAATTAATTAATTTAAAAAAAATGAAAGATGTCAAAATGCGGCTTGCTCTATTTGGCTTAACCTATATTAATTAACCTTTAAAAATTATGTACATGAAGGGGTCATCTGCGAACCTCACAGTTTGGATGTACATCAGGGGCGTACGTGAGGTCAAGGTTTCAAATAACGGGCATATTGTAGGAGAAAACTTAATGTTCTACAATTTTTTTAAAGACAAACAGTTTTTACGTAAAATACGTTGAGCCGTCTTAAGATGTCATATCGTTACCCCAGTATTTTGAATAAGTTTATATTGTTTGAGTTCAGCCTTCAAAACATTTGAATATAGGAATGGATCAAATGACAAAATTAATAATTATTTAACTACTTTCCTGATATTCCCTGAACTTAACATGGAGTGGAGGTTTTACAAACGTTTTGTCAATTCCTTAACAACGGCCACTTTATTACCTATTGCCAAAAAAGTAACAAAGAGGCTACAGGCGGTTGACCTGTCTTTAGTGAACTCTAGTGGTGTTACAAACTAAAATAGGAAACTAAACGAAAAGTGATAATAATAAGCCCATATAAATGTTTATATTTTGAAATCCCGATCGTCTTAAAACTATCCCAGTTCACGGTAGTTGTTCTTCTTAGTGAGATGAATTTAAAATCTCCAAATTTATTTCTTTGCGTTTTATTTTTTTTTGTTATTTTTTCAAAATGTTTGCAGAGTGAAAAGTCTGTCCTCCAATACAGCATTGAAGATTCCTTCTTTCGAGTTAAAAATTTATTCTGGTGAAAATTCGTTTTTTCTTATAGCATCTATTCATAGTATTTCTTCTTATAGTAAATATTTTATAGCTTCTTGTAGTGTTTTTCGTCTATTACTAGTCTGGTATAAATTGAAATATATCCTTGTATTAAAATCAAAACTACGTCTGTAACATCGGTAAAAATTTCGGTTATAGCAAAAGTTTTATAAATTTAAAAAAAAAATTACTGGAAAATTTATAAACAACAAACAATAACAATCGAAAACAAACAGTAATGAAAGCTGAATTACTTTTACAGGGTATCCAAATTTTTAGGTGTAAAAATTTATTTACGCTAGAATATTTATAATTACAATCCCCGGTAACATAATAATCGATATAAGGTAAAGTGGCGTAAGTGCGCACTAGATTTTGCTTAGTTCGAATTTACACGACTTTGAAATCATTATTTTTGTGGCCAGATTTTTCTCTTTTTTAAAAATGTTCCTTAAACGATTATGTATATGTGTGTATATATATATATATATATATATATATATATATATATATATATATATATATATATATATATATATAGATATAGATATATGTATATATATTTTACATTCAATCCCACGTTTCAATCACGTATATTGGGAAGAGATTGATAATTCAATTTAGTAGTACTTGGCACCCACTTGCCAAAACCAACAAGGTATCTGGAAGACGTATTATTCAAGCTTTAGCGGTTCGGGAAACTGCAAAATAGTTTGTTTCTAGAGGATTATTATACTCATGCAACAATAGAAAAAAGGTAAAAATTGTCTTAGATTCAGATTTTACACCTTCAGTAACAGTCATGAAAGTGGAATGTGGAACATAATTGAATAAACGTATAGAAATAAGTTTTATTTCATTGCGCTAGTTAGGAATTGCCACGGCAAAGCATGATAGGGGTGTAAGTTTAATAAGGTTTTCTGTGACTCACTTTCGGGGAAAGTTAAGGGTTAAGTTATAAAAATAACTGATTGACACTAACAGCAGTTTGAGAACTTAGTCCTCAACATTCCTATACAGTGAGTTACAGCAAACGCAACTCCATCAAAAAATGTAATTGTGAAAAAAGTCAAATCCAAAGTTGCCCCAGTCAACATGTCAATAACTCTTATTAATTAATGATTTTTTTCATTTCCCTCTAATTTCTCGAATCTACAATGCTCTTCGCTAATCGACACATCGTTTTGTCCAGACTAACCGATGTTCTTTACGATTATGAAATCAAATTTTACACTTTTTTAGCCTATTTTGATGCCGCACAAAGAAAAACGTCCCAGTAAAGCGTTCGGCACCTTGGTTGACACTGAATGTAAGGTACCTTAATGCCCCGATTAAGCAAAGTCAATTGTAGTTACAGTATACGACAATAACGTGACTATCGGAAACTGATATGCGGTATATTTAATTTTAAAGAAGGTTCCAAGGTTACTCAAGTCACGGACTAAGACAAAACGAACATCTATCTTTCTTCCTTCAAATAGCCTTGAATATTAATGGTGCCTTCCTATCTTTCAAAACAGCGCCAGCGAGAAAAGTATTTGATTTATGCCTGTTATTATATTTTCATTGGATGGAGGCCTTCTCCAGCTTGACGGGCTAGAATCTTCTGTATTTACAATCTTTTTTTCTAATGATATATCCCTCAACAGGTGTTTAATTTTAAACATAGTTCGGAATGATTTCGAAATGCTTTCGATTGTAATTTATCCGATTCTCCAATCTAGAGGACGAAGCTACATCATACAATGGCTCCTTTTAAAAATCAAAGAATATTCTTTGCCATTCGACTCTGTTTCTATAAGCACTGTGCCGGATCAAATATGTAGGCAATGTAGGCAACTGCCTTGGGGTCAGCGCCTCCTAGGGGCCCCGTGGTTCATGATGAGAACAATAAAATGAAGTAGTTTTAACTTGCTTTACATATATTTTAGATTTATTTTTAAAGGACAAACAATTTCAGGTCATAAGGAACATACTTATTTTCTCTTTAAAATTAAACTCAATTACACTACCAGTCCTGAGGCAACCTTTCTCAGCATTAATCTGCAATGTTTCAATATAATTTAATAATATAATATAACCGGAACAGTTCAAGACCGGCTGTGGGAGATAATTATTTATTCTGTTTTCAGCTGTGGGTCGTCCCTGTGGGATAGGGAGACCCTCTTGGGGCTCATCCAGGCTCTATAAAGGTAGTACCCTTAATTGGGGGAAAAACAGGCGGTTGAGCGTTATCTCAGCCAAATCATCTGCTTGCACAACTGTTGGCTTAGAAAGAGTGAGATCCTTACCACGTACTGAACCCTTCACGAGCTGAAGTGCTACAGGTTTTTAAAGATATAATACGAAAACTATTTCTTTTTTAACTACTAATAATTGATTATAGGCACCTACTTTCTTATTGTTCTTCATTAAGTCTGAAGTTTTTTAAAATTCATTATCTTGATGAACCATAAAAAAAAAAAAAAAACATTCCAAAACTACTTCTCAAGTGTTTTAGGGCATAAAGTTTGTCTTAAGTATAATGCATTGAGGGCAATTTAATTTGCCGATTTAATAGATTTTTTTTATTTCCAGATCCATCAAATAATTTTAATTTTGTTTTGTTCCCAATTTGAAAAATGTGGATAAATCCAGGAAAACCGAATCAATCAAATACTGCGCAGATATCCATGATATTTAGCAGATATGATATTAGCAGATCCTTGATACTGCTAACCAAATACTGACCACCTTTAAAAAGACAACCTGTTTACTTTCATTTAAGTTTTAATAAAAGTAGGAGAATGTTCACCGTACAAAGAAAACATTCTTAACGAAGTATTGAAATAAGATACTAATTTGGATAAAAATGTTATCAATTATAGAAAAAAAAAAAAAAAAAAAGAGCAATTCACATCCTTATGGCTTATCTTGAGACAGAGTTTGCAATTTTGTGTGAGAAATTAAACAAAAACAGAATTAAGAATTATAAAAAGACAAAAAAAAATGGTGCGAACCTAATTTTGACATCTTTATTTTAATTATTTTAAATAATTAGCATTTATAAGGAAAAATAGTCCCAACTAGCTTGATCATATTTTTGTCACTTACGCGGCGTCAATGTGACAAATAAGGACATATTCTAGAAGAAAAAGTTAGGCTCTTTATCTGAGTAGCTATAAGAGTTTTCAATGGATCAGTTGTTGGATTCAATGTAAGGAATACAACTTTCCTGCTGCGCAACACATTCCAACTGTTTCATTTTAAAATTTAAATGCATGGCATTATTCACATTCTATATCCATTTCGTCAATAATAATTTTAGAATGTGATGAATATACTACATCTGCTTCATAGCCAAATGTATTGCGATTGAACGATGATCGCGTTAATGCACGTTATATGAGCATCCACTACCCATTTGTGTAAAACTTAAAATGGCCAGTAATACAAGCACATAAGTTGACAAATATGGAATTTATTAATAACAAGACTACAACGCTACCTATCGGATCCTAGCATAGTTATAAACCATCATCTCGAATACACAAATATATTGCATGAATACGACATTAATTGGTCAAGCTGTTAAGAAGTTACACGAACACAAACAGGCGCATAAATGATTATATATATATATATATATATATATATATATATATATATATATATATATATATATATAGTCTATATTTTCTAACACATGTTTGTGTAGCTATAAACAAGAACTTTTATTTTTTTGGTTTGTTTACACTTAATATACAATTATATTATATGATACTACAAAAGTCACCACCTTAAAGTTCAATCGTGATGCGCATCCACGAACTAATAATTAGAAATACTTGATTACCTAACAAGCGACCTCCATACCGAAAAAATGTAGAATGGTAATAAGAAATTTGGAAGCACAACTTGATGTCTAACTGATATTTATTTCACTAATCAATGGATATATTGATAAACCATTTTTATAAGATTTATTTCAACTCATTAAAACTGGAGCATGAAATTATTTTTATAATTTCCAAGAAAATATCAATAAATTTAATGTCGTATCTAGGGATAGAAAACAGAAATAGGTTTTCTGATATCACTGATATTAGATTTTTTTTTGTATTTTTAGATTCCAGTAATAATAATTTATTAGATTTGAAGTAAAAATAAATTGAGAAATCGTAAAATTTGTATTTTTCTGCCTATTTACGAATTCCTTGGGAGAATAAGAAAATAAAGAAATTTAAAACAATTTCAATACTATTAAAGGAGTTTTTATTTAAACATTTACATATTCCATGTTCTTAGGTATTTCATGTGTATGCGTTATTAGTTTATTGATTATTTTATTACATGAGTCAACAAATTATGAATAGACACATATTACATGTTTGAAAATTTAATAATAGTACACAGTGGCTTAACTGGTATGAGGAACGGAAAAGTCCGCCCCCCTTGACAATTATAGACCGTAGCGAGAGAAAAATGGGTGCACGAGAGAAGGAATATTTTTTTGTGGCATATCAAAACGGTGTGAAAAAAATAATTACAGATTTAAAAAAAAAATGAAATGGATGGCAGCAATTAGGAATAATGAGGCCTTGGTGGCCGAGAATGTTGAGAATGGAAGGCGTCATCTTAGCAACCTCAATTGTGCTGCGGCGCCGCACAGTGCATCGTTAGTGAACAAAAATAAAATTCTAAACAGCTATCTACTTTTGAGAATTTTAAACTAATCCTTAGACTATTGATTCCTGCCATTATCATATTGTTTACATTTCTTTGCAAGTTAATACAATGGCCAAACTTAAATAATTAATTTCTTCTGAGGTAATCGCTTCATCATTTGCAATTTATTTCTCGTTCCAAATGCATCTTTACTCTTATGAAAAGAAACATCGCCAACATGGAATTTACTGGCTAAGGTATGAACTTTAAAATAGTATATTTCAATTAGGAAGATTCAATCGTTAGAGGACATTGCACGCGTCTAAAGTGCGATCAATCAATTTTTGTTTAAAGATCTAGCTTTGAAGAAGGTTTTACAAAATCGTCAAATATTGTTTTGTACTTTTTGCATATTCTTGTTGCTTTGTATATTAGCTTTAATTTTCAGTTTAGTTTGGCTGCGACTATCGCGAATTTGCGACTATCAAAGTCATATGACTTTCTTTAACGAACGCACAGCCTAGCGGAAATATTTCCTTCATTAAATTGAATATTTGTAGTTTTTGATAAACTATGATCGCTGCTGCCATCAAACATTAGTTGGCTGTTTTACCAGGCATTCCATTTTAAATTGGATAGTGTCGCTGGGAACTGTAAAAAAATTAGTTAGCGCTATGCGTTTTGGCTTCAGCAGAATGTTAAATTGTTTTATAAAATAACTAATCGTTGTAAGTAGTACAAATAATATATTTTTTTTTATTATTATTATTTTTTTTTTTATTAAACAACTGAAATTTTGCTATTTATATTTTTCATTTCATTTGTGCTCATAAATTTCTTTAAAAATCTACTAAATACTGTTTTTCGGTGTTTTTTTTGCTATTGTTTATCAAATAATAATTTTCACCCTTGTGATGTGGTATATTCATAATCAGGATGGAATTTCCTATAAGAATCGACAATCAATAGATTTCAGTCCAACGAAACCCCTATATTCGATGCACTGTACGCCGGTTCGAATCCGGCCTGGGTGGGTTGAAATTTATTTCGTGGTGGACCAGCGGAACGAATCTTGACCTTCCCACTCTGGTTAGAATAGGCTGGTAACCTGTAGGAAAACCCGCCATGTCTTCCTTGATTGGAGTTAGTTAACACGTTAAATCCTAAATAAATAAAAAGTTCTCAGGAATAATAAAAAAATGCAAATTGTATGGTCAAGTTTTATGCTCGATCCATATGAAGGTGCCACTAAAAACATAAACCCTCGTAGAGTATGTAGTTTGTAAACTGCTGTGTTAGAGGAGGGATGAAGGGGAAAAGTAGAGGTGTTGGTGAGGGGGAAGGGACGGTGCTACGCCACTGGCATCGTTTCTTTAGTTTACTCAGTTTTAGGATGCCCTAAAACAAACAAAGGAGCTAACATATAAATCATAAGATAAACCATCAGGCTATAATATTCCCTTTACCACCGCATTCCTTTTTTATTGCTTCTTTGAGTTACAACCATCTTTCATGGTTTATTAAGCTATAGATTTTCTTTCAGTAAACTTGATAAAAACGTAATATTTAATTTTCCCTTTGATATATAAAGTTTTTATTTTAAGCGCTCTCTGAGGATAGCGTCTGGGTGCCCTGCACCACAGCGACCATTCTAATTACGCCAGTGATAGCACGGTGTATTGTAAAACGAATCAAATATAAAATAAAAATTTAAAATGCTTATTATCCCGAATTATATGAATATTATTATAACTAATAAAATAACAGTATGTGGTAAATGAGCAGGAATGAAAAACCAGCATCAACATTTGCGAAACATCGATGTTTTTAAACCGATGTTTGACTTTCGATGTTTTGAAACATTGATGTATCGATGTTTTAATTTTGTTTTCCATCATTAGACGAATCTGATTACAACGACGCCTAAAAAAAAAGAGTAACATCTCAAAAATAGAGTTTTGAATAATTTTTGTGATTTTCTATTTTTAGGTATTATATTTAGTTGAACAATCAAGAGGTTTTTAAAGTTTGAGTCCTTTAAATTTTGGTTCTCGGATCAGACATTTTTACACTAGTCACACTTTCGCTCTGAGGTGCCGATATCCGATTTGACTATATACTAGCGAGTAATATATTCAAACTAGAATACAGAGTAAATAGAAAGTCTCAGAATCGGGGCTACATAAAGTTATCAGCACTCCCTCTTCTCAGTATTCAGATAATTTGAATACTTCGGTATTCAGAACTAAAATAGTTTTGTAAAATACTCAGTATATTTTTTAAATACTTAATATGAGCCAGATTTATTTAAATTAAGCCAAATCATTTTTATCGTGTGACTAGAAAGATCTATAAAATATCTTGGCTTTTGATTTATTAGAGGACTTAAGTAAGTTATTAAAAAAAATTATGAAGTAAAAGATTTTTCCTTTAATTAATCATTTTAATTATTCATAATATAGCTAAAAAAATAATGGTCGCACCGACGGACAAAATTCCGTCTTTTTCCCGTCCAACAGTGAACCTTTTGAAGATGATTTGTTTCAAGCACATGTGAAACCGCCCATCCTCCAGATGCCAAAAAACATTGTCTGTCAAAATTAGTAGGGGTCATTGCACCGGCAGACAAGATCAACAATCCACGTTTTTTCGTCCAACGGAACACTTTTTAATGATGATTTGTTTCAAGCAAATATGAAACCATCCCCTAGATGCTAAAAACTTTGTCAACTGAAATTGGTAGGGGGCGTCGCCCCGGCAGACAAAAGAAGAAATTTCATTTTTTTCGTCCAAAAATGTTCTTTTCGAAGATTATTTTTACATGATACTATATAAACTTAACGTTCCAAATACACATATCCTTTACGGCGCATCTTTTGCTAACTAGATGTTAGAAGGTTCCCAATTCGACATGTACTCGGTGGAATTGGTTGGTATATCGAGAAATTAAAAAATAAATAAAATAATAATAAGAAAAGTTTTAATGACAATAATACTTTTTATTATTGTTGATTATATAGAGCCTTGAGAATGAACCTAAAATTATATATTCTTTATAGTTCACTTTTTAAGCATGTTTTTTTGCTTTTGTTTATACATGATACCATTATGGTTTGTCAGCAATGTTAAGAGCTGCAAGAATAAATATGGTTTTACGTAAACGTTCTATTTGCCGGTTGGCACTGAAAGTAGTCCTTTCACAAACATTAATGGAGTGCACAGGTGATCTGTAGAGGGTCACGGTTCTGGGCACCATCGTTACGATAGTGCTGTGGTGGGTTATCCACACCCGATAACCGGTCCATTTGGGGCCAAAGCAGCAATGCCCTTCCCACTGACGTAGAAATTCACCCCTTCTTGAGTTCAATGGTAGTGACGAATCGGCCTAGATTCATGAATTATGACTGCCCAGAACAGTCTCAGAGATCTATTGGCCACGTATCGAGGCTGCAGGCAGGTGCCCATTATTTAACATCCTGAAGGTCCTAGCTTTAAGGATTTCTGTTAGAGGTATCAGATCGTCGACGTTGCCTACACTAGGCTGTCGGACCTAAAAGATGATTTGAGTTGTATGAAGTTTTTCTGTGAGGATAGCTAAACAAATACAGAACATGTACATGATCAAGTGAACACCAAAGTCATAAAGGTTGAAAAATTAAATTATGATTTTATGCTTGTTACTACCAATATATTAGTAAATATTTCCAGGAAAAAAAATAAAAATAAATGACTAACTAATAATTTATAGACCTTAAAATTTATTTTTTTTTTTTCTGAGATATTAATAGTGTTTATTTACTAATATTACAACCTGCCTCATTTCATTTCAATAAGTAATAGTGATATATGTATCCATTCATACTATATTTACAGAGAAAGCATAAATGAATAAAATAATAGAAAACAGATTCGACAAAATAAAGAAAGTTAAAACTAGAATTAAAATAAACTGAAACAATACACCGCTCAGTAGCTGTTTAGATTCCGGCCGTGAAAGTCGTAGACTCTCCGCACAGTATTAAACAGATAAGAGTTCTCCTTTATTACAACATTATTATTTTTTTTTTTTGCGGTTTGTTTTACTTTATTATTATTATTTTGTCTTATGTTTATCTGGAAGAAATTCTTTTATTTTGTTAAATCACTACTCTTTAATTTTCTTATATTTCTTTAAACGAAAAATGGGAGAGCCTCCTGACCCTCCCGAATTAACTAGTCCTTTAAATAAAAAAAGAAAATGGGCTCGGGGTCGAACCAAATTTCCCTCCGACAAAATTTTACCACAAAGGGCAGAAAACATATCACCAATCTATTTATTAGTGAAAAGAATAGATGAAGAAGACTTTGAAAAAGTATTCCCTTTTTTTATTCATAAAGTAATCTCGAACTTGGAAGGAAACGTTAAAACCGTAAAAAAGTTAAGAGACGGGTCTCTACTAATACAAACAATAAATGGACAACAGTCCAATAAGCTTCTATCTTATACGGACTTTGGTGGACAGTACCCAGTACAGATAATTCCACACAACACACTTAACTATAGGAAAGGCGTGATCCGTTGTTTTGATTTCCAATATATGGAAATAGACGAAATTAAAAAAGAACTGACCCAAATTATTAAAGACATAGTAAGAATTAAATAAAAAAATAACGGAAATGAAATATTAACGCATAATTATATAATAAAACTTTCCCCACCTCCAGAAAACCTCCAGAAACAATACATTGGATACGAAACAATTAGAGTTCAACCGTATATACCTAATCCATTACGATGCTTCAATTGTTTAGGTTCTTCTCATCCTACGGCACAATGTAAAAAAGAAACTGTGTGTATCCAGTGCGGTCAGAATAAACATGGGGAAAATATTAGGTGCAATCTACAGGCTAGATGCATAAACTGTAACGGCTCACATAATGCTCCTGTCCTGTCCCGTATTTAAATTGCAAAAAGAAATAAAAGCAATACAAGTTAATAATAAAGTATCGCTGAACGAAGCAAAAAAAATATATAAAGAGAAAAATCCTATTCAGTTTAATAAAACCTTCGCGGAAATAACTAAAAATAAAAATACTGAAAAAAAAGATGTTGCCATTCAGGCCAACATTTTATATTATTTTCCAAACAATCTTAGCAAAATAGAGACTAATAAAAATAGCCCAGCTGGAGAAATGTCAAATGAAACTATTCAGATTAAGACTCATAGTAGTCATACACCGGCTACCTCTGTTGTCAATCTACACGCAGGGTCATGCGCTAGTGCTGTAATGACCCCCACTCTTCTCTTCTTTCCCCTCTTCTTCCAGCTCTTCCAGTATCTCGCATCTCCCACAAACCTCCCCCACTCCTATCCTGCCACCTTCCACCACCCGACTCCTCGACCCCCGCCACTTAAACCAGACCCACCTCCCGTCGATTTAATTAATGAACAATTAATTAATAATGAACAGGAAGAAGATGAATATGTGGTTAAAAAAAAAAAAAAAAGAGGAAAACAAAGGAAAAAACTCTCCTAGTAAAAATAATAATACATAGGTTTTTTCCTTTTCATCGAAAACACATGTATATTCTTAGTTCTAGTTAGAATATATTTTCATCCATACATATATATATATATATATATATATATATATATATATATATATATATATATATATATATATCTTTCCTCTTTTATTTTTTTATTCCTTTTAAATATAATAACCATATATGTCATTGCTTCGATGGAATTATAATGGCTTAAAAATTCATTTTAATGATTTGAAAATATTATTACGTGACACAGATCCGTTTTGCCTAGCTCTTCAGGAAACACATCTTGCAACAAAAGACAAAATCACAATAAAAAACTTCAAAATTTATAGAAAAGATAGCCCCAATCCAAATCATAATCACCATGGAGTTTTAATAGCTGTACATAAATCCATACATTCAGAATCAATTCCGATTAACACCCACCTTCAAGCGGCTGCTGTCCACCGAAGTTTTGCCTTTTCTGTATGCAATATATACCTACCACAAGATCGTACAATAGATATTCAACATCTATAAGATATTTACAACCAACTGCCCCGTCCTGTTCTTTTTATTGGGGACCTGAACGGCCACAATCCTCTATGGGGATCCCAAGATATCAACATGCGGGGTAAAATAATAGAAAATTTTCTAGATATCTCTAACCTTCTCTTACTTAACACTGGAGAATCTTTCTCTCTGTGGTCCAACGTTTTTAGTAATATTTACTGGACAATGTTACCTGATCTATAAGGTAGTGACAACTTCCCCCTACTCATAAAATTTACTAACATGAATCCCACGCACGGAAAACCTAGATGGGTGTTGAAAAATGCTAATTGGTCCCTTTTTACCTCCTTAGCCTCACCACCCCAAACACAGCCATCCGTGAATGGCTGTGAATTAATTACAAATAAGGTCATAAAAGCAGCAAAATCATCGATACCAATGACCTCAGGTTTACCCAGAAGACCGCTAGCCTCTTGTTTAACGAGACTTGTAAAAAAGTCATTAAAGATCGTCGTAAAACGTATAAAAAATTCGAAAAATCTATGACGTCCGAAAACCTGATAGAGTATAAAAAACAGCGGGCTATATGCAGGAAAATATTCAAACAGTGTAAGAGTGAGTCTTGGAAAGAATATATAAGTTCCATAAATTCTTCTGCTACGTCAGCTAACGTGTGGAACAAAATACATAAACTTACTAAAAATCCTTCTTCTTCCCGTTACACTATTTCGGTTAATAGACAATTGCCTGACAACCCTTCACTGATCTCAAATACCTTTGCAAATTTTTTTTCCGAGATATATAATTCTGAGAGAAATAGTCCCAACCTTGACGAAATAGAAACTGATAATACAGTAAATGCCGAAACCCCCTCTATTATAACCTTGCTTTTTCAATGTGGGAATTTAAAAATATCTTAAATACCGTTAAAGGAACTTCGCCTGGTCCTGACCATAATTATAGAGCAATAACTATAATCACATCTGGTCCACTGGACACTTCCCAAGCACCTGGCGCGATTCAGTCATAATCCCGATTCTTAAAACCGGAAAAGACAAACGGGACCCAAACAGCTATCGCCCCATATTCCTAACTAGTTGTCTAAGTAAAATTATGGAACAAAGTATGGTCAACAAAAGATTAATGTGGATAATAGAAAATAACAATTTAATACAACCATTGCAATCTGGGTTCCGCAAAGGACGATGCACAATAGATCATCTGGTTACATTAGAGGCCGAAGCCCAATAGGCCTTCATAAACGCTCAACATATGATCGCTGTATTCATTGATATGAAGAAGGCTTTTGATAGCATAAACCACGCAGTAATTCTCAATAAGTTATCATCTATAGGAATCAGGGAGCAAATTTTCTATTTTATTAAACAGTTTCTTTCAAATCGTCACCACTTCAGAGTTAGAATAGGATGTGAACTATCTGAGAACCATGAAAGGGTCAACGGTGTCCCACAAGGCTGTGTCCTTAGCCCCACTCTATTCTGCCTGGCAATAAATGACCTAGGACTCAACTTACCTAGGGGTGTCAAACCGCTATTGTTCGCAGATGATTTAGCCATTATTTGTCGATCCGATAACATTACCACCATACAACTTAAATTACAGGAAGCTATCAATAGAATTAATAACTGGTCCCTCTCCATTGGTCTTCGTTTCTCTACCGAAAAAACTAAATATTTACATTTCAGCATAAAGAGAAATACTCCCACCTCTCCCGAACTCCTTTTAGGCAATTCCTCGATTCCATATACAAACAACCATAGATTCTTAGTGAAAACTGACTTGGGAACCACACGTCTCTACACTAAAACTAACTGCTACAAAAAAATTAAATATATTACGATTTCTCAGCGGTACTTCCTGGGGCTCAGATAGAATCACTCTGCTAAAACTTTACCGATCTTTAGTATGCTCGAAATTAGACTATGGATGTTTTATCTATGGTTCTGCCCGCTACCGGATCCTTAACAAACTAGATACTGTCCATCATACCGGAATTCGCATCGCTACCGGCGCGTTTAGAACCAGTCCTATTCTCAGTCTGTGTTCCGAAGCAGGACTACCGCCTCTTTTATTCAGAACAATAAACTATATTTCTAAACTCTTCCCTCAAACGGAACACCCAACACATAGTTACATTTTCAAACCAAAAATCTCCTTTCAAACCAAAACTTTTGAAAAAAAAAAATAACTTAACCCCTTCTTTATCAGAGAAAATTTCTTCAGCTATGTCGTACCTTAAAGGAATTCCTTTATATAAACCTGAAATTCATACTCCTCCATGGACGCACAAACCACCGAAAACTACGCTACATTTATCACGACTAGCCAAAAACAAAACATCGCCCTCGGAATACAAAACTGAATTTTCCCGTCTCCTTCAGAATATTCCGGAACATTTCTTAATCTATACAGATGGATCTAAATCCTCCGATACTATAGCATCTTCTTTCGTTACCCATAGCTCAACCCACAAAACAAAACTACATAAACTATGCAGCATTTATACCGCCGAACTCCATGCAATAGTCTCAGCCCTTCACTTCTCAATGTCAGTATCGCCTACAACCATCGCAATAATAACCGACTCTTTAAGTTCACTAAAAGGTTTAAATAATATATATACAAAACACCCTACATTACTTAAAATCCATACTTACCTCCATATGCTCGAAAACCTAAGAAAATCGGTATACTTCGTATGGGTGCCAATTTACGTAGGAATTGTCGGTAAAGAGCTCGCGGACTTAGCAGTCAAGCAGGCACTTGCACATCCAGGTCGAGGCGCTGCCATTTTAAAACCTCTAGAAATCAGTCTTCCCCTCAAAAGGGAAATTACTGATGGGTGGCAGTCCATGTGGAATGAGAGCCCACCAAGTAAACTGAAGGCCTTTAAAACATCAGTCAAGGCATGGACCACGTCAAATCGTTCTAATCGAATAGAAGAGAGAGCAATAACCAGACTGAGAATAGGACACACCAATTTGACCCATTGCTACCTTATTAGCAAGCAACCGCCACCGAAATGCCAACACTGTCAAAACACCCTCACGGTCAGCCATATTTTCCAGGAATGCCCATTTTATATTTCGGCTCTAGCCAGGTCAGGACTTACACCCGATATCGCAACCAGTGTAGGTAACAATGAAACTAAGATAAAATGTGTATTAAACTTTCTAAAGGCAAATGACATAATAAATAAAATATAGTTTTTTATAATATATTATATCTTATTTGTTTATCTATGTATCTGTTTTGTTTATTTATCTGAATCTATTTGTTATCTTTGTGTGTGTGTATATATATATATATATATTTTTTTTTAATTATCATAATTATATATTTACTTACTTCTGTTTATTTATTTTTTTTTAAATTATCGACATAAAAAAGAAAAAAGAACCACATGCGTTGATGACCTGGCGGTTTTACGCCTTAAAACCCAAACAATACACCGCTATATTTCTATACAGTATTTAAACTTTGCCAAGAGAACCATGCTTGTGCGCCTATTTATAGAGGGCAAAACAGGACACTAGGAGATCTCAGCGCTTTTCTAATAATCGCGTACTGGTAATTAAAGCTAGTAATCAGGAATAAAAAAGCTTTAAGGCATCTTATAGAATATGTTTATAATTATCAATATAACCCCATTGGACACGCAACGTGCGAAAATGCTTTTTAATGAAATACAGTAAAATCTCGTTTATCCGGACTAGCTGGGACCAAATGCAACCCGAATAATCTGGATAATATGGGAAATCAGCAAAATAAAACTCTTAAATAAGCAGACACCGTTTATAACGATACAAATTATGTATATCTGGTGAATCAATCGGCGTCAACGTCCTGTGACACTCTAATAAACCTTTCTTTTAAATTCAATAAAAAGCATTTTATCATCATAATTTAATGTACAACCTATGCAGGAGCTGTACATTAACTCAAACTAGAAAATATTTGGCATATTTATACACAGCTGCGTTTTTGCTATCATAGTTAAAAATTATTATCTAATATGAGCATTAAATAAAAGAAATATTTAAAAATCTGATCTTGATATTCCGGAGATCCGGATAAACGAAGTTTTACTGTACTCAGTTGATTGTTTTGTTAATTGATTGTTTTATAACGTGAAACTGGTAAAACGGCAGAAACAATTATCGGGAATCCGCTAACAAGGGGAGTGCTAGTAAGTAGATGTGTAACAAGTAAATGTGTCCGTCACCGATTTTGATCAAAATTTGTTGGGTGATTCTACATTGAAAAAATTTGACCTATATCCCTCCGTTTTGTCCAATTGGCCTTTGGAGCTGAGAAAAAAACAAATCATTACGCCAACAAATTTTATTTTTAGATTCGCTTGAAAATTTAAATATAGGGATTTTTCACAGTGCTAAAACTAAATCTGGCACCAGTTTTGAATAAAAAAATTCTGTTAACATACTTCACTGCGCTAAAAATACCGTTATCATTACATATAAGTCAATACGCCTTTCAAATCGCTCTAATATGCAATTATTTTGTTTTAAAAAATTGGATTACTAAAATTTACTATTTCTGGATCACGAAAAATGTTTTATATTACACATAAATACGGATTGAAAGGTTCTTATCCATGTACATATTATAGTATAAAAAACGTTCAGTGTTGAGGATCCCGTTTATATAGCCCGATCCATGCATCTCGATCCTGGACCAGCTGACTGCGCCTGCTCCAGTCCATGCCTCTTCTCTCGAAAGCTGTTCTGACGTCCCTTCCCATTTTCCACTCTTGCCTCGTACACTACTCTGGCTAATATTTCTCCTGCATTCTTTTGACATGGCCAAACCAGCGTAACCTGTTTTCTATATTATATCAGCTGGCTTTACACTGATATTACTTCTTATTGTGGTGCTTTTGATTTTGTCCCTCCTTATTTTTAACTCTATTCTCCAAAGGTACCGCATCTCCATTGCTTGGAGTTGGCTTCGGTGTTTTGAGGTAATAGTCCAGAATTCACTGGCGGAGCGCAGGATGGGGATGAATGTGTTTTTGAACACCGCTTTCTTCACCTTTTTGGACACTTCTCTCTTTCTCAGAAAGTCTGTCTTAAGTGAGGGGAAGCACTTGTTGGTCAGTTTTATTCTCTCGTTGATTTCTCCGTTCTCGTTCAGATGGGCTCCCAGATACTTGAAATCTCTAACATGCTCCAGTTCTTCTCCCCTCAATCGAAGTACCCTCTCCCCTCTCCTCTCCTTATCCTCATTATTTTTGTTTTATTGCTGTTTATCTTTATAACACTGCTATAAATATTATCGTAGACAATCAAAATAAGAAATAGTAAGATTAAATATAAATTAAAAAAAAAAAAATGAAATTATTAAATTTTGGAACGTTCTGGCAGGTCTATTGAGTAACATGTAATATAGATCAATATTATTATACGGTAAATATATATTTTTTTCACTACAATAATGTTTATAGCAGTGGTTTAGAAGTGTAATATTTACAATTTCTTGATCACTAATAATGTTTTTATATTATAATATGTACATGGTTAAAAACCTATCTACCTTGCTTGAGATACCATAGTATATTAAATATAATTTGAAAATTTAAGGCTATATTCAAAGTGTTATTAGTAATACAAAAATATTTTTTGAGATCCAGACATAGTAAATTTTAGTGATCCAATTTTTTAAAACGAATTAATTGAATTTAAGAGCGATTTTTTTTTCTAACCCCTGGATACTTATATTTATTACAGTTATTTACATTTATTTGATTATTTTCCTTTTGCTGAAGGGGAGCTTCATTTTAAGGATTTTCGGTAGTTTCGGTATTTCTTACGTTTAATTTTTTCTTTCATGTTACATTAAAGTGCTGGGGCACACTTTATTTTTCTGTTTGTTTAACTTATAAAACTAATTCAATGTCTATTTCACATTCTGCACTTAGCTATTACTGAGCTTCCCCTACTACCTTCTGCCATCTCAGTGAGGGTGGAGCTGGACCCAGTCTATTAAATAGTGGGTTTGCTAGATAAGTCAGCGAGTCCAGGAATTTGATATGCCTCCTTCTGATAAATTCCGGGACCGTTGGTAGATCTAGCAGGGTGTGTAGTTTCGGGGCCTTTTTCTTCTTCCACGGCGTTGTCCTTACCATCTTCCGGAGCATTGAGTCATGAAACGCCTGGAGGAGACGCTGCGTGCCACCGGTGAGATGGGTGAACAATGGTGCCTCGTATAGCAGTGCCGGCCTCTTGTATACTTGTAATTTGAGGCGAAGTTAGAGCGCTGGCGAAGTCAGTAGATGGTGAAGACAGTAAGATCTTCTCCTGACCGTCCTGGTCTTTTGGTATAGATGGGTACTAAGGTTGAGATGCCGATCAAGCTTCATACCCAAGTACACTATGGAGCTAGAAGGCGTGATGACGGTGTCTGCCACATGAAGAAGTGCTGTTTTCTTGCCCTGTTGGTGCGAGAATACTACACAGCCCGTTTTAGCTGGATTTACCTGTATGTTGAGGTTTTTCAGCTGTTGAACTATCTCTTTACAGGTGTTCTCGGTCTGTTTTAGTGCATGATTGGCGCTCATACTGGTGCTGTAGATGGCTATATCATCTGCATATGCGGCGACCGTTCGTAAGGAATTACGGAGTTTTCATCACAGAATTCCCTAAGGTAATTGAGGATGATCTTTTCGTATACCTTACCGAGGTGCGGCAACAGGCTGATTGGTCTTTAGTGATCTGCTTCGTTCTCTGGCTTATTCGGCTTGAGGAGTGGAAACAGGATGGCATGTTTCCATTTTTCGGGGAAGTGTCTCAGCCTCAAGCACGAATGGTACAAGTTTGTGAGATGAGCAATCCCTTTCCTCGGTAGTTGTTTCAGTAGTACCGTTTGTACCCCCTCATGGATAGGAGCCCTATTTCCATGGACTCTTCTGAGGATGGCCTTCAATTTCTTCGGAGTGACGAACATGTAGTTGTTCTCCCTAGCCATCTCCGATATTGAGCGCTGGGCTCCTGTCCGCACATCTATATCCTGTCGGTAGTACTTAGCTAGTAGCTCGGCTTGCTCAGCATGATTTATGGGGCTTTGGATAGTAGGTGGGGATGTTCGACCTTAGATATGGTAAGCCATCCACGGCAGTTCGGGTCGACGAGAGGAAGGGGAACCGCTGATGAGCTGCAGCAGGTGCACAGTGACGTTGAGGGGAGAGCGGAGAAGTATGTGATGCTGATACTTTATGATATATCCTCCGCCTTCGATAGCGTGTGGTGGCCAGTAGCTGTTTAGATTCCGGCCGAGACAGTCGTAGACTCTCCGCAGAGTATTAAACAGATAAGAGTTTTCCTTTATTATAACATTAATTTATTTATTGTTTTGTTTTTTCCGGTTTGTTTTACTTATTGTTATTATTATTTTGTCTTATTTATCTGGAAGAAATTCTTTAATTTTGTTAAACCACTACTCTTTATTTATTTATTTTTTTATTTTTTAATATTTCTTTAAACGAAAAATGGGAGAGCCTCCCGACCCTCCCGAATTAACTAGTCCTTTAAATAAAAAAAGAAAATGGGCTCGGGGTCGAATCAAATTTCCCCCCGACAAAATTTTACCACAAAGGGTAGAAAACATATCACCAACCTATTTATTAGTAAAAAGAATAGATGAAGAAGACTTTAAAAAAGTCTCCCCTTTTTTTATTCATAAAGTAATTTCTAACTTGGTAGGAAACGTTAAAACTGTAAAAAAGTTAAGAGACGGGTCTCTACTAATACAAACAATAAATGGACAACAGTCCAATAAGCTTCTATCCTATACGGATTTTGGTGGACAATACCCAGTACAGATAACTCCACACAACACACTTAACTATAGTAAAGGCGTGATCCGTTGTTTCGATTTTCAATATATGGAAATAGAAGAAATTAAAAAAGAACTTACCCCAATTATTAAAGATATAGTAAGAATTAAATCAAAGAATAATGGAAACGAAGTTTTAACGCATAATTATATAATAACATTCCCGACCCCTAAACCTCCAGATACAATACAGATTGGATACGAAACAATTAGAGTTCAACCGTATATACCTAATCCATTACGATGCTTTAATTGTTTGGGTTTTTCTCATCCTACGGCACAATGTAAAAAAGAAACTGTGTGTATCCAGTGCGGTCAGAATAAACATGGGGAAAATATTAGGTGCAATCTACAGGCTAGATGCATTAACTGTAACGGCTCACATAATGCTCTTGATCGCTCCTGTCCCGTATTTAAATTGCAAAAAGAAATAAAAGCAATACAAGTGAATAATAAAGTATCGCTGAACGAAGCGAAAAAAATATATAAAGAGAAAAATCCTATTCAGTTTAATAAAACCTTCGCGGAAATAACTAAAAATCAAAATAAAAATACTGAAAAAAAAGATGTTGCCATTCAGGCCAACATTTTATATTATTTTCCAGATAATCTTAACAAAACAGAGACTAATAAAAATAGCCCAGCTGGAGAAATATCAAATGAAACTATTCAGATTAAAGCTCATAGTAGCCATACACAAACTACGTCTGTTATCACCCAACCCGCCGGGTCTTGCGCTAGTGCTCTAATGACCCCCACTCTTCTCCCTTTCCCCTCTCCTTCCAGCTGTTCCGGTATCTCCCATCTCCCACCGACTTCCCCCACTCCAAGCCTACCACCTTCCACCACCCCGACTCCTCGACCCCCGCCACTTAAACCAGACCCACCTCCCGTCGATTTAATTAATGAACAAATATTAATTAATAATGAACAGGAAGAAGATGGATATGTGGTTCAAAAACCAAAAAGAGGAAAGCAAAGGAAAAAACTCTCCTAGTAAAAATAATAATACATAGATTTTTTTCCTCTTCAATCAAAAACAAATGTATATTCTTAGTTCTAGTTAGAATATATTTTCATCCATACATATATATGTATCTTTCCTTTTTTATTTTATTTCTTTTAAATATAATAACCATATATGTCATTGCTTCAATGGAATTGTAATGGCTTAAAAATTCATTTTAATGATTTGAAAATATTAATACGTGATACTGATCCGTTTTGCCTAGCTCTTCAGGAAACACATCTTGCAACAAAAGACAAAATCACAATAAAAAACTTCGAAATTTATAGAAAAGATAGCCCCAATCCAAATCATAATCACCATGGAGTTTTAATAGCTGTACATAAATCCATATATTCAGAATCAATTCCGATTAACACCCACCTTCAAGCGGTTGCTGTCAGTGTTCACCGAAGTTTTGCTTTTTCTGTATGCAATATATACCTACCACAAGATCGTACAATAGATACTCAACATCTATTAGATATTTACAACCAACTGCCCCGTCCTGTTCTTTTTATTGGGGACCTGAACGGCCACAATCCTCTATGGGGATCCCAAGATATCAACATGCGGGGTAAAATAATAGAAAATTTTCTAGATATCTCTAACCTTCTCTTACTTAACACTGGAGAATCTACCTTCCTCAGCTCCAGCTACGGGACATATTCAGCCCTTGATCTTTCTCTCTGTAGTCCAACGTTTTTTAGTAATATTTACTGGACAGTGTTACCTGACCTATATGGTAGTGACCACTTCCCGATACTCATAAAATTTACTAACATGAATCCCACGCACGTAAAACCGAGATGGGTGTTGAAAAATGCTAATTGGTCTCTTTTTACCTCCTTAGCCTCACCACCCCAAACACAACCATCCGATATGACCATGGACGAAGACTGTGAAATAATTACAAATACGATCATAAAAGCAGCAAAATCATCGATACCAATGACCTCAGGTTTACCCAGAAGACCGCTAGTTCCTTGGTTTAACGATACGTGTAAAAAAGCCATTAAAGATCGTCAAAAAGCGTATAAAAAATTCGAAAAATCTATGACATCCGAAAACCTGATAGAATATAAAAAACAGCGGGCTATATGCAGGAAAATATTCAAACAATGTAAGAGTGCATCTTGGAAAGAATATATAAGTTCCATAAATGCTTCTGCTACGTCAGCTGACGTATGGAACAAAATCCATAAACTTACTAAAAATCCATCTTCCTCCCGTTACACTATTTCGGTTAATAGACAATTGTCTGACAACCCTTCACTGGTCTCAAATACCTTTGCAAATTTTTATTCCGAGATATATAATTCCGAGAGAAATAGTCCCAACCTTGACGAAATAGAAACTGATAATACAGTAAATGCCGAAACCCTCTATTATAATCTTGATTTTTCAATGTGGGAATTTAAAAATATCTTAAATACCGTTAAAGGAACTTCGCCTGGTCCAGACCATATCCATTACGACATGATAAAAAATCTTCCAGTCGACACACAAAAATGGCTGCTTGAATACTATAATCACATTTGGTCTACTGGGCACTTCCCAAGCACCTGGCGCGATTCAGTCATAATCCCGATTCTTAAAAACGGAAAAGACAAACGGGACCCAAACAGCTATCGCCCCATATTCCTAACTAGTTGTCTAAGCAAAATTATGGAACGTATGGTCAACAAAAGATTAATGTGGATAATAGAAAATAACAATTTAATACAACCATTTCAATCTGGGTTCCGCAAAGGACGATGCACAATAGATCATCTGGTTACATTAGAGGCCGAAGCCCAATATGCCTTCATCAACGCTCAACAGATGATCGCTGTATTCTTTGATATGAAGAAGGCTTTTGATAGCATAAACCACGCAGTAATTCTCAATAAGTTATCATCTATAGGAATCAGAGAGCAAATGTTCTATTTTATCAAACAGTTTCTTTCAAACCGTCACTTCAGAGTTAGAATAGGATGCGAACTATCTGAGAACCATGAACAGGTCAACGGTGTCCCACAAGGCTGTGTCCTTAGCCCCACTCTATTCTGCCTAGCAATAAATGACCTGGGACTCAACTTACCTAGGGGTGTCAAACCGCTCTTGTTCGCAGATGATCTAGCCATTATTTGTCGATCCGATAACATTACCACCGTACAACTTAAATTACAGGAAGCCATCAATAGAATTAATAACTGGTCCCTCTCCATTGGTCTTCGTTTCTCTACCGAAAAAACTAAATGTTTACATTTCAGCAGAAAAAGAAATACTCCCACCTCTCCCGAACTACCTTTAGGTAATTCCTCGATTCCATATTCAAACAACCATAGATTCTTAGGGATGATTTTTGACCGAAAACTGACTTGGGAACCACACGTCTCTACACTAAAACTAACTGCAACAAAAAAATTAAATATACTACGATTTCTCAGCGGTACTTCCTGGGGCTCAGATAGAATCACTCTGCTAAAACTTTACCGATCTTTAGTATGCTCGAAATTAGACTATGGGTGTTTTATCTATGGTTCTGCCCGCTACCGGATCCTTAATAAGCTCGATACTGTCCATCATACCGGAATTCGCATCGCGACCGGCGCGTTTAGAACCAGTCCTATTCTCAGTCTGTGTTCCGAAGCAGGACTACCGCCTCTTTTATTCAGAAGAAAAAAACTGGCAATAAGCTACATCTCTAAACTCTTCCCTCAAACGGAACACCCAACACATAGGTACATTTTCAAACCAAAATTCTCCAAAACCTTTGAAAAAAAAATTAATTCAACACTTCCTTTATCAGAGAGAATTTCTTCCGCTACCTCGTTCCTTAAAGGAATTCCTTTATATAAACCTGAAATTCATACTCCTCCATGGACGCACAAACCACCAAAAATTATGTTACATTTATCACGACTACCCAAAAACAAAACATCGCCCTTGGAATACAAAACTGAATTTTCCCGTCTCCTTCAGAATATTCCGGAACCATTCTTAATCTATACAGATGGATCTAAATCCTCCGACTCTACAGCATCTTCTTTCGTTACCCATAGCTCAACCCACAAAATAAAACTACATAAACTGTGCAGCATTTATACCGCCGAACTCCATGCAATAGTCTCAGCCCTTCACTTCTCAATGTCAATATCACCTACAACCATCCCAATAATAACTGACTCTCTGAGTTCACTAAAAGGTTTAAATAATACATATCCAAAACACCCTACATTACTTAAAATCCATACTTACCTCCAAATGCTCGAAAATCTAAGAAAATCGGTATACTTCGTATGGGTGCCAAGCCACGTAGGAATAGTCGGTAACGAGCTCGCGGACCTAGCAGCCAAACAGGCACTTACTCTTCCAGGTCGAGGCGCTGCCATTTTAACACCTCTAGAACTCAGTCTTCCCCTCAAAAGAGAAATTACTGATGGGTGGCAGTCCATGTGGAATGAGAGCCCACCAAGTAAACTGAAGGCCATTAAAACATCAGTAAAGCCATGGACCACGTCAAATCGTTCTAATCGTAGAGAAGAAAGAGCAATAACCAGACTGAGAATAGGACATACCAATTTGACCCATTCCTATCTTATTAGCAAGCAACCGCCACCGAAATGCCAACACTGTCAAAACATCCTCACGGTCAGTCATATCTTTCAGGAATGTCCATTTTATATTTCGGTCTTAGCCAGATCAGGACTTACACCCGATATCGCAACCAGTCTAGGTAATGATGACATCAAGATAAAACGTGTATTAAACTTTCTAAAGGCAAATGACATAATAAATAAAATATAGTTTTTTATAATATATTATATCTTATTTGTTTATCTATGTATCTGTTTTGTTTATTTATCTGAATCTATTTGTTATCTTTGTGTGTGTGTATATATATTATATATTAATTATTATTATTATATATTTACTTAGTTCTTTTTATTTATTTTTTTAAATTATAGATAAAAAAAAATAAAAAAATAAAAAATAAAAAAAAAAAAAAAAAAAAAAAAAATAGCCACAGGCGTTGATGACCTAGCGGTTTTACGCCTTGAAACCCAAACAAACAAACAAGCGTGTGGTGGCCGGGCGTCCTGCAGCAACTGCAGAGATATGAGGCGCCGAGTAACGTCTACTCCATTGTTAAGAGCTACCTTCAGGATAGAAAAGCCAAGATAAGAGGTAGCTACTACGATGTAGAGGACAGTGTTGAGAGAGAGTGCCCGAAGGGATCCGTACTTGGCCCGGCACTCTGGAAACTCGTATTCGACGCACTGCTCGGCGTCCTAGAAGAAGAGCGGTTCCTCGTAACCGCCTACGTGGACGATCTTGCCGCAATCGTAGCCTCGAAAAGCAGGCCCGGGATTTCGGCGGAAGGCGAGTGATGCGCTGGAATTGTAGCCTGGTGCGAGAGGAAAAGGATGAGGATGGCAGCTGCCAAAACTCAGGCAATACTCTTGAAAGGTACGACTGATAGGTCTCATCCTGTCAACGTAAACATCGAAGGATACAGGATAAGAGCAAGTGAGGTGGTCACATACCTAGGCGCAAGAATAGGTAAGAAAA
Source organism: Rhaphigaster nebulosa (assembly GCA_948150685.1). Lineage (NCBI taxonomy): Eukaryota > Metazoa > Arthropoda > Insecta > Hemiptera > Pentatomidae > Rhaphigaster > Rhaphigaster nebulosa. The sequence goes on along the minus strand of OX411307.1, from coordinate 85,233,108 downwards.
TGGACGTCACCCCTCAGTTGGACTACATGGCGACTAGGGTGAGCCAGACGATTAATGGACTAAGTCGTGTCGGGGGAACGTTCTGGGGGCTGAGATACCCAGTGAACATGACAATCTATAAAGGAGTTGTTCTGGGTATCTTGAGGTACGCTTCCCCATTCTGGAGTAGAAATCTCTCGCAGCGGCAGGAGGCGAAATCGCAACTATACAAAGAACGGCTCTGCTGAGAGTGACGAGGGCATATCGAAAGGTGCAGCCCCGTCAAGAAGGTGCGGGACCGCGCACCGGGCTGCACCACAGTAGCAGGGAAAAAAAAATAAATTAAAATTAAAAGTTTCCTCAGTGAATGGTGTAAAATAAGAAAAAAATTTAAAAATAAGGAGTCATTTTATGGGGGCAATGGCATGCGTTATCCCAGCGCATTACCCTACTGCTTCCTTAACCCGTATGACCGAAAGGCCAGGAAGGGTGGGAAAAAAAATGTAGGTGGGGATGGCCGTCTGCGCAGACTCGACTAGTGCTGCCGTGAAGTCCTCGATGTACTCATTTACTTCCTCCACGGTTCGCAGGGTCGGAACTTGCTGCAGCCTATGGCATACCTCGGCTTTGAAACGGCTCCAGTCGGCCTCCTGGTATTAAAATTTCTTCACCGTCGGCTCGGGTCTTCTTCATCGAACTTCATCGATCACAGGGCGATGATCCGACGAGATGAAGTCTGAGACAGTGCACTCAGTGATACGGTATGGCTGTCTTGTTAACAGGAGATCGATGGTCGACGTAGAGCCGTCTCTAAAGTGGTGGAAGGTGTAAGTGGCTGGGTGAACAACTGTAAAAGCTGTATTTACCAGCTGACTTCCCGCCGGGTTCACCGTCGTGTTATCCCATAGGCTGCGTCTGGCATTCAGGTTCCCTAGCAGCCAGTGATTGGTTTTTGCCCCGCATGTGTCGATGAGTTGCCGCAGCTCTCTCAGTGACCCCCTTGGACCCCGGTATATGCCTGTGATGTAAGTTGGCTGGTTCATGATCACATGAACGGTGACATGACTGGTCCGAGCGTCTCTGGTGTTCATAGGGGGCGGCATCTTCTTCCACGTTGTTGTATGCCGGGTCGCTATGAGTACACCTCTATGTGGATCGTGTGAGTCATCCATAGCTAGGGCCCGGGGGATCTCATCCTCGATATCGGGGGGAGCGCCCTTGTATTCTAGGGTCCGTGATGACAGCCACAATGGGTTCTGTGAGCGTCAGGGTTGAAATTTAATATGCTGTAACTAATGCTTTTGATACTGGCACCCTGGTTTATGATCTGTGATGAGTGTTTTCATGAATGTCCTCATCTCTGAAAACATATGGGTGATAGTTTTATTAATCACTGTCAGCATGAAGACTTGGTTGGTCCAGCTGAGGTTGTGGCGCTGACTCCTCTGCCGGTGGTGTGGCTTCCCTGTCGGTGCCAGTCACTGATGGTGATTGAGGATTGGGGGGACGCAAAAGAGAAGAGTACGTTGCTTCCTCATTAGCAGGTCTGTTTGGCCTAGGATGACTGGTGGTGGGAATGCTGCTGATGTGTGCTCGTTGTCCAGCTGCTACCTGTTCTTTCTTCTTCTGCTCGGCTATCTTAATAAGTTCTTGCCGTGCTTTGCACTGTCTGTATGACGCCACATGGTTGCCCTGACAGTTCGCGCATCTAGGCTCACCCTTTCTGGGGCAGCTGTCGACGCTGTGTTCTCCACTGCAACACACGCCAGAGCGTACCCGCAATAGTTTTTGATATGCCCAAACTTCTGGCATCTACATCACTACGGGGGTGCGTTATCTTTCTTCGGTATGTATTTACAGACAGAGAAGATACACTTGTTTACGTGTCTCAGCGCCTGCATATCCTCGATGGCGACCTTGACGGGGACCGTGACTACGATTGGTGACAGAGGGGTCTTCTTTCATCCGTTTTCTGCAGCCTCCTCACGTCTACTGCTGCAAGAGGCTTAAAAGCCTCGTTTATGTCCTCTATCGGGATGCTGATATGTAGATTTTTGAGTACAAATACACTATGTGTCAATCCTCTTCGCTGAGCATAAGTGTGAAAAGGTATCTACATTAAGCGAAGTCCTCTTGGGACTTCGTTTTGGTAATTCACATTATTTAGCAGGATGTGTCCTGACGCACGTGTTTTTCTTAAAAAATAATTCGTCATTTTTAATTTCGTTTTTGGCTTCCGGGATGGTATGTTCTGGAGCCCACATGACGGGTGGTATTGGAAGAGGCTTCTGGGGATCCTGGGCCACAGTCTCTGTGTTTACGTTAGCGAGTGCCGCATACCTAGATATATATATATATATATATATATATATATATATATATATATATATATATATATATATATATATATTAGAGGTCTCAATTCTACTTGCCTGTAGAGTCTTGGGTTTAGTTTTCCTCTTTCTCTGACGCATAGCGCGTGTTTCACGTCCCAGTGGGCTCGAAAAGCCTGCTTCTACTACGTCTTCAGACCTGGGAAGGGGCGCACTCTGTGCTGTGTCCATCTCGCTCACTAGACGGACCAATTGGACGGAGCGTAAGGGGAGCACCAACGGACGGACCGTAACGGGAGCACTAAAGGACGGAACGTAATGAACGCACATACACTGGCACTAGGGGAAGCTTGCCAGTGCAACGCTGCCCTTAACCAATTGGGTGGCTGCCGAGGTTAGATCCAAGTGATGTGCATGGACCTCAGCAGCTCTAGGCCGCTAACTAAGCAAGAAAAAGGGATGCAAACGGTTCTCTTCACAGGAGTTGGCACTTCTGGAGATGTTTCCTCTTCGGCTGCAGACTGCTGACTGTTGTTATGAAGAGCGACTTGAAGGGTGTATTGACTTATATGTAATGATAACAGTATTCTTAACAGATTGAAGTATATTAACATAATTTTTGTATTTTGTATCAAATCAAAACTGGCGTCAGATTTGATTTGAGCTCTGGGGAAAACCCGTATATTTAAATTTTCGAGCGAATCTAAAAATAAAAATTTTTAATCTAAAGATTTTTTCCAGGGGTCTCTCTCCTTCAAATTCTTTTAAAGATTTAAATAATCGCTCGTAAATCTGGAACCCTTTGAATAATTCAAACTTAGATTAATTAATTTAGAGCATCGGTAAAGGTTTTTAAAAACTACGCATTTTGCTTTAACAGTGATGTTTCTACGTGTTTTAGAACCAACGCTATCCGAAAAAAAACTTCAATTCTATTTTTATATAGTAGTCACCTACTACACAAGGGATTGATTACATCTTATAAGTATAGACATAAAAAACGGAGTGATTTAATTGATTTTTAAAAAATGAACCCCAAAAAAATAGAAAAAAAATAAACAGGAAAAATCAATGAAATCTTCTATCTCATCACTGCTCCTGATGATATATCATTTAGGAACAATAAACATTCTGAAGGGGCCCATGTAACAAAAATTTATAATTTTATTTAAAAACCACAGTAATCATGGATATGAAAATGTAAAAGATTTTAGTTTCAATTAAATAATTATGAAGAAAACAAAGACTCTGGTAACAAAAAAACATCCGGCAACTTTGATGATGATGTCAGTCCAGTAGTGGAGCCATTCGACTCAGCCGATGTAGAACTACAAGCTGACAGAACCAGGCAAAGTACGCCACGAGTCAACAAAACAATTAAATTGAACCCAGTTGCCCAACATTTATCGGACATTTTAACAAAAAGCTTGACTACCAGGGAAAATAGACAATAACAGCTCCACAATCAAGATGAAGACAAATTGCTTTGCCTTTATAAAGAATTACAGAAAGTTCCCGAACGTGGCAGATTAAAAACCAAAATTGATATACTAGAAGTAATACAAAGAGCGTAGGAGTCCTATTCCCCTGCAAATATTCCTACTCACATAGCCATACTTACCAGAATTTTTCACCGAACCCAGTTTACATGGCAGCAGTATACCATTCATAACCATCACTATTGATGGAAAAATCTTGAACCCACCCGTTTTTCACATGCGAGTAATTAAGAGGTTGTTTCACCGTCGTGCAGCATCGCAGCATGATTCAGAAGTTTTGGATATTTTGTTATGTTAATCTTTAATATTTATATACATACTTTCTTTAATGCGTTTTTGATATTTCCTACAATTTTGTTCTGCAATGTCAACCTTTTCGATTTTATAGCATGTTTAAAAAAAAAATAAAAGAAGAAAACATTAAATAAATACATTTACCTCAGCGTTACGACGAGTTTTTCTTCTGTCGAGATGGATTCCCTCATACATTGAGATAATGATAAAATATCCCATTTCATAAAGTCCAACAAATTGTCAAAAGAGTTAACTGACATTCTCAAGTAATTGAAAAATGCTGGCTCATATTCACGCAACTTTGGATAGAGGGTTACAAACATACTATGTGTGAATTTATCTCCTAAAATAGGATGAATCCAATACTACCTTTACCTTTTTCTGCTTAGTTTATAACGACGGCAGAGATATTATAAACAAATTACTTCTTCGACTTCCATTGTGAGACTGAACCAAAAACGTGAGTTGAAGCTCGACAATGTGTTCGCTTCAAGCGCCCATTAACGCGTGGTCGATCGCGCGATTCAAAGCCTTGTGTGCACTAGGCCTCAGGATTCGACGAACAAATCTGGCTATAATAGGGCCCGGGATTCCTTCTTGTTTAGGTCTGAGATGTACAACGTGGTCCAGATCATCCGGGGACAGCTTAACGCACCGATACTAACTACAGTGCCTACCACTGTCTCTCCTTGCCTCTTATGCCTCTTATTTCAACAGTGTTTGTTAGTTGATTTTGTTCCGAATTGTTGAGTTGACGCTCTAAGTCAGATATTTTAGGCTGAACGTTGTTATTTTCAATAGTTAATTTCTCCACCTGATTCTTCTGCTGTTCCTGGAGGGTTTCGATTTTCTGAAGCCATTCCATATTTTGGAAAGAAAGTTTAAACTGCTTCTGAAGGCTGTGCTTTATTTCTTTTAGTAATGTCACTTATTTTTAGGTCGGATGAAGGACTAGAAAATTCGGCGCTCATTTCTTACATTTATTTTCAAAAATTCAACAACAATATTCGCGTAGAAAAATATCGGCATATTTCGAAAAAGTAGTTGTCAACTCATTTCAAAATGTTAACAAAATTTTGGGAAAACTATCTTTCACTTTTTCATATATTTTATGGGATCATACATCTAACAGTGCCCACTTCTTACAACTAAGTGAATGTATTGGTGAAATTGATCTGTAACATTTAGAAGATGCAGAATTTTTCCATTCTAGTCATTTATCAATGACTTGAGATCTTTTCTGTCAACTATTTATTTATTTATCTATTAACTACGATTTATTTTCTATCTCAAGGCATATCTTCTATATCATTTATTAAGTCCTCGAAACATATATTTTTCAAGGATCAGGTATACTTTCTTTGATCTAAGCCCCAACATCACCGGCCTTTGATATAATCAAACTAGGCCAAACTAGGTCCTTGGAATAGTTGCTCTGGTGATCTGAATAATACTCCACAGTGAGTCATAAAACTAACGCAATACTTTTTAAAAACAGTGATTAAAAATCCGACAAGCATTCCAGAGAGCCATAAATCAAAATTACAGCCAAGGTCAAAACGAAACTAATTAAACATAGAAAATAAATAAATGAAAAAATGGAAATTATTAACTAAATCCCGAACGAAAATTTTCGGAATTCGAAGAAGGCGGCCGTGAAATAATAATTAAAATGTAAACTATACAAATATTTTTCTAGTGCTGAATATATATATATATTAAATATAGTTAAATAAACATAGTCCATCCATCGTGCTTTAAAAATAATTTATAAATATATATGTATATATGTATATACGTATATATGTGTATATGTATATGTATATATATATATATATATATATATATATATATATATATATATATATATATATATATATACATATATACATATATATTTATAAATTATTTTTAAAGCACGATGGATGGACTATGTTTATTTAACTACGCGTTAGCTACAATGTCCGTCAACTTTAATTTGAAATTTTATAATAAATTTTTTTTTTACCGCTGCACTTAGATTGATTTATTTTAAATGCATTATATACATCATAATATACCTAGATGGAAAATGGAAAAGCTTGGCATCATAAACATAAATAATAATAAATAAAATGAGTGTAATATATATACATGGGGGTCGGGGTGGCCGAGCGGGTTAGCGCGCTTGCAAAAGTGCTCCTACTCACAAACCCAAAAGTTGTGAGTTCGAATCCCGGCACCGGCACTACTTTAATTTAATTAAAGTAATAATTCAAGAAATTTATCACCCCTCCCCTCGGGTATGTGAGGCTTGTCAGGCTACTGGAGGCTTGGTCCATGGACGGTCTGCCTCGGGGAAAGAAATATAGGTCCTCGTACGCCTGCTGACTCCGAACAGCCATAATCCGTGGATCCAGACCGATTTGTCACTGTCCTTGAACCCGAGTGAGTCGGTGGGAAGGACACTGCCGAATTGGCTCCAAAGGGACCGGTTATGGAGCAATGGGCAGCCTGCCGCTGCACCATGGAAACCATGGTTCGCCGCAACCTGTGGTTGGGTGACCCCCTCCAGGCTGTCTGTGCTCCCGCAAGGAATAAATGTCTGTAAGAACACCACATCGAGCGGCCAAAGATCTACAGGGTCTATAGAGCCAACCGAAAAAAAAAAAAAAAATATATATATATATATATATATATATATATATATATATATATATATATATATATATATATATATACGATTCAGCTACGGTAAAGCTAATTACATACAAACCAACTATTACTATTACCATTCAAAATTACATAATTATTAATTTAATCAACAATTAAATAATCATCAATACATTTAACGACTTGATACTATTATGTGACGAAAATGTTAAGAGCGGAGAAGCGTTGCACCAAACAAACAAGAGGCATGGCCAGCGCAGACTGGGACAAAACCTCCAAAACGCGCAAAAGAATCGATTACTTGATAACAGCTGGAGGCTTAATTAAAACTTGGCATATTTCCTTGTCACCTCAATGGGTTCGATTAATGAGACAGAAGTCCAAGTCCAAGATTAAAATGGACGCATTTAACAAATACGGTTGAGTGACCATTCCTTCCCAGCCTATTTCATTGGTTTGTTCCTTTTTTCAGATCGAAAAATCAAAATCATATTTGAATTCAGCACTTTCCGAAAACCCCCAAAATATCATTTTATAATGAAGGTAGTTCTTTTCAGTAAATTAATCGTCAATTTTTATGATTATTTATTTTTTAATTTATTTTTTTTACTGGTTAAATAAATAATTAAGAATCTAAGTAACAATGTTTTCAAGAAAAATATATATAAGAAAATAAATTAGTTGGTAAATCATTGCTCGTGAAAAAAGAAAGTTCTAAAAGTAGGTGTGATTATTATAACAAATAAATAATTCTTGAATTACGTCTCGATATTACAGGATTATCTGTTATAAGAATAAAAAGACGTCTTCCTGTACAGTATTTATTTTCTTCGGAACCGGCTTCGGTCTTGAGAACTTCATCAGGCTAATTTGTACATTAAACTTACGACGGTCCTCTTCCATTGCTTGTCCGTTGTGCCGTCCTGAAGACTAAGGAGACGTTTTGTTACATCCTCCAGGTCAACTGAGGTCGATCACCATTGAGATTGCACGGAAGAAATAAAAGGATCAGAAGTTACAAGTAGGTTGTAGATTATGTCTTCGTTTGTTGAAATTCGAGAACATTTTCGACTGTCACTAAGCCGAAATCATCTAAAGCCTTTGTTTCTCGAATCTTTGGCCTTTTCTAAATTTCCAACCGATTGGCATCGGATTCGAATCCAACAAGGCATTACCATGAAGGAGAATCATATGTACAGAAGTGGGCATCTAATTCCTTGCTTAGGTACATCCTCTGTTATACCTAGTTTCTCTCTAGAATTTTCCCTAATAATTTTGTTACTTTCCTTGCCGTATTAGGTAATGAATTTATTGTAATCAGATCAATTTTCGAAGTGCAGTTTTCACGGATCTATACATTTTAGAACCCCCGGAGTACAAAAAACCTACTTTTGGCCATTGGTCTGTGTGTCTGTGCCACGATTATCTCTTAAATGGTTTGACCGATTTTGTTGATTATTGTTCTGTTTTATAGGACTTTGCCCCCCTTCCCACCATGAGCGTGTAGCAAATCGGCCACCCTGTGTGCAATTGCGGCTGCACAATAGCCGAAAAACATGTTTTTCTATAGGTTGTAGCGGCAAAACGGTTCTTACAGTTTGATGAGCCTTTCCTAAAATCTTCCTCCTAAAGCACTATTAATTTTTCTATACAGCTCATTTCCGAAAAAAAGAACAGAAAAAAGTTATGAAGAAAATAAAACTTTATTCGCATAGCTATAAAAGTACACATTTTTTTAATACTATGGCTTAAAAACTAAAAAAAAAAAAAATATTAAAAAAATTAGTCGGGCTAATATCAGGGTAGATATAGCAAACATTTTTTTATTTATTTTACTTTGATTCAAAGCGGTAAGGAAAGTCGTGTGTGTTGACACACCAGATAATTTGTTTCTTCTTTTAGGGCTTTATCCTCGATTGATCTTTCATTCCCTATATTGAAGGGGAGCCCATACCCGATACGGAGAACACAGCCCATGAACCTGATCCAAGAGTGGAGCCCAGACATCCCAAAACCACACGTCCATGTCTTCGATTGCTTTCAGTTTCACAGTTGAAAAAACTTTATCTCTGAAGGTATAGCTCCACAAATACAAAATGAGAATGATGCAGATTCATCGAATTCATTCCGAACAATTAAGTTTGTGTTGTTTATTGTGACAGAGGTAGAATTAAGATTTTGTATTTCTGCTTTTAGGTCTGCTTCATCTAAAACTCTGATAGGTGTTTGTTTTGCAAAAGTAAAGCTTACTGGATGGCATACCGAAGAAGGTCGAGTATTAACTCAACATGGAAGAATCATTTCAGATAAATCAGTCAACTGAAGGGACTCTACTGAGCTCATAAAAACGTGAGCATCACTGAATGCTTGCTTGTAACTACTTTGACCAGTCGCTCCATCAAAATCCACAACAAAATCAGATCATTAGAACTTGATAATTGGTCCATGAAAGTTAGTCCAACGAACAATATTTTGTTGTAACACCTACCAGTTAATGCAATGCAGCTAATAGAATTCGAGCTGCATTTTTGTGTGTCGACGTTCGTTCCAATGGGCTAGAAGTCGAGAAAAAAAATAACGCTGAAAATGTTATATTTTTTATCTCTAGTTTGGAAAATGATATCGATGTGGTTTTTGGATCAAAAACCTTCAAAAATCAAAAAAATATTTCAGTGCATATTAAATGAAAAATACAAATTTTAAAAAATGACTGTTTTTTGGTCTAACAAATTGAAAAAAAATGTTAAGATTATTGGGTAAACTTGCCTTACAGATTTTTCCACACCAAAAATAGTGGCAGATATTGATTCAGCGCACCAAAAAACATTTATGTGAAAAACATCATCGAAAACAAAAAATAATTTTTTTTTCAGTTTCAAGAGGGTTCAAAATTTGTAAATCACGAAATTAGGTTTCGATTAGTAGTTCTGTATTTCGTCTTCAGTTCATCTGATTTCGATTTTCTTGGACTCGTTAAAAAGAGGGGATTTTCTTCTTTCCAAAAATATAAACAGCTATTGCATTAACTAGAAGGTAAGTACAAAAAAAATGAGATTTTTGGCCCTGTCAAGGCACAGTATTTCCACATTACCTTATCACAAGCCACCGAACTTAAATCCAGATGGAAAATCCTTAAAACCTATCCGCAGTAAACACCATTTATTACCCGATTGTTCCAAACGAACAAAATTCCTATTTTGCTGATACTCTTCCTATATCGCACTCTCCTCCAAACTGAACTCCATGAATATCCCTTGATCCTGAAAATTTCTACTTTACAAATATTTACCCTGAAGATTTACTCTCCTCAGTTCTCAAGTCCAAAACGAACGACTTTGGCCCTGATCACATTTCTGTGAAAATCATCAAACTATGTCTACCTGTCATTTTTCCCTTCTTTTTACATATCTATAATTTTCCCCTCCAAAATTCCATTTTCCCAGCAGCTTGGAAAAAAGTCATAATTCGTCCGTTGAATAAGGTTCCGGTTCCCTCCACAGTTTCCGACTTTAGACCTATCTCCATTCTCTCCAACTAATCAAAACCACTTGAAAGAATAGTCCACTCCCAACTTAATAACTTCCTTGGACGAAAATCTCTCCTCAATTCTCTCGAGTTTGGCTTCCGATCCCAATATTCCACAGAATCTGCCTTGTTGAAAATCAACCGAGATTTCCAATCTTCTATAAACCTTCAGAAAATTGCTATTCTTGTTATCTTCGACTTTTCAAAAGCCTTCGACTCAGTTAATCATAACACCCTTCTCTACAAACTCCAAAACCTTTCCTTATTAAATAGCGTCTTAAAGTGGTTCCTTTCCTTCCTGTTTCTTTGCTCCGAAACAGTTATCATCCCCCAATAAACCTCCTTCCTCCCACCTCCTACTGACACGTGGTGTCCCTCAGGGGTCCTCACTCTCACCAATCCTTTTCTCTGTCTTTATTAACGATCTTCCCGATTTCATTCAACATTTACAATATCATTTATGTGCTGATGACTTCCAAATTTACCTATACTTCCATCCTAACGAGATACTTGAGGGTATCCAAAAGGTACAAGAAGATATAGATTGTATCAACGCATGGGCAGTACGCATTGATTTGAGGGTGAATGTTAAAAATACCCAGGCCATCCTTATCGGTTCCAAGCATTCTTCTCAATTCAATTCCTTATTATCCCTTACCTCAACCGCCCTCAACCGCCTGCCTATCCACTTCCATACCACTGTCAGAAACCTGGGAGTAATTTTTGATCAACACCTATACTGGAACAATTACACTTTCCAAATCATCCAAAAGTACATTGGTATCGTTAAACAGTTCCTAATATTTCGAGATTCTATACCAACTAAAACCCGTCAGCTCCTTTTATCCTCCTTCATGTTCCACCACTTCAAATATGGCTGCCTTGTGTATTGCGAACTGTCTGGTAGGCTTGAGTTGAGACTGAATAGACTAATGAATTGCTTCATTAGATTCATCTTCGGAATCCCCAGGCGCTTCCATGTCGCCAGTTGGTGTGCCGAATAAAAGTTTCTTCACCCTATTTTCCGACGGCAATACTTCCTAGGTATCTTTTCCGAACCTTCAAAACCAAAAAGCCTCCTTATATTCTTAATTTGTTCACCCCGTGTTCCTCTATACACTCTTTAAACACCACATCCCAACCTACAAACTTGTATATACCCTTTCATAGAACTGCCTCCTTCAAAAGATCCTTTACCTTTCGCGCTACTTCATTTTGGAATTCCTTACCCAACTCCATCCCTAAATTCTCATCCTTAACTCCTTCAAGCATCAATTATTTCTCCACCTCCTTAACTATCAATCTTCCGCATTTATGTAATTACTAAAGTTATATAATGTTCATTTTAACTGTCTATAGTTTCATGTTTATTATATCTATTGTTTGTTGGTGTAAATAGGTGTACACACACACACACACATATATATATATATATATATATATATATATATATATATATATATATATATATAAGTTAAGTCCTGGAGACCAACAATATTCATGTTAATCCTAAAGAGCTTCCATGTAAATAAGCCTAAGCTATATATGTAGGATTACTGGAGCAATAAAGTCAGTTATTACCTTGAATTCGTTGCGCTTATTACTAAACCCTTTCTTTTTTTTTGATCTTTTTCTCTCGAGAAACGCTAAGTGGTGCCGAAACCCGGGAGAACGAGCGTGCGGGAAACCGGTGAGCGGTAACCCGATTATTTTTTTTGTAGTGTGAGAAGCGCTTTGTTTTTTTATTTTATTTTTAAAGGTCGTGTTGAGACATGGCGACCGACGGAATATTGAAGCCGGCAGTGCTGCAGGTTCCAGCCGAAGCGCCGGCGGTACCCAGAGCAGATGTTCCCACGTTGCCTAGGGAAACCTTGGCGGAAGCCCACGCAAATACTTTAGCATGGATGAAGGTAAGGGCGGTGACGGCACAGGGCTTACGGAAGGCGATCTCAGACCTTGAAAGGTTCAATGGAGAAATTGGAGAATTGAACCATTTCCTTAAAGGTGGCGATCGTATAATGAACAGAATAGAGGTTACGACATCGGAGAATGTATTAGACCCCAGAGACGCGGATTTGTTGAGGGCAGAGTTAGTGTGTCGCGTAAAGCGACATGTATTAAACTTCATTCAGGCGGATGAAGAAACTCCCTGGCACATCATCAAGGAGAGATTGAAGAAGGCCTATGGAGGAGGCAGATGGACACCCGAAGAAGACCTCGTCCAGCTGTTTCGAGAAGGTAAACACCCGCGGCAGAGCAATGGTAAATACGCGGGCGAGTTGCTGGTGAAGTTTAATAGGATCACCGAGAAAATGCGCGAGACGGCGGGCGCCGCAGAAGTGGAATTCAAAATGTCATTTGTATCCACCTTGCTGAAAATACAGTTGGCAAGAGAAATAGGAAAGAAGGAAGGGCTACCCAGGGAAAAGAATTTTATAGAATGCGCCCAGGAAATGATGGACGCTAGTGCAAGGGATGAGGAAGTCCGGCCAGAGCCAGAAGAGATAGGGTGGAATCGGGTCTCGTATCGAAGACCAAGACCCGCACCGGCAGTCTGGAGGAAGAAGGAGACGGAATTTCATAGGAGAGAGAAGACAGGAAATGACAGGCCGATCGAGATGACGCAACTCGAGGAGATCATTAATGACAAGCGACGCCAGGTCATTTGGAAAACCAGGACCTCTGGACTTCTCAAAATGGAGTTCTCCAAATATGGCAATTGTGACATCATCACCATCTGGTCACAACCCGGAGTCAATGACGAAAATATTTGTCGGGTACTGAAAGATGCTTCCAAGCCGGGAAGAACATCCCACTTATATATCGGAAATGCCACCGTGTGGGAGAAAGTGCAGCGGTTATGGCGGTTAGAAAGATTGGGTGTGGACCGCACCTTCATTCGATGTACCCTGATGGTAGAGACGATCCGAGAGAGCGAACGTCAGAAAGAAATTACCGTAGCATATCACCAGGGCAAAACAAATCATAGGGGAATCGCCGAAACTTTGCAAGCACTTAAGCGGCGGTACTTCTGGTGGAATATGAAGAAGACTGTCAGGGAGGTCGTGGGGGCATGCGACGTTTGTCTATCCACTAAATATGACAGGCATCCTCCCAAAGGAGTACAAGAGGAGACGCCCACTGCAGAATCACCTTTGTCGGACCTGCAAATCGATACATTCTCCTGGAGGGGCTATAAGTGGGTCACGTTAATAGACTGCTTTAGTAAGGTAGCTGCGGCCCATCTCATAAATGAGAAATCGGCGGATGCAGTCCTATGGGCTCTTCGGGCATGGTTTAAGCTATACGGGGTACCCGATAGGATCGCCTCTGATGGTGGAATGGAGTTTGACAACGCCAAGATCAGGGCAGAAGCAAAGGAGCTGGACATTTTCTGGAGAATTAACACCCCGGGACACCCTAAGAGTAGAGGAGTCATCGAAAGATTACACAGTACTCTTAGCGACCATCTGCGTATTTATCAGCTGGATAAAGGGTTAGAGCCGGATGAGGCGATGGAAAAGGCGATCGCGGCGTATAACGAGTCCATTCACTCAGTTACCGGATTCTCTCCCTTTGAAATTATTTTCGGGCTGCGACAATGGCGGAGGGACATTAGAGCTACAACCGTTGAGGGCGAAATAAGAGATCAGGTAGTTACTAATCGGATATCGATCGCGAAGTTACGGGAGAAAGTGAAGGATAAGTTAGAACGGGAGAAGCGGAGTCGCGTAGCGAAAGAAAATCTCCGGGTCAAGGACGCCATGGGGAGGATCAAAATCGGTACCGTCGTGTATAGACAGCGGAGTTCCAACCGGGGGAAAGAATTGATTCGCTACGAAGGGCCATTCCGAGTGGTAGCAATTAGGGAACATAACCTTGTAACCATTGAGCACATTAAAGATCCCAGAAAACGTAGAAATGCTCATATTGAACAGCTTAAGCTTCCACTCGAGTAGTGTGACCATTCGTAACGGCCTGGAGTGTCCTGGTCGCCATACACAGAAGCATACATTTTGTAGTATTATTTTTGTTACTATGAATGTATATATAATGCGGATCTATGTTTTTACTATATGAAGTATCTATTTTCTATTTTGTATTTATTTTATTTTTTCTCTCTTTTCTTTTTGTGTATAGTGTGTGTTCTATTTCTGTGTAAAACATGAGTGGTGCAGTGAATCGAAAGTTAAAAAGAGAATTTTGTTTGTAAATTCATTTTTTTTTGTTTGTTTTGTTATAAGTATGGTTCAGCATTCTGTACGTTGGCTGTTGTTGGCCTTCCGGCCTTTGGTATCCCTCTTCTCCAAGTTTCCGAATTTTTTTTCGAAACTGGTAGGGGGGAGTTAAGTCCTGGAGACCAACAATATTCATGTTAATCCTAAAGAGCTTCCATGTAAATAAGCCTAAGCTATATATGTAGGATTACTGGAGCAATAAAGTCAGTTATTACCTTGAATTCGTTGCGCTTATTACTAAACCCTTTCTTTTTTTTGATCTTTTTCTCTCGAGAAACGCTAAGTTATATATATATATATATATATATATATATATATATATATATATATATATATATATATATATATATATATGTGTGTGTGTGTGTATATATGTATATATATATATTTAATTATGATTTAAATGTCTGCAATTATTAATATCTCCTGTAATTAATTTTATTATTTAACTTTTTCTTAATGTAGTCACTATATGTAAGCTAGACAAATAGTGCAAGTACTGAACTTTTTTGTTATTCTAAGGGGACTAAAAGTCCCAGAATAAAATTTATTTTCATTTATTCATTAAAAAGTAAAAACCAAATTAAGTTTTTTGGGGATAACGTCAGTTCTGAAACACGTAGGAACACCAAAATAATTCGCGTAGATCAAGAACCTTTATGGACGACCCAAATTTGGTTTGAATCGTTCAATGGGTTCCTGATTTATGGACAATTATTTGAATCTTTAAAAAAATTTGAATGTACCCCGTAGGCAAAATTGCAAATTTGTGTAAAATTTATGAAATGATCTTTAAGGTAAGAGGCGTAACTTGACTCTGGAAGGTGTTCTTTTATGTGGGTTTTGAGTTTTCTCTCCGTCTGCCCGATATAGACTGCAGAGGGGAGCATGAACACTCAATTGAATAATCACCACTCTTACTCATGGGATCGGCTAGGTCATTTAGTCCCAGAAATAAAACCGTTTGAGTTGGATTCGGTTTGAAACAGGAATCATAATTTAAAATAAAAAAACATCGGAACCCTTTTGAGACGAGAAAGGGGATCTCGGAGGAAAATGTTGGAGAAGTTCTGAAAATTTGTTCATTTATATTTTGTAGGGTACTTATTACGAATTTCGGGATGACAAAGTTAAATTTCGTGATCAGTACCCCTTTTTTTTTAGCTCATACCTGGATATAATGCATTATTCAAACAAATTCTAATATATGTTTTATACCAAATTAAAGAAGAATAATTTATCTACAAAGTTAAATGACCGATCTAGACCCTCTCCACTTCCTGTTTCCTTGCTGACACCGCAATCCCACGATTCGTATATTAGCCCATGCTGTTAGATCGTAAAGATAGTCGATAGTACTAATTTAATGTAGATAATTCATTCTGTAATTTGTATCTTTAACAATTAAAAGTATTCCGTGGATGGATAGTTGACGCCCGAACAGGGACGGCTTGTATATCATCGCCGTTCAGGAACAGGACTTTTGGAAAATCTGATCGCCTAGATTGAAGATTTTACGCTGGCCCACTCATTTGAGGAATCTGCTAAAATTGTTCACTAATTCTTTGGATATCAGACTTCATTGGCCCATTCTCAAATCATCAGCATCGCAGACCTACTTTTTCGAGATATCAACGAGGCTGAAACTGCACCAACAGGTCTACTCCTTCGAGATACCCGTTGCTGTAGACGATCATCCACCCATGGAAGAAAATTAGTTCTAAGTTTTCGAAAATAATATTATTATGTTTGTTTGTTTTTATGATTAGATCAAACGATTTTGATACAATAATTACTTCTTATAAAGGATTAGATATTGAAACTGAACTGAATAATATTGAATCAAATCTCACCATGACTAACGATTTTCAAATTAAAACCGCGGACTATGACCATATCCCGTGTTGTTTGTGATGGTAACCCGCATAAAATTCTTAAATTCTTAAGTATTAGAAGACAGGTTTACAATCTAGTTGGCAAAAGCGATAACGCATACAGAGAAATTAATGAGCCAAAATTTCTAATCAAATTATTGGGGAGACTGACGTGCGAAGCCTATTACATAAATACGATTTGTGATTTCAACTTAGTAGACAAACTTCTCATATATCTTGAACAAACATTTGGACAACAGGAGTATCCAACAGCTGCAGTTTGAATTATTAAACACAAAAAATAATTCCAAAAGAAAATCCTCTAGATTATTTACAAAGACTAGACAAGAATCGATCTCTAAGCATAAGTAAATACAAAATAGAAAATAGATAAAATAGAACAATAATAATAAAAGAATTAGAACAATATATTTTGGATCACTTTTCTACACAGATGCCGCTCCATACCAGAACCTATCTAATGAAAAAGACGGACAGAAGCCATAATTTGGACGAACTCCGAAATTTGATTCAAAATGAGAGCCATCTATTATTTGACGATTTAATCATTTCTGGAAACATGAATTAACCGGGTGAAAAAAAATATCCAGATAAACATTTTCAAAACAATAATAAAAAACAGCACCATAAAAATTATGGTAATAAACAATTGGCAAAATTCAAATTCCTTATGTACAGCATAACCAAAGGCCACCTCCAACCTATAATCAACCTTACTACCTGCCTTATTAACCGTATAACCAACAACCCCGAAACTCTCCGCTAAAACACCGAATGGTCATCGCTTGACAAGAACCAATATTTCTAAAAATCACCGTCGTATCAACACAGACAAAATCATAATAATAATCATAAACGGGATAATACGGTATCCATACGAACCGTAAGCGCATTTGGAAGCAAACCTAAACAACCAATGTTCGAAGTAGAACTAAAGGATCCGCACGGTAAAGAAATTCACAAACTGAGGGATAGGTTAGAAATGCTAACCATGCAATGTAGTAAACCTGGATCTTTTTTAGACAAAGACCAGGAAGACCCTTATGACCTGTAATCCTTGAACTAAAGCATCACTTCGCTAAATTACCCTATGTTGTCTCAAATAACTATAAATGGCTTCTGGGCACAAGATCGGAAAAAAAAATACAATATATTAACTCCGATATAATTCCGAAAGATTATCCTCGCGAAAAAGAACCTTTTACTGTAAAAGCGACTGCCGGAGAAGAATCTGGTTCAGATAGAAAAAACACAAAAAATTTCGAGTTGCTGCTCAGCTGTGTTGAGTTGCCAAACGACACAGCATACCAGATCAATCGGGTAGACAAGGGAGATCGATCTATGGGAAAAACATAGTACACATGAAATTGATAGAAAAGAAAATTGGCCACAACCAGACAAAATAAATCTAAGGCCAAATGCAAATGGTTGTGTATAGTTACCAGTGTATCCAGAATAATGGTTTCTGTCATTGTCTGGAACTGCTACTTTTCAATACCCCAGACCTTCTCTAAAAAAACTCCTGTTGCAAGCAGGATGGTACCCCTACTTCAGAACCAAAGCCCTTTCACTGAAAATTGTCTTTCGCCGAATTCCTCTGTGTACTTCTCTTTCAGATAGAGAATACACTTAGTATAAATGTTCTCTTTTTCTGCTTGTATTTTAATGTCTTGCTCCTGATCGTTCGTTTCGAACCTTATTGTGGGATCTACTATTACTGCTTTCTTATCTTTCGTACTAAACGCCAGAATAACCACAAATCTTGTTGAATCTTCGGTATCGAGGAAAAACACTTCCAGGAAACATTTATAATTTTTTTTTTCAAACAGTTCTGCTACTTGCTTTTTAATGTTATTGTGCCGGCGGTTGACAAGGAGCATGTTGTTTGGACATTTACCCAATACATGAGCTGGAGTTTCCGACTCTCGACAACATTTGCGGCAGAGGGGTCCAACAGCTCCATTTGCCTGGCCTCCGGTTCCCGGAAATCCACAGAGAGGAGCATAGTTTACATTCTGTTTTAGTGTGTTTGTCCATTCTGATCCTGTAAGAGTCTTCTAGTCGTAGAGGAATCTGTTAGAACTTAGGTTCGTTTTAAAGTGATGCACACCTATCCCTTGCCACTTGCATTGGCTCCACTCCTCGAAAGATTTTTTTCTTTGGGATCGTCTAACTTTTCTAGCAGTTAGTGCTGCTTCCATACTATTTCCATCAATCCCCAAAAGATCGGTGCACTCTCGAACCACATCTCTGAAATTGAAAATTGTTTGGAATTGGACGTCCGTCACATTGGTCAATTTTTGGGAAATTGACAAATTTTGGGGAGGTGCTTCCCATTGACATCGCAAAAGACCCAGGCCTCTGTGTCGTCGCGGCGCATACATCATAGCCGAGCAAGAGCTGGATGGTAACCCTAGTCTTAACACCTCTGCGAAGTATAACATCAATAGCTTCCAATACAGATAGGCGCAATTTTGTCAATGGCGCTGTCTGTAGTGGATATACTAGGGAGGGGAAAACATACCTATTAACTATGTTGATCTTCTGGTTTGGCTTGAGAAGATTCGAATTAATAAGTTTTTCTATATCGCAATTTACCATAGCAACCGAATCCTCATCATTAAATTCTAACTCACCCGAAAACCGACACCCCAGAACCGACACCCCAGGTATTTGATGGTGTCACAATCTACAATAGCTTGAATTTCATCCTCCGTATCCAGGCAAAATTTTGACTTTACCAACCTTCTCTTACCTCTTTACAGTATGATCCCAGAACTTTTTCGGTTGTTTAGAGATAATCCCAACTCACCAAGCATTTTTCGAGCACAATTAATTGCTCTCTCTACCGCTTTAACACTGTGAGTGGTCACCACTTGATCATCCGCGAAACCAGTTAGTAAAACAGGATCGTGGTTACGTGATAGTTCGTAGCCATATTCTTCGTCCGACTTTTGGGTTGCATAGCTCTGTACATAGGGAATCAATACTTAGATTAAAGAGTGTCAGCGAAAGTGGCCCACTCTATAGTTTCGAGGGGTGAAACATGGATTGGGTTGGTTTTGTTGACCCAAAGATTAATTCTTATGGAGTTGTTACACAACAGGCTTTCTATTGTTTTTCCTAAGATCGTTCGAAACTCCCTTGGCTTCCAAAGACTTCAAAACATGAACATGGCCAATGTTGTCAAATGTCCCAGACACATCCAAGAACACGACTTTCTGTTTGTTCTTGGCATCTTTGAGGATCGCATCAATGATTCTTGCATTCACCTGACACCCAAGTTGAACATTACGAAGCCTCTCTGGTTAAGGTGAAATGAAATTTGCTTTTGAAGCTCATGGTGTTCGCGGTCGCATCTAACTCACATTTTTTTATTCGTGCTCTATGATACGATACAACGGTCCTAGCGAATTTTCACGACGATAGGGAACTCAAGATAAAAAAAACTGCAATTACCACGGAGACGATATTACTCGGCCGGCGGACCCAGCCAAACTCTGTCAAAATCTTTTCTAAATTTTCCGAGAGAAATAAAACATTATGTTTTTTAATTTAGTCCGAACTACGACGTTTTATTAGAAACGAAACAATACAATGGACGAGTCATATTTTGATATTAAATTTAGAAGACGTAGAGTTTTTACAAAGTATGACTTATTCCCATTCGTTTTATTAAGAGATGAAAAAGTAAAATTTCATTTAAAGGGAGAAGTTGGTCGGGGGGTGCGGTCAATGAATTACACTACCATAAGCGAACTTATATATTTGTGCCGACGTTTCGGCCTAAGTTTTAGGCCATCTTCAGGGCTAAAAGGAAAACAAAATAACAACAATGAAAAAAGATACAGAGGCAGTACCAGTAACAGTAAAAATGATAAAAAACAGAAAATACAAGTAAGATAAAAAAGTATGAAGTATAAAAAGAAAAAGATAACACTAAATTACATAATACAAGAGACAAATGAAAAAGTAAAATAAAATAAAATAAATGAAATAACAATGTAAAAATTAATTTAAATTAAAAATAATGCGATATTTACACAGGGAATAACAATGATGTTTAAGACAAAATGTTAACAATGTCAACTTATTAAACATCATTGTCATCTTTTGCATAACTTGTCACATCACAACTATCTCTGTATGCTTTACACATTACCAAACCTTCATACTATTTGTCTTTTTAATTAATAGATTTTATATATTTCACTATTCCCTGTATAAATATCGCATTATTTTAATTTTAAATTAATTTTTACATTGTTATTTCATTTATTTTATTTTATTTTACTTTTTCATTTGTCTCTTGTATTATGTAATTTAGTGTTATATTTTTCTTTTTATACTTCATACTTTTTTATCTTACTTGTATTTTCTATTTTTTATCATTTTTACTGTGACTGGTACTGCCTCTGTCTCTTTTTTCATTGTTGTTATTTTGTTTTCCTTTTAGCCCTGAAGATGGTCTAAAACTTAGGCCGAAACGTCGGCACAAATATATAAGTTCGCTTATGGTAGTGTAATTCTTTGACCGCACCCCCCGACCAACTTCTCCCTTTAAATATAAATATACGGTCAACAATAACTCCCTCCATTAAAATTTCATTTTTTTGCATTTAATTGCCAATGAAGAAAAAATTAAAACCTTTCCAAAAAAAAACTTTTCCGCTACTATTAAAGAAATTCCGCAATTCATCAGAGCTGATCACATCCACCCTAATGACAAGATGAAACTGGCAAATCTTTAACAAAAATATTCATCCATATTTAAAAGGGAAAAAGATGCTTTGATGGCTACAGATCTTTTAAAACAATATAACAAAAAAAAAAAAAAAAGATGACCCGATATTCTCCAAAAACTATCGATACCCTCATCAATTTAAAAATAATGTTAAGAAGAAATTGAAAAAAGTGATAAATTCAAAAATAATTCGTCCGAGTAACTCCCCTTATAACAATCCCGTGTTGATCGTTCCCAAAAAGACCGATGCCTCAGGTAAAAAGAAGATCCGAATGGTGATAGATTGCCGCAAATTAAACAGGGAAACTATTCCAGACAGGTATCCCCTTCTAAATATCGAAGATCTTTTGGCTAAATTAGGAAAAGCTACAATTTTTACTGCAATAGATTTATGTTCTGGTTGTCATCAAATTGAGGTTGATGAAAAGTCAATACCCAAAACGGCTTTTTCAACAGAACAAGGCCATTTTGAATTTCTCAGAATGCCCTTCAGACTTTACTGTGCCCCCTCTACCTTTCAACGCGCCATGAATATTTTCTTTGCTAATGTACATAATATTTTAGTGTACATGGACGACATAATAATATTCTTAGAAAAACTTTGACGAACATGTGAACAATCTAAAATTAGTCTTAGAAAAGCTACAAAAAGATAGAATAAAAATTCAGCTCGATAAGATCGAGTTTTGCAAAAGAGAACTATTATTTGTAGGCCACATTATAAGCGAGATAGGAATAGCACCTAATCCTGATAAAATACCCGCTATGAAAGATTTTAAACTACCTAAAACTGAAAAAGAAATAAAATAATTTCTTGGGTTCACAGGGTTTTATAGGAAGATGATTCCTAACTATGCAAAGATTGCCTCCCCGATGACCAAAAGTTTAAGGAAGGGTATAGAACTAAAACTGGAAACTTACAGAGAAGCCTTTGAAAAGCTAAAATCATTGGTTTGTTCCAACCCAATTTCACAAGTCCCAGACCTTGATAAAGACTTTTATCTGACCACAGACGCCAGTAACTTTTCTATAAGCGGGGCATTAGCTCAGAAAAAAAGACAAGTGTGTTACACTTCACGAACGCTTAATAAAACGGACCAAAAAAGAATGTCTGGACATCATTTAGGTCTGCAATCATTTTCGTCCCTACCTTTACGGAAGGAAATTTTACATATCCTCTGATCATAAACCTCTCGATTATCTCCAGAAATACAAAACGCAAAATGCTCGCCTAATGCGATGGAAACTATTACTCAAAGATTTTGATCACGGAATCAGATACCTAGAAGGTAGAGCGAAAGTAGCCGACCATTTATCTAGATATCCTACCACCTAATATAAAGCAGATAAAGAACCATTCGAGATTTTTATCCAGGAATAGACGAAGATCTAATAACTTTAGCCCAAGAACTAAACATAGATCTTCAGGATGATTCAGAGTCCTCAGCGACTCAACATTCAAAGGAATCGTCCGATAATCGTGTCTTATCCGTTGACGATAAATCTAAACCAATTAATTTGGAAAAATACCAAATTATTATCAAAAAGGGCTTCGAGGATATACTTGAATAAAAATATATTCAAAGGTAAACACAGGATGACTGTTCACATAACTTGGCCATATAACCAAAACATTACAGGTGTAGAAAATCTATTATTATAAATACCAGGACTAAATATTACATATGATGTATATTTCTCACCAACTTCAACAGCAATAGAAGCCAAAAATAACGGGTATAACAACTTATTTAACAAATTCAGTGAAATTATCAGAGAAAAGTTCCCAAAGAACAAAAATAAAACATATTATAAATTCTTACATAAGTTCCCGACGTTAAAGAAATTATGAAACAGAATGACTTAGTCCTTCACTATCACGAAAATGTCTCCAACCATCGAGGAAATAATGAAATATATCTCCAACTAAAAGATAAATACTATTGGCCCAAGATGCGGGATCATTTAACAAAAATTATTAATAACTGTGATACATTTAACCAAACCAAGTTTTGCACAAAGATTAATTGGGGTATAAATCTCAAAATTTTGACTCGTGTTTGCTTGAAAACGGAGAGCCCAAAAATACAAAATCTTGATAATCGATATTGTAAATAATTTACTCTTCTTTAATTTGGTATAAAATAAACATTAGAATAAAGTATGGTTTTCAGGAACGAGCAAAAATAACATAAAAACAATTATTTTTTGTTTGTTTTATTACATTTCCCAGGAAAATTCAAGATAACAAAATTAAAATTCATAATCAGTACCCTACAAAACATAAATTAACGAATTTTCATAACTTCTCCAAAATTTTCCTCTGAGATCGAAGAGATTAACAGATAACTGGCCTAAACTAAATAGATTAACTGGCCTGGTATGGATAGTTAAAGGGCTTTAAGGTGAAGACTTTAGACAAGTTTCATTAAAATATTCTTAGCCAGTTTGGCACTATACTCAAAAGTTTTTTTTTTCGGCTTTTGCGCAGCCGCTATATCGATATCGATAGATTTTATTATTGTGAAAACATGTAGGAACCATGAAGGTATGTTAATTCAAAATTTGCCATAGTTTTTGGTGTGAACATATTTATAAGGCTAGATTATTTAATAATTTAAATACTTTTTTAATTTATCTGACCATAAAGCAATAATGCTAATATTTTTCCTTTAATAAATCAATGTTTTGCTGGAAAAACCATGCCGATATCATTGTTCAAACTCGAGATATTAAATAAAGCAGTTTCAACGTGTTTCATTTTTTCTCAACTCCTAGGGTTTATATTAGATAATTATTTTTTTATATGGAATTCAATTATCTTTCAAATGAGCAGCCGTATAGTCAACGAAAAATGTATACTTTTTGAGTTGTGCGCAAATAAAATATTCTTTTCGTTATAACTTTTTCCAAACCCTTCAATTAGAAATCAATTCGTGGTAGATGTCAAGAATAGGTTTGAAACCTTACAATCTTTAGACAAGGACCGTGAAGATATAAACAAGTTATGGGTCGGAATTAGGGATAACATTAAATATGTCGGTAATTTGTGCCTTGGGAAAAGGAAGAGTAAAAAGAAAAAATCGTGGTTCGATAATGATTGTCCAAACTTGTGTGAAAAAAGAAAAGCCGCTAAATTAAAACCTCTAGATAATACCAGCGATAGCAAAGTTGCCAACTTCCGAGCCTTAATGAATGAAACGTAGAAATTTCCCAGAAATAAAAACGAAAATATCTTAAAAACAAAATAATAGAGATAGAAACTAATATAATCGAAAACAACCGTAAGAAACATGTACAAGAGTATAAACAGATCGCGTAAACGGTTTGAACCGGCAATGAATGGAATTAGAGATGAAAATAACAATATCATGGCCGATCAGTGGGACATATGTGAATAGATATCTAGTAGCAGTATTTTTTAATGATTGCTTCTGTTGGGGTAAAACATAAATATAATCCATCTGTATGTTTATATTAAACTGATAAAATGGTATATTCACAGTTTTGACAGTTAAATTCAAAAGCAAAGGTGTTTGTTATACGAGACTTTTTGGTCGAAATGGGTATTCACAAAAATGTGACAAAAATAGTGAAAAACAAAGCTTTTTGAATTCAGAGGATTAAAACAAAATTATTAATTAAGTAAGATCTCAAAAGATATAATTATAACAGCAAATAGTAACATCATAGCAGGAATAATCGATTTGATATAACTGTAAATGTAAATTAAAGGCACTATATGGTCTATATTTGAGCAACATTAAATAAGTAGATTTTATCTATGTTTCACATCGGTAAAACCTTATATAAAGTGTTTCAGGTATATAATAGAATTTCTCATTTTTCCTCACCTACACCTTGTATGTATAATTAAGTATTGAAGATTGCTACGTTGCACAAAATGTTACAACGGTTCTAGAGGAAGAAAGTTATCATTATCTCATTATAATGATTTACATTAAAGACATCATGTAATTTACAATAATGGTATCTGAGATACAATAGAGAGACCAATAATACTTAGAAGTACTCATAAGAACCCGAATATCATATTTAAAAAAGCATTAATTAATAAATGCTTAGATAAGAGGTATCTTATATTAATCATAAGCAAGATCACAAATAAATCTATATTAATATTAATCTCAATATGTTGTATTTTATCAAAAAACATAAAAAATATCATAAATACTATTATCAGGATATAATATTATAGATATTCATAGATATTTATAGATATAGGTTTTCAGTCAATGCGACTTATTACCACCCGACGTACAGTGTCACAGTGTTCAAAAATCAAATAAATTAAGTACGAAAAAATTGTATTTGAGGCGTGAGATAAAAAATAGAAACTTTGAACAAAAAGAAAACATCATAATTTCAAAATAAAAATAAAGATTTAAAGGTAAGAATCAAATTGAAATGTTGACGCAAATAGCGAAGATAAAAACGGGTAAGGTTTGTAAATATTTACATTGCCAATTAGGATATTGTTATTTCAACATTTTCATTCTTTTTTTAACAACTCGAAGTTCCAGCCTTGTGTGAATTGTTCATCTGATCAATTTGTCCAAGAGTGCGAAAATGGGTAAGTTCTGGTGTTTCAAATTTTACAAGAATTTTTTGATGATTGTTCAACTTTGGGACAAAAATCTTTAAATATCTTTTTTTTCATAATTCAACCAAAATTACTTCATTTCATTACTTTTATTTTGATATTTAGTTTATCAGCATCTGGCTGCCCCTTTATCGTGATTTTTTGCTTTTAGATTTAAAAACTAAATACCAGCTGCATGAAGTCTGGCGCAGTAATCCAGTAGTTAAATGGTATGTTTTATATGACGAGATTGTGCGCGCATACAATTTATGTGAATCGACGGATAAAATGAAGGAGTATCTAGAAAAATTTGTTTTGCCTAGACATTCAAGCAATATGTATACAACATTTTAAGTGGCGCAAATTCTACCCAAGCATGTTACATTTGTGGAGCTACTGCTAAGCTTATGAAGAAAGAGTTGATCGATAATTTACCACCTAAAACAGAATTTTATAAATATGGCCTATAAACTCTACATCGTTAAATAAAATCATTTGAATGCTTACTTCATAACACCTACATGCTTCCACTACAAACGTGGCAAGTGAGAGGAGATGATGTAAAAATATAATAAAAACGATTTTATTTAGAAAATAAAAAGAGAATTCAGCTTGAATCAAAAGAGATAATGGGATTATTAATCGATATGCCAAAACCTGGTTTTGGTTCTACTAATGAAGGTAACACCGCAAGAAATTTTTTTGAAAATCCGCAAGAGAGCAGCGAAATTATAGGGATAGACATTTCATTAATTATTAACTTGGGTCATTAATTATTTCATTAATTATAAACTATTTTGAAAGTTATTTCAAGTGGTAAATTAATTAATATCTCAAAATTCACTGAATTAATTGGTAAAACCAAAGATTTATATTTGAGGCATTATTGTTGCTATTTCATGCCAGTCTCATTGCATATTGCATACGAACCTGGCATTATTTCCTTTTTTATTAAACTTATGGGAAAGTGGTAAAAAGAAGCATTCGAAGGCCGGCACAAGGATATAATTCATGAAACACGACGCAACAAAAACTTGAAATGAAAATGCTTCTTCTTTCATCAGATCTCCATTTATAAACCATTAGAAAAGCGAGCATTGAAAAATATGTAAAAATTAAAATAAGATAATGAGGATATTTATTTATACTCAAGTGATTCCGAGGAGGAATTATTTTTGTTGTAATTTTCTGTATGTATTTTTGTAAGTTTCAGAAATAATTTTTTTTTAAGTTTCTATATAATTGTATGCAAGTTTATATTATAATAAATGGTTATTGCTATCATGTTTGTATTGTTTAGTGGCTTAAAAAAAGTAATAAACCTTGTAAAGACAAAAATACGATTTTTGACTTCTTATCGCATATGCTCGTGACTGAGGGACGTTCAGGTCCAAACAAATGGACCATCCTCAGGACTAAAATATATCTGTGATACATAGATCAGAAAGAAATATGATAAATGATAAAAAATAAAAATATAAGAACCAAGAATTAAAAATAACAAGAAAAAATATGAAAATAAACAACAGCGAGAATGGTATAATGAGAGAAAGTGCATAAATAATAATGCATATATAAAATAAAACGAAGAATTGAAAGTAATTGAACTGAAAGTAAATTGAAGGATTTACACCATTTTTGAACTTTATATTCTGAAGGTCATGGCTATTTTTCTGATTACTCATTAACAGAAATTTTAAACATTATACACCATTGCAACGTATTATTACATCATATTTCTTTTTAAAATAAGGTCCAGGATTTTTTCTGAAAAAATGCCAAAAATGAAATAATTTTTCAAAATTATGTAAGGGAAATTGATAGTTTGAATTTAAAATGTTTAAAAATGGAAACATTGAATTCAATAGTAATAGTAATAATATTCATGCACAGTTTACATTAAAGAAAAACAAAAGAAGTATCGCTTCTCCGAACATCATAACGACATCGGCAATTTCACTTGGAGTGTATGTATATTTATCTCCATACCTTGTAGATAGACATTTAACGTATTAGCAACTAACACAGTGTTTCTCAACCTTTTAGTATTTGCAACCCAATTTTCAATCACAATTTTCATCGCGCCCTCCCTCCCCCTCTCTCCCCCCCCCCCCAATGCAATAATTTTCACTGAAATTGTGCTGTAATCGTATTATTAGTTTCTATTTAATTTAGTTTACATAATCACGTAATGCATATATCGATTCTAATTTTCAAATATATCATGTATCAATTCAATATTCAAAACTTGAATGCAAAGATTTGTCTCGAACATTCTAGAACGTCTGCGAGGCGGGTATAAATGATGCATCTCGTTCCCGCCAATTTCAGTCGTGTCGTGAATGTTTATAATGTCGTGACCTCTAATGTAAATGTGTATATTGTAATTCGCGTGTTATCTGCAATTAACGATATTATACAGTATTATAGCAGTAGAATTATACAGTGTATGTACTGAATCATGGATAAATTTTTAAGTGGGCGTAAGCGAGCATTAAACGATAGTGAAACATCAAAAAGTGCACAGACGACAGTGGTTCCAAAGATAAAATCAAGAAAATATTTTGAAGAATATTTAAATTTTGGGTTTACCAGCACTAGTAAATGGAGAAGAAAGGCTTTTGTATGTCATTTTCTCAAAAATTTTGGCAGCAAACAGCATGAAACCTAATAAACTTAAACGACATTTAGAAACGCTAAATAGTGAGTGCGTTAGCAAACCTCGAGAATTCTTCGAATTAAAATTAAAATCATATGAAAAGCAAAAATCGCATTTCAAAAAAACTTTTTCTATGAATGAAAAATCTTTACTTTGCCTCTTAAAAAGTTTCATATCAAATAGCCAGATGTAAAAAGCCTCACAATATCGGTGAAGAGCTTATTCTGCCAGCTGCAATTGAGATTGTATAAACTATGGTTGGAGATAATTTTGCTAAACAACTGCGGTCCAAACCTCTATCAAATGATACTGTTACCCGTCGAATTGGTAACATAGCTGAAGATGTACAGCATCAGCTTTTCGGAAAGTTGCGTGACAATTTATTTTCTATTCAGCTTGATGAAGCAACAGATAGCAATAAAGATGCACATTTGATTGCCTATGTTCGTTTTTGTTATGGTAAGTCAGCAGTAGAAGAACTACTATTCTGCAAACCAATAGAACTCAAAGTAACAGCACTTACATTTTTTAGTATCTCAAATGATTTTCTAAACGTGGCATAGAGAGTGGAAAAATTGCGTCGGAATATGGTGCTCGTACAATGTCTGGAAGAAGTTTACAAGCACTTGTGAAACAAAAATCTTCAGAGTGTATCTGGACACATTTCCTAATCCATCGAGAAGCTCTGGCATCCAAAGAAATAAGTCCTGGTCTGAATATTGTGCTAACGTCGGTGATAACGGTAGTAAATTATATAAAAATGAGACCCCTAAAATCAAGAATGTTTTCTGCACTTTGTAAAGACATGGTTGTAGCACATTCTGCGTTACTATATTATTGCGAGGCAAGATGGTTATCACGCGGGAGATTTTTGCACCGTGTTTATAAATTAAGAGATGAAATCGCCACTTTTCTAGAAGAGGAAAACCGACCGGAAGCCAAGATGTTTCGAGATGGTTCATTTCTGATGAAATTGAGTTACTTGGTCGACATATTCGAGAAATTAAATACCTTGAATCTTCAACTCCAAGGAACTATACACATTTGTTCGATACGAGTGATAAAGTTAATTCTTTCTTTTACATTGTGGGACAGAAATGTAAAGCAAAAAACCTAGAAATGTTAGAAATGTGAATGAATGTGTTAAAACTTACAAGACTGAAGAACAACACGTGGAAATTATTTTTGTAACCATTAAAAATCATTTAACCATGTGGCAAAGAATTTTCTTGCTGACTTCAACTTGACAGCAAGTTCCGAATGGGTTAGGGACCCATTTCAAAATACTCCCAAAAGTCTCTCAACTGCCGAAGAAGAAATCTACATAGACTTCACGGCAAGTGGCGAAATCAAAAAACAATTTAGTAATGAATCAGTCTTTGAATTTTGGACAGGTTTGGATGATGAGTTCTCTGCTCTAAGAAATAAAGCATTTCGTATACTATTATCATTTTCAACAACCCAACTTTGCGAAATCGGATTTTCTGCTGTGACTACTTTAAAGACAAAATATAGATCTCAGTTGAATATAGAAAAAGAGCTTAAAGTGGCAATTTCTAATATTAAAACTTTATTTGAAAAACTTTGCTCTTCAAGACAGGCCCAAGGGAGTTACTAATAAGTATTAATCTTGTTTTTAATTTAATTCTGATAAGTTAATTATTAAATACACGTGCAATACCTATTTCTAAGTGTATTATATTAGTGTAAAGTGTATTTTATTTTTTATTATGTCAGAATGTTTTCTGTAAAGCAAATATTTTTTTTATTTTTTGTCGATATATTTTTTCTTGATATACTCGCGCCCTTGTTATACCCTTTAGGTTTATCACACCCCCAGGTTGAGAACCACTGAACTAACTGCAAATAAATGCCTCCATAAACAAATTGGATCCATCACGTTAGGTCCCTAGTAATCCCTAAGGCAATTAAATCTTTGGGGATTAGTGAATATCGTTTCCATTGCATTGCGTTTAATACGCAAAGCTCGTCAATGATAAGAAAGGGTCCAATGTATGACGAAAAATGTTAATATTATTATTAAAGTAAGGACTTCCACAAATCAGTATGAACTAGCAAAAAACTGTGAAACTTTTGAAACCATAATAACTGTAAAGTGAGAAAATTAAAATTGTAAAATGAAAATAAAAATCTTTGAATAAATAAAATCAGTCATCCTTTTTCAGTTGTGAAAAAAATATTTCAAAAATTACTTTTTTCTGTTTTTCAGAAAAAAAAAATAAAAATACACTATGGCTTGGCTTGGCAATATTTTTAGTAGAAAGCCAATGAAAAAATGATGTGCCTCCAAGATTTCAGTTTACGAGGTGACTGAAAAATAAATATGACGTTCAGAATACAAAATTCTATTATGAAGTAAATCCTTCAGTTTTGAAGATATCGAAATGTGATTTGCAGGTTCTTTCGTAACTTTTTAATGACGATAAATGAGCGTATTAAAAAGTAGGCATTATTTGCAATCCTCAAGTTTTCGCCGCATGTATCGCCTAAAAGCTTAAAATCAATATTAACGATACAATAGAAGAAACAATAGAATTCGACCTACGACTTTATCCTCTAATAATTTTATATTATATAATCCATTTGGCCGTGAGAACCGTTTGAGCTGATTTATATTGGAGATCCTGCATATTGTTTCTCAAAGGTGTTTTTTTGTCAGTTCGTCTTTTCTCTCTTAATATTTCACCAAAACCAATAATTGAGCCATAATTAAACATTCTTTGAAAGTGGACCATTATTAGCAAAGATAAAGATGATTTCCCTTTGAACCAGCGAGCAGTATCTCTATATACTATTTCTCAAAGGTGTATTTTTTTCGATACGCTATATCTCCCTTAATTAGGGATCGGCTGTTCCGAAAAATACTCGATTCGTTCAACTCCTGGAACTGGTTCCTGTTCTCGTTCCGTTTCACCTTCATTCCAATCTTACGTTTGGGAATGGGCCGTTCCGACTAACATCTGGAACAAGAAAGCTCGTTCCGTTCCACCACTGGAATGGTTCTGTTTTTTGTTCGTTTCATCTTCGTTCCAACCTCACACTGTGACATTGGTCAACGATTTTCGTTCTATTCCATTTTTTCCAACCAATGTAGGAGAAACTTTATTTCGACTAACGAATAATAGTGCTATGCATTGAGAATACTGGGATGGAAGAAGATATTTTCGATTATATAATAGTAATAAAATAATGGGTAATTTAAGTAGTTGCCACATAATTTATTCAATTTTAAAATAAATAGGTTTACTATTCGGACACGGTAACACCTGCAAGGTACATATGAGGCTCTACCCGAGAAGGCCGAAACCAGGGCCCTATTTCATAATAAAGCTAATAGTATTAGTTGACAAATACAAGTGTACAAACTGCAAAGTACAAGCTTTTTTTCTACAAAGTACAAAAAACTAATACTTTTTGTTTCATAATAGGGACGAATATTAGTGATTTCTACAAGTGAAATAGTACAAGTTAGAATGTGGGAAGGTTCTTTCTTAGAAGGTTTATAAAGTAAACAACCCTCAAGATCAACAGCACTCACTCCAATTTCTATTTTAAAAGGAAGAAATAAAAGAATAAAAAGCCAATCCAACACAATTTGACTAATATTAAATCATTGAGAGACTATATACGTTCGACTCAAATCAATAACGCACTTGCCTACCTCAACTTTTTAAAATCTTTTATAATTGATTTCTCATATTTTTATGCAATACGTGAATTGATTTTTATTTAATTTAATTATTTGTATTCATATTTTAATGAAGTAAAAGTATCATTCGACAAGAATAATCTGTATTTAAATACTGTCTTTCATTGTGTAATACTTTCATAGCTATAATCCCATTGTTTTTAATTATTTATCTCTATCACGTTAAACGATTAATCTCAATTATTACATTCTTATTCCGAAACAGTGTAATCATTTTAACTTCCTCACTATTTTGTTAACAACAATACATCGCAAGGAACCAGATTTGAGTTTTTACGGAATTCCGATTTACATAGATAGTGACAAAGTTTTGTACCTTCTTAATGTCCACAACCTAGTTTTTAGTTTATTTTACAAATATAGTTATATTGTTAACTTATTCATAAAAAATTAAATAAATAATTACTGATCTCCCTTCCCCCTACTAACCAAAATCTTATGAGGAATTAATATTGTTATAAACCTATAACTTAAATCACTATTGGATAAGTTTTGAAGCCTATAGAACGTATTAGTAGGACTTTTGGCCACGAATTGGGGGTTTCTGAACCACTGAGCACAGAACGCAAAATCAAAATCATCAAGAAGCAAAGGGTCTGATAATTAACTCAGAGCTCAGAAATTTCTTTAACTTAAACAAATATCTAAACCAAAGGATAGAGACATTTCAGAACGAAAAAGGATCACGATTTCATTTCTCTGTTTCGGCCCTAATAATCCTTGTGATAAAATGCTGTAAAAATGACATTGTCTATGAGCTGTAATATTGTCTAATGAGCTAGTAATGGGTTCAATTTTGTGAAAATTGAAGTTCATATGCATTGTGAAAATTATAGTTATTCAATGTGTAAATGAGTTTTTAAAGGTGTCTATAATTCCATGAGCGGTCGTGTACATTGGAGAAACCTCTGAAGATCTTCCAATTAGAACTACACACTGTAATAATAATTGTAAAAATATTAATACCGCAGTATCAGAACAGTACCACAAAATTAAATTGAATAATTATTGCTTTTATAACAATAAATAAATTGCAAAACAAATTAATAATTTTAAAGCCATTTTTTTAATGGATTGAAATAACAATCAACTTTCGAATTATTTCACACTACTAGAAAAAAAAAAAACTAATCAAAATGTTTTTAAAATATTCAAGATACTGAATTTGTATGCATCACAAGGTTCTCTCTCAAGCATTCCGTCTATAATAATATTAGTCTTGTAGTCTGTACTTGTTACAATTCCGTTTCATAATGAAAAAGTACAAAAGTACAAACTACAAGCATTAAAATCGAAAGTACAAGCAAAATATTGGATAGAACAAGTGATTCTGTTTCATAAACAGTGACTAATAGTACAAATCTTTGTTATGTACTAGCGTTTACTTGTATTATTTATACAAGTCTCAGTTCTCTTGTAATATTAATACAAGTCTCATTTCTCTCGTAATTGGGAAAAATTCCAGAATTGTGACGCCAACCTAACAGTTTCTGGAGCGATTTATAGTGCCATTCTTTTTAACTACGTTTCTGCTTTTTCGCACTTTCTTTGAAATTAGGTTCTGTCCCTTGTTATATTATATTATTATTAGTTTTATTAAGATGTTTCACAGCTACCAAATTTAATTTTATTTGAATTTCAATAATTAATAAAAATAGAGTTAATGAAAGTTATCTAATGAGATAAACTAAATGCCAAGTTTGAATTTTATTAAAATGGTGCTACTCATTGTTTTAATACAATTCAATACATTTTTTAATAGCTATAATTTACATTAAAATATCAATTAATAATTAACATATTAATAATAATTAAATATTGATTAAAAATTAAAATATAAATTAGTAATAAATAATATAAGATAAAACTGTATATATGAAAAACTCAAAATTGGAAAAGATGGCAAATGAAAAAGTGAGTTGAAGAGAGCACAGTGTTAGAACAGTAACCCAATTCAAGTACCTGGGAAGTGTGGTGAAATACGAGCCAGAATAGCAGCAGGAAATAGGTGTTATTCCTCACTACAAAGAGTGTTTCAGTTAAAATCATTCACTAAAAGAATACAAATTCAACTGTACAAAACCATAGTAAGATTGGTAGTCATGTATGGGTGCGAGACATGACCCCTGACCAAAATATCAGACCTTATGGTCAACACATGGGAAAGAAAAATATTAAGAAGAATCTGGGGCGGAGTGACCGAAAATGGTGTATGGAGAAGAAGAAAGAATGAGGAGCTGATAGAGCTATATGGGGAGCCGGACGGTAAACGAAGCAGAGGACGCCCTCGGATTAGATGGCTAGATGATGTCGAAGAGGACCTGAAACTGGGTGTACAAAACTGGAGGAGGACACAGAATCGTGTAGATTGGTAAGCTGTGGTGTTGGAGGCCAGGGTTCTTGCAGGACCGTAGAGCCAAAATAATAATAATAATCAATAAAAATGTTCTGATAAAAAAATCAAACTAGTAGCCACCTCTTTTAAGAATTTACTAGTACGCTATTTTTTATATTGTTATAAATATAAAATATAACAATATATTATATTGTTTTTAAGAAAAAAAGTTTTTTTTTAATATACTGAATATCTTCTACCTTTCCAGATAAGATAAGCAACAAGATAAATAATGTGAATATAATATGATTTTAGGTAGTTTAAAATAAATAATTATGAAAATCCAAAAAAGTAAGGATAAAATAAAAATGTATTGAAATATAAATAAGCCATATATAAACCACAATATAAATATTTATACTGATATAACAATTTTGTTGTAGTTGAAATCAGACATACCCATTAATACAAAAAGTCCTTAAACTTATTGCCCATGGACAATAATGAACCACAACGTTGATATTTCGCTCTCTTAATACAAAAATAGGTATATATAGGTCTATATATCTCTATATATATAAACACACACATAGAGTTATACATAGAGTATACCTAGATATAATTATAATGGGATTATATAGGACACTGAGGATATGAATGGGTGCAAGTTGATAAGCGATATTATATATATATATATATATATATATATATATATATATATATATATCTTGTGTGCGTGGGTGTGTGTATACATCTGAACCAGTAAGAATTGAAGTAAATACGGTTGAATACCTTATGGTATCTTATGCCTTTACTATTCCGGTATAGGTAAATCTTAATTAGCATAATCCTGTCATCGAATTTTTTTGGGCCAACTGTGACTTTAGCTCAGAGTGACAAAAACTAGTTCTCTGCTAAGTTCCAAAGCATTTGATTGAAATCACTTTTCCTATAAAATACTGTGGTGTCGTTTAAGATTGAATAATTAACAGCAACAGATTTACTTACCATCGTCAATCTTTATGATGTTAGGCCTCCAAAAATCCCTTATGTAGTTCCATTCTTTATTATTCGGCACAACCCCGGTAGATTTGGCATATTCGCCAACTTCCTTCCATTTTGTCTGTTTTGGTGAGCTTATCATTGAACACACCACTTAATAGCTTCTTATTTTCTAATATACCTGATAGAACACACAAGCGCGTTTTTCTATTTTCTTCTCTCTTACTCATTATAGAATCTAATGGACTACTGTTGAATATATAAGAATATATTAGGACAGGCGTACCAAACTCATTTTATTCAATAATTGCAAAATCATTAACAATAGTTGTATCGAATACACAGACAAATTTTTTATGTTAACTGACTTTTTTTTAAAACTCATTAATATTCTTTAATTAATAAGTCCTTTGCTTTATTATGCATCTTTGTAATGGTTTATGTATGCATAACTTGAGATAAATTAAAAAGTTAATTTATAAATTAAAACGTATAAAAGATATTTCATGTCCTCGGAATACAGTTTGAGGCCTTTAAATTAAAAAAATTAGAATATTTCATATTGCAACGACCGACCGGTCAATGCGCAGAGGAAGATCTTAAGCAAATTCAATTCGTGGCCCTCCAAAAGTTATAAACATTTACAAAACTGTAAAAAAAAAAAAAAAATTGAATAAAATATTATTATTATTTAATGACAATAAGTAATTTGCAACATATAAAAATAAACCTTCCCAAATTCTAACCTCTACTTTTGTACTTCCTAACTTGTATATAAGGCCTTGTACTATTACTGTAGTCGTCCCCATTATGAAACAAAAAATATTAGTTCTTGTAATTTGTATTCTTGTATTTATGAATTTGTACTATTTATTATCTTATTATAATGTAAGGCATCAGTGGGCAAATTGATACTCATCAAACATAAGGAAAATTAGACGCATTATAAAACAAATTTATAATAATTAAATTGTTTCAGAATAATGAATGACATTTTTGTGACTAAGAATCGATAAAGCGATCGATAAAGCCTAGATCCAGCCTGTGTAAATAACAGAAAGTGATGCTTACTGAGTATTTAAAGTGTGTTGATTCCAGCAAATGTATACTTTATTAGTAGTTATGTTTATTACATTTTGATTAAACCACTTATTCCAATAAATAAACACTTTCTTAGTAGTTATGTTAATTACATTTTGATCAAACAGCGACCTCCTTAAAACAGTTTTTTTGATATTCATAAACATAACCTACACTTGGGCTGAGAGAAATTTGTCATTTATCTCCAAGAAGAATATGTTAAGTCCTCAAGTGAATTTTCAGGTTATTTTACATTGTCATTTTACTGCAACTATGTCAGGTAATGAGTAAGTTCCTTGGGGAACTTTATCATAAAAACTTTTGTGATAAAAGCTCTTCCTATAACTTTATCTTGACACTTTTTGTACAATTTCTATATTATAAA
Organism: Rhaphigaster nebulosa; assembly: GCA_948150685.1. NCBI lineage: Eukaryota > Metazoa > Arthropoda > Insecta > Hemiptera > Pentatomidae > Rhaphigaster > Rhaphigaster nebulosa. The sequence continues at coordinate 85,196,155 of OX411307.1, read as the reverse complement.
AGCTCTCCATAAAGCTTTTTAGTGAGAACCTAGTAAATGTTATTACATTAAAAGTTCTCACTATTTAAGCCCTCACTTAAATATGGGTAATATTGATGGAATTGTGTCTTGAGCATCTATTTGACAGGTTTTTTGTGGCTATCTCCTTATTTCATTTAAATGATCTCTGAAAAATAAGCTTATAAAAAAAGATGTGCCGTAAGTGAAAACTTACTGAAAATTTGTGAGACCTTATATTTAAAATGCTCCAGTAGGAACTTTTATCATAATTTTTATTAAAAATGTTTTGGCAAGAGCTTAACAACAGAAGATTTATAAAAAAAAACTTCTAATGATATAAGTTCTTAAGGTACTTTTTATCAGAAGGTTTTTTTGTGTAGAATTTTTATGTTAGTATTTTAATCATAAAAGTTCCTTTAAAACAGTTAAACTGAAACCTTTTGAAAAAGTTCAGTAACTGTTTTTTGCCCTGTTTATAGGATGCTTTCATTATGAGACACTTAAATTAAAGTAATAATGGAAGATCTTAGATTGCTTGGGTTCACTATTGATAAATGAATTGTTAATTAATAATAATAAAGTTAGTTAAATTCTGTAATACATTGTCAATGCCAATTTTAAACATAGAAATCAAGCAAGTGTACTGGACCGAGAATCTGATAATTAAATTTAATACTATTAAAATTAAAAAATGATTATAAAGAAATAAAAGAAACTAATTTGTAGGAAATACGTAATAGACATCTAAATAATTCAGAATAATTTTAATTAGTTTGTTGATAAGATGAAACTTGAATATGATAGTGCTTATACATGCATATATGACATTGTATACATGAATATGATAGCTAAAATCAATTTTTGAAATAAATGTGTATGATGATGATGGCTTAATGTTGAAAAAAACACTTATGTCTCTCATAAACACTATAATTAATCATCATAAAACTGAATAATAAGTAGAACATGGGAGTAGGTAAAAATTAACATGATACTTATATCAGAACAAGTGTTGTGGAAATGCCAATAACTTATAATAATAATGCCAATAATACCATTAAAAATAAAATATACCAAATTGGTCGCTTACATTACATAATATATACTTAATTGATTAGCAAAATATAGATATTTATAACATTATAGATAAGTTTGCATATATAAGCTTATAGTGTTTTGTGCTATCAATAGTGGACATTATTGTTATCTTGGAAAGTGATTCCATTGATAACTAAGAAATTTGGTATCACTGGGAGAAAATTTCAGTTTTGAGAGTGTAATCATAGATGACATCATTCAAATTATAAACTGAAATATAGATACTCAAAAAACCAATACTGAATAAAATTATTAAAAAAGTATTACTAAATATGATAAAATACCATGCATAGGGACAAATAGCCTAGTAGAAAATATAAAATTAAATAATGTACAGGGCCATAGTAATAATTATAATGCAGTATTAGAACTTTATAAAAACTGATATAAGAAAACAGAATAGTTAATCAGACAGAAAAAGAGATTCCTAAAAACATATTAAATTTGCTATCACTGGGAGATAATTTCAGTTTTGAGGATGTAAGTATAGATAAAGTCATGATTCAATTAATAAAGGGAAATATAGATACAAGTGAAAGACATATAAATAAAATTAAACGGGATACATACTATTTAAATAAACAAATTAATATAGATTTGAAACAATTTATGAATTTTATGAAAAATGATATCATTAACATTTCAAATAATAATAATTAGATATGACAAATTAGGGATATGAAAACAAATTAGGAATGTTGGAAACATCGATTTTTTTATAGATACATATCTTAATATCGATATTAAAATTTGAGTATTAAAAACCGATATTTTTCCAAAAAAAAATTAAATAAACAATCGATATATTTGAAAACTATCGTTACGATATATATATATATATATATATATATATATATATATATATATATATATATATATATATATATATATATCGTAACGATAGTTTTCAAATATATATATATATATATATATATATATATCGAAATTTAAATCTTTATTTTTGAGGCCAAAAAGCACTGCCATAAAAGAAGCCGTTCATTTTTCGTGACAAAGTTCCTTTTTTTTATCTTCCATAATAATATAAAATCAACTTCATACAGACACACACTTTTTGGTGTTACAGGTTGGTTAAAAACCGCCTCGGAACCAACGTTAGAATAGCGTTAGTACGTATGCGTCAATGTATTTTCCCCTCAAGTCTTCACTGACTTTTTCTTGTACTATCAATTTTATAACTTGTAGTTTGTACTTTTGTACTTTGTTGTTATGAAACGAAATTGTACAAAGTACAAACAACAAGACTAATAGTATTACTTTGTACTTTATTATGAAATAGGGCCCAGGTTGAGATATCGCCAGCAGTTCAAGCAGTCATAAAGATAAGGTAGAGAAAGCACCATAAAAATAAGAGAGAGACCCTGCCGACAAGATATAATAAAACTTGGTGGCAAGAACGGGAACAATATAGTAGAATTTTCAAAGGGACTTTGGAAGCCGCTTCTAGGAAACGCCTCTATCAAAAATTCCTATAACATCAACCGATAGGAAGGTCCAAAAAGAGAGTGGTGACAAAACGTCTGGTAAATGGATATTTCAAGAAGTAGAAGGGGGAGAAACAGAGCAAGGAGGCGGAAAAAGGAAGTCGGTCAGTTAGAGTTGGAGTGTGAGAGAGTCTTGACTGTGGAAGCAGTAATACCAGCTGAAGAGTTCATTTCAGAGAGTTCTAAGCGAGTCTGGAGAAAGAGTCAAGTAGCCAAGCGGAGGGTACCCGAGACGACGGAGGCAACAACAGACAAGTCACAGTCCCTTACATTCATATGTACATTTTGTTTAATATTATGCAGCAACTAGGCCATTCAGACCCAGTATTCTCAAATACTTATTTTAAAATCAATAGTCTGAGATAATGAGTTAAATTAATAAGTTCTCTTGAATAAAGTCAGATCGATGCGAAAATCCGTTATTATATTTACCCTGCATGCCATCATATAGTTTAGTTAAGTGAATAGATAAACGCGATACCCTTGGAAAAGATCTCTAAAGGTATTTATAATATCCCAACTTAGTGACCATAGCAAAGGGTCTGTGGTCTCTAGCCTTTTAAGTTAAGATAAATAAATAATACATTCGGATTGATGGGTTCCCTTCTGGAACTGATGCAAATACATTGAATACAGTATGTATTAATTAAGTAAATGCGGTTCCTGGAACCCCCGCCTGCCTTAGAAAAGCAGATTTCCAGAAACTTAGCAATAGATAAAGAATGATTTATTTAGTTTTGTGACTAATTAATAACGAATATTTTGTTTATTTATTATTATAAATAACAAATAACGAAAATTGGTGAGAAAATTTTCTAACTTTTCATTCGCTTTTCCTCTTATATAATAATAAAGTTTTAATCTCAATTTTTTTAAATAAAAAAAATGTGTAATCATGTTTCAGGTTTCGCATCTATTATACAGGAAAAATAGAAAATTAAAACACACGCAAGAAAAGGAAAAAAATAAGAAGAATACATAACTAGAGTAAAATATAATAAATCTGACACACAAACTATGTTAGGTTAGGAGTACGTGTTTGGTTCTTTTGTGAGTGTTACGTCGAAGGGAATTTTAATTGTAATTACCGATCTCTTTTTCGGAAGCTATTGTTCTCGCAAAATATGATTTGGTTTGAGTGAAGACGTATTGTTGAATTATGGGAAGTTCTAGATCTTGGACCATGAACTTGATTTTAGTATATCGGTGGTAGTTATTTATGATCCTCAAACAAAAGTTTTGGATCCTTTCAAGTTTATTGAAATTAGTTTTAAAAGTTGAGCTCCACGCTGGAGAGGCGTAGGTAAGCTGAGCTCGGATCACTCATTTATAGAGTATAAGTTTGTTTTTGAGGCTTAGCTGGGATTTTTTATTGAAATATGGGAACATTTTAAATATAATTTTTTTTTACTTTATCTGTTTTCCTGTTAATATGTTCAGAGAAAGTTAAGGATTTGCCTAGAGTTAAACCGAGGTAAGATGCTGATCTATGCATGGCCTGCGCTTGGTAAAAATTATGGCTTCTGACTTATTTTTGCTGATTTTCAGTTTCCATATTTGACAGTATTTTTTTAAAGTTAATTGTAATTGGTTTAATATTGTATCAATGCGGTACGATGCTGTGTATAAAGTTGTGTCGTCTGCATATAGAGAGAGACCTATTACTTGGGGGTGTTTCGGGAAATCGGATAAGAATTGATTGAATAAGATTGGGAATAGGCAGGAACCTTGAGGAAGGCCAGCAGAGAGTGAGAGTACTTTGGAGGTAGATGATTATATTTGAGTATAAAATTGTCTATTGGAATGAAATGAATGTAAGAAGTGAACTAAATACGGAGGAAATTTTTGTAAAATTAGTTTATGAATAAGACCAGCATGCCAAAAGGTGTTGAAAGCTTTTTCAAGGTCTAACAAAAGTATGCCGGTATGTTTCCGATCGTTAAATGCTTCAGTAATGAAATCTGTGAGACGAGCTAGTTGGTCGACAGTGGAGTGAATAAGAAGCCAAACTGTTCTTCTATTGTATTGAATAGATAGGAATGAGGGAGAATACAGGGAATAGGATCGATTGGGAGAATAGTGAAATGCTAGTGATATAGTGTTATTGTGACCCTTGTCAGCTATCCGTTTTAGTGATATTACTCTTCTACGATAGCGCCTTATGTTGTTGGGGTCCAAACTTATCCCGTGGGTCTAACCTCAACAGCCAATCGGGCAGCGTAGCTCTGGCAAGAGAAATACCGGTGTCTCCGTTATGGTCCGTCCAAAGTGATATGGCAGAACATATGGAAGACCAAGCATCAGGATCCACCATGTTTATAAAACACAGAACACATATAGCCAGAGCCACAGCACACCAACTCAAACACCTACTCTACTCACCAGGGCTATCACTCAGACTCAAAATCCTAATATACAAGGCCATACTCAGACCCACACTACTACACGGTGCACCCCTCCTTCATCAGCTATACCCCACAGCCCTGAAGTCCCTCCAAACATTTCAAAACAGCGTGCTACAGAAGATCACAAAACGAACGTCACTCGAAAGACGAAACATGAAACTCATACGTAACGAACTACAATTAGATACTTACTATACAACATCACATCACAAGGCGACACGTCAAATTCTTTGACAACCTCCCCGCTTCCTTCAACCCACTCTTCCGAGCCATCACTCCATCCCCCCTTCCTGCCAGATGGCAGGGTCGTAAGGGTCCAATCAACCCTATCAACAACCCACTTAAATAGTCTTCTCCCCCTCCCTTTCTCTCACCTACCCCAACTCCCACAATCTCCCCTCCCACCTCCCATCCTCTCCTATCCACCACTTATTTTTATTATTATTATTATTATTATTAATGTTTTATGTTTTTTTTTGCACTACTACGAGTCACGAGGAGGCACCTCACCTCCGATTCATAAGAGAAATCCTAATAGGAAATGATCCCAGGTATGTATATAGATGATCCACCTTCAAATACTCACAGGTAGAATAAGGTAATGTATGTATTCTGAATCATAGTTTTTACTTGCATGATGTTATAATGTTACTAATTTTATGTTTTTTCTTTTGTTTGAGGGATCCGGAAAAAAAAAAAAAAAAAGGATCCATCATGCCGGCCCCACTACCAGCAGTACCTAGTGCTCCACAGAAGAAGAAGACGAGGAAGGATGCCCAAGCACTGAAGGATGGGTACGAACAACCAAAGAGGTTTTGCCGGCCGGTGAACACTCAGCCGAACTTTACTGTGAGCACTTAGAACACCTTCTCCATCCTCAGCGATAACAGTACAGGAAACAGCGAAGTGCCGAAAGACGTTCCATTTTTTTTTTTTTTCCAATCCCTCAAACAAAAAGAACATTAATAAAACAAATAATTAGATAAATTATAAACTTGATGTACTTTACCTTTTACTACCTGTTGGTATTTGAAGGTCTGATGACTATTTACAATTGGAATGATATTTCCCAGTCAGGGAATTTTCTCATTATTTAGAGGTGAGGGTCCTCTTCTAGTTGTTTGTTAAATAAAAATACGTACTACTAAAACTATATACAAGATTAATAATGATAATATTTACAATATTTACATGGTTATATTTACAAAGGATGGATATAAGAGAGTGGTGCTGGGGGGGGGGGGGACTAGGAAGTAGGCAGGACGGGGCGATGGGATAGGATACTGGGAATGGGGGTGCTTTAGAAGCGGCTTAAAGTATAGTGTTGACCGGGTTGAGTGGTCCCTTTCGGCCCTGCCATCTGGCAGGAAGGGAGGATGGGGTGATGGCCCGGAAGAGTGGGTTAAATGAGGCAGGGATGTTGTCAAAGAACTTGATGTGTCTCCTTGTGATGTGCTGTTGAACAGTGTCGAGTTGTAATTCATTGTGAATGTGTGCCATGTTGCGTCTTTCGAGAGATGTTCGTTTTGTGATTTTTTGTAGGACGCTGTTTTGGTATGTTTGGAGAGACTTCAGGGCTGAGGAGTATAGGTAGTGCAGGATGGGGGCACCGTGAAGCAGTGTAGGCCTAAGGATGGCTTTGTAGATCAGGATCTTGAGTCTGAGTGACAGCACTGGTGAATAGAGTAAGTGATTTAGTTGGTGTGTAGTGTCTTTGGCTATCTGTATCCTGTGTTTTGTGTGAGCTGTAAATGATAGGTGTGATTCCAATTTCATACCGAGGTATGTTAGCTGTCTTTTATTCTGTATGGTTTGCCCATTCAGTTTTGGCTGTTTTTTGAGTGTTTTCTTGTATGAAAATGTGATTGCATCAGTTTTTTGTGTGTTTATGTGGATATTAATGTTTTTAAGTTGGTCTGTGATTTTTTGGGCTACTGTTTCGGCCTTTCGCATGGCGTGATCTGCATTCATGCTTGCTGTATATATAGCAATGTCATCCGCATATGCAGCGATTTGTACATCATCAATCTTTTGTCCTACTATATGGGCTGTGTATATGTTGAAAAGGACTGGCGCAAGGACTACGTTCCACGAAAAAAAAAAAAAAAGCCTCCTCCTATTGTGGTCAGCGGAGTGACAAGCACCATCAAGGCAGTGGAAGGCTTAAATGCCGCTGGCTTTAAAGACTTTGAGATCCAAAAAACCCGGGAAGGAGTACGCATCTTCCCGGCCACAATGGACATACACGGAGGCATGACCGCATACTTCCGGAGTATAAACGACCCGTATCATACGTATTCTACGTCGAACGGGCCTAGAACCAAGGAATACGTGATCTACGATCTGGACGTGGACCACAAAATTGAACATATCAAGGAAAACCTAGCGGAGCGACTCGAAGGATTCCTCGACGTCCGACGCATGAGGAAAAGCGATAAGGGCGGAAAGAAGACGGACCTCCCCCTCTTCTTGGTCACAACAACTATGGCCGTGAAGCTAGAGGACCTAGCTAAACTCCATACAGTCATCCGGATGACGGTCAAAGAGTACAGAGGGAAGAGGGGTACTGTCCAATGCCATAGGTGCCAGCAATTCGGGCACACAAAAAACCACTGTGGAAGAACAGCGGTTTGTGTTCGATGCGCTGGTCCCCGCCTCATTGCAGACTGCCAGAGAAACACCACCCCAGTTAAATGTGCAAACTGCGGTGAGATGCACGTAGCTTCATTCACGGGATGCAATATGAGGAAGGCATTCCAAGAAAGATTAGAGAAGTTGAGGAATAAGATAGGTTTGAGAACGAAGCCATCCACGCAGCCCCAGCCAGCTCAAGAAGTCGACAGACGAGGGACCGGAATCACCCACCACCACGTCAGACCCAAGAACCAATCAGACCCGAAGCTCAACTCCCACCTCAGCAGACCTAACAGCCAACCAGTGACCGGGCTAACCCCCCACCACGACAGACGCAACGAACTTATGCAGACACGGCTCGCCAAGACAAACCACCACCTTGGGTGGGGAACATCTTGAAGAGCATTGAAACACTTACTGACACCACAAACAAACTGATCTCATTGTTCACAGCTTTCGTTTCACAATGAACAGCACACTGACAATACTCAATTTTAACACGGACGGCCTAATGTCCAAAATTACGGAGATTTACACTCTGATAGCACAGTCCCAACCCACCGTAGTGATCCTCACAGATACCACGACGAATTTCCAGCGCATACGTATTCCGGGCTACGCACTGACAGGAGATCGAGAAGGAGGTGTCATAATAGCCATACGCCACGGGATCCGCTGGAGAGAACTCCCGTCACCAGTGGCTATAAAAGACCCGAAGATTCACCACAAAACCGTGCAGATGCTCTTAGATAAACCCACCATCATCACGGGACTATATAGGAGACCCAGGTCTTCTATCGTAGAATTTTCCCAGCTCCTAAACGAATGTGCCAAAAGGACGAACCGTTGGGTTGTTGGTGACCTAAACGCTCGGCACACCGTTTGGAACAACATCTCCAGTAACGCAGCTGGGAAAGTTATCACCAAGACGCCCTGCACGGTGGTTCACCCGAACACCTACACTTTCAGGCACAGGGCGAACAATGGAAGATCTACTATCGACCTCCTGCTCACAAGGCAGCCGCACCGGTTTGAAGACTGTATTGCGCTGGATTTCATCACATCGGACCACAGGCCTGTGCTGTACCTTATAGGTGGTGAAGCACCAGCTCCTCCACCAACGAAGTACAAGTATGAAGACACCGACTGGGAAGCCTACAAAGCACAGGTCTACCATGAACTGTCAACAGTCCCTGCCCTCCGTACGAAGAGGGAAATCGACACTTACTTGGAGTTCTTCTCAGCAACAATCAAACGCGCCGCCGATGTAGCCATACCGAAGTTCAGGCCACTTCCACCAGCTCTACGCCCTCCACCAGATCTCATTCTCAACCTTATCGCCCTGCGCAATAAGTGGAAGAACAAATGGTACAGGACTAGAGATCACGAGGTAAAGACGGTGGTAAATTCCCTTACCACCCAGATCCGCAACCTCATGAAACAATGGCGGACTGCACAGTGGCATGAGAAGCTTCGGGCAACTCACGGAGATTACAAGAAGTTTTGGAAGCTACTGAGGACTACAACCAGGAAAAGAAGCTCGACTATACTCCACGACGGGGACAAACTGTTGACAGTAGAGGAACAGGTCACTAAGTTTGCCGATCACTACGGTGGCATAATCACCAGACGGACTAACGCACCAACCGACCTACCAACGGAGGGCATAGGCAATAACTATATGTATGTATCCCCGAAGCAGCTAAAAGCCATTCTCCGTCGTACGAAGGGGAATAAGGCTCCAGGCCACGACGGGATACAAACAATATTGTTAAAACAACTGCCGAGAAGAGGGATAGCTCACCTGACGAACCTCTACAACTCCTGCCTCAGGTTAAGATACTTTCCTGATGCATGGAAAAGAGCTATCCTTACACCGCTATTGAAACCTGCGAAGAACGGATCCCAGCCAGTCGACTACCGACCAATCAGCTTGCTTCCGCACATGGGCAAGGTCTTCGAGAAAATTATTCTTAATTATCTCAAGACCTACTGCTCAGAAATAGCCCTCATCCCACCAGAGCAGACTGGCTTCCAAGCCGGCCTCTGCCCGGATCACCATCTGGCGAAGCTACAGTCGGAAGTAAGTCAGAGCACTGTTAAGAACGAGGCGACCGCCATGATCTCTATAGACTGCACGGAGGCGTTCGACTCAGTGTCCCATAGTCTTCTATGTAAGACACTGCAGGACAACGAGTTTCCGGAGCAGCTCTACACTGTCGTACGGTCGTTTCTTCAGCAGCGAACAATAAGAGTACGAGTCGGCGAAGCGGTATCCGAAGACATCGCACTCACCTGCGGAGTCCCCCAAGGATCTGTGCTATCCACAGTATTGTTTTCGGTATACACGGCTGAAACTGTTGGGGCAAGATACAGGAAAGCTACTGTCGCGGCATACGCCGATGACATAGCGATCTACAGCAGCTCGATAAGCGCGGAGACAGCTCTACGACAGGCGGAGGAGGTCTGTGAAAAGATCACCAAGAAACTGGAGGGATTAAATATTACAGTTAACCCCAAGAAGACGGACTGCATCATTTTCTCCTTCCAGAGGAATAAGCGCCCACTCCCTAAGATCTATAGGGTAGCGGGTAGAGAAAACAGACCGGCGAGCAGTTTAGTATACCTAGGTATTACCCTTGACAGGCACCTGACACTTGCCCACCACTGTAACAAGAAGCTCAGGATGGTTAGGACCAAGTCGTACAGACTTAACCACCTGCTCACATCTCCGAACTTACCCCTCCGCCTCAAAATAATGATATATAAGAGCGTACTAAGACCAGCACTCCTACACGGAGCGCCGTTGTTAGCAAACATCACGCCCAACACTGCGAAGAGACTCCAACAGTTTCAGAACAGTGTTCTGAAACGTATTGTAACACATACAACACTACAAAAAACAAAAACTGACTTACTGCACACAACCCTTGAACTTCCAACGGTAACAGACTTCATCACACGGAGGCATGTCAAATTCTTTGTAACATCCAATACTGTACTAACCCCCTTTTCAGAACATTAACGCCTACAGGACGGCCACAAAGATGGCAAAGTTATATAAAAAGCCTCAGCGTAGACTGAGAAAGCAAATAAATAAAGAAGGAACTACAAAAACCCGGTGAGCCCCGTCACTGGAAAAAGATGCTTATGTGATTAAATAAATAAACAAAAACCTATCAAATCCACATCCCACTCTTAAAATGTACACTGTACAGTAGAAGAGATCCTAATAAATCCTATTCCCCCCCCCCCCCCCCAATCTCAAACCCCAAAATCCCATAGGGGCTAAGAAAAAAAAAACTATTGTATTATCACTTTATTCTGTCTGACGCGCTTGTGAATCCGGTTTAAAAGTAAACTTTCTATGATTTTAGATAATATGTTCAGCAGACTTATGGGTCTATAATTTGAAATATTTTTAGGGTCTTTATTAAGTTAAGGGATCGCGACGGTTTTGGAGGTTTTCCAGGCTGTAGGGAAAAAAATGTACCTTAATGTTGAATTGAAAATATGGATAAATAGAAAATGGCTCTTCTGCTTAGATTTTTGATAACCAATGACGGCATGCCATCGTCACCTGGAGCTATCTTTGTTTTTAATTTCCTTATAATTTCCCCGGTTTCTCTAGGTGAGATAGCGGGATTATCAGTAGGGACAGGAACTTTTAAATAGTCGTGGACTGATTTTAGGATTTTCCGATAATGGTGGTTTGATCCAATGTTTGAGGTGGTTGGTCAGTAACTTGAAAATGAATTTCTAATAATTCGGCTTTATCGTTATCCTGGAAACATAGCTATTGCTTTGTTTTAGTGAAGGAATTTTGGAAGCTTTTTATTGAAGGTTCTGTGTATTTTCCAGATTTTATTTTCACCAGTTTTACAAGAGTCAGAGTATTTGTCTAATTTTCGTTTTTCCAACTATTTATACTTGATCGTGCAGAATTATTAAATTTATAAAAAACCGTCTTCGATTGAGGGATTTTCATATGTTGGTATTTTAAGTCTATTTTTTATTTTTATTAGAGTTAATAATGACAATGGCAAATTATAATAGCTCTAGGGCTGTAAGGAATGTTGTGGTATCGATTTTGTCATAGATTGTTTAATGTGTTGGCTAAAATTATTTATTTGACATGTCTATTTCATGTGCGTTGTTAATTATTGGATTTATGCTTATATGAGAAGCTAGTACTTTCCGAAACTTATACCAGTCAGCCTCTTTGAAAATGAATTTATTGTTTTTAGCTTGAGTGGTTAACGATAAGTCTATACGAAAGATCAAGGGGTTGTAATCCGAGTTACGGCATGCAAAGCGATGAGTGGGGGTAAGTTATATATAATTTTAGTGATGGCTAAATCAATAATACTAGATTTGTAATTTCTTTGCTTGGGAATGTGGATAGGTTCAAAGAAACTGTGTAACAATTCCATTGAACATGTTTAGCAATCATATCGCCGAAGATTATTAGATGTTTATTTAAACAATATAATTTACTGAGATCGTTGATATATAATTTTTTTGTGGGATATAAACGGATATGATTATGGTTAATTTATTGTTAATTGATGTAGTAATGGCTACTGCTTCAGTGAATGTTAAGTCGGGCAAGTGAGAGAAGTGATGTTGGATATCGGAATGAATTAAAAGCATGATACCCCTTCCTGCTCTGTTACAATCTCTTCTGTACATGTCGTATCCCGGAACCGAGAATCTGTCCTGCTGGGAAAGCCGAGTTTTACCAACTGAAACAGTGAGAGTCTGATTTCGCTGTAAAAATAATTTAAATTCTATATCATTGTTTGGGCGTTCCACATCATAAATTTGATTTTTTCGTTGTTAGTTAACATTTATCATTAGGTTAGTAATTGTAAATGCAGGAGTAAGTTAACCATAATAATTTTGGTGGAAGAAGATAAACAGAAGCTTGAATTGCATTTATGTTTATATTAAGCCGGAAATATAAGCTATTTGTTTTGTAAGCGATGTAGTTTAGTGTCGCTTTATCATCCGTGAGGTGATGGACGAGAAAATGTGTGATGTGAAAGTATATATAGTGAGATTCGTTTAAATCAATAAAAGAGAGTAATCCTTCTATCAAGATAAATATTTTTGAGGTTCAGCATTTTTTAATTGTGACATCATTTTCTTAAAATTTACAAAAATCTTTCCTACATTTAATGTACTAAAAATATCTTTTATTAAATTCTTGACAGTCGTAGCATTGTGTAATTAATTTGTTTGTCGTGTATTTCTCCCATTTAATAAACATATTACAACTAGAATATAGAATTTATTATCTGTATTTGTTCCTTATTATTAAGAATTACCACGGATAATGGCAGTTTTAGAAGTCATAGCCAGATTTTTTTCTATTTGGTAGATTTCATATATTTCTAAGCCTTGATTACGTAAATCGGCGGTGAACTCATCTAATGGAAGTTCAGGAGGTATCCCTTTCAGTACTACCTTTGATTTTATCTCATTTTTGGGAGTGTAAGAATGAAAACCGAGGTTTTGTTCTTTAAATTCGTTTTTGATGAGAGCAGTCTTGACTATTGTAAACATAAAAAGTAGTTCTATTTCCATTATACTTTATATTCAAGTCTTTCACTTTTGGTTTAATGTGGTTAATTATCCCTTTAATGCTATTATATGAACTATTTACTATTATAGGAGAATATTGATTTTTTGGCTTACTTTTATGGTTTACGTTGGCTAAAATGTCTGAGATTTCATCTTCATCCATATTCGAAAATATGTCATAGCTATTTTTAATATCTATGTTGTATTTGATGGTATCACCTCTTTTTTTTGGGGGGGGGGAGGAGGATTGTTGTTTGATGTCCCAGGAGTTGGTGCATCCATAGTATTTGTGCCCCCTCCCCCTAAGGGCACTGTTAGGAGATTCTGGCGTTGATGAATAAATTGATACGGAATTATAACTTAAAGAACGGAAAACAAATTTTAAATAAATAAATGTAAAATTAGAAAGAACAAGATTACTGAACTTTAATCGACACTATATACAGCGGCTGCTACAGCGAGACTCTTCCTCTCATATCTCATAAGCGGTGAAAGAATTTTAGCGGTTCAAACGATTTTCCGACTGTTTAGAGGTATGCTATAATAAAAGGAAAACGGGTGTGAAAAGTTTCGTACTTTTCATTCAATTTTCGTCATATATCTCTTGAACGAGTAATGAATATTCGCGCTTCAAACGATTTTTCGTTTAAAATAAAATATAAAGCGGAATCTCTGAGGGTTTCTAATTCCTAACAATTGGCTATGATTTGTGAAACTTTGAATGGTATGAGGTCTCATTAAATGTTATCAAATTGACGTAAAGAACCTCATTTTTCATTTAGTCAATCTAAAGTTATTTGATTAAGTTAGGTTTGTTTGTTGTCATGTATTTGGATCTTCTAATTTGAATTAGTGTTTTTATGATTTGCTAATTGCGATCATACATTCATACTACAATTTTCATAAAACATTCCTCAAGTCTTTCCATTTCAACCGTATAACTTTTCATATAGGCAGCATCACCAAAAAAAAAATTCAGGAAAACAAGTTTTGACGAAAAGAAGAGCTCATTTCCCCATAACTCGAAAATAATACATTTTTTGGCTGATTATGTATGCAACCAACTGAAAGGTAATATCCCCTACAAAACAAAGTAAAAATCATCGAAATTGATCCATTATTTGCAAAGATAAAGATGGTTTCTATGTGAACCAGCGCGTAGTATCTCTTATATGCTATTTATCAAAGGTGTTTTATTGTTGGTATGCCACATCTCCCTTAATACTTTAACGAAACCAATGATGAGCCGTTATTATGAGGATTACCTTTACCGCTAATGATGAAAAATAATTAAAAAATTCAAAATTATAGTTGTTTTTTTCAAATTCGACTTAAACGTTTACGTTACACGACTCTTCCTTGATCTTTGACGATTGGATGTGTTTACTTTATTTCTACATTCTATTACGATTCAATCAATACACTGACTATGATAAATTGAAACAATTACCTTTCACTCATATCTGTTTTCAACTCCGCATCCCCTACTGCCCCAGCGCATTCCAAGCTGTAAAACAAGCATTCATTGGCGCAATAAAGCGCAACCGAACGCGCATAAATGTTTCTTATTACAATTAAGTACCGTATACAGTAGCAGATATACGCACAAGCAGACTAGCCACTTGCCTGGGGAGGCAATTATTGAGGAGCGGAACCAAATTTGAGGGAATTTTTTTTTCTCGATTCAAACCAATTCGTATGAATTAAAAAGAGCGAAATTGAGCACACATAAATATAAAAATAAGTTTATTAGTTCCAGTTAGTTTTAACTAAAAAGAAATAAATGTTTTTGGAGAAAGGAACGGCTGGAGGAGACCGGCATATTCTGTCATGCCTGGGGACGGAAGTACAAAAAATGACCGTGTACTTTTAGTACTGACCAATATACCATTCGAATTATTCGGAAGGGCCAACTAGGCAGTGTGACATATGTATGCAGGTCAGGTCAGGTCAGGATAGCGGAAAAATTTGACGAGTTAAATACCATTTTTCCAGGAAATTAGAACATATGAAGATCCCGGGTCGACTTTAAATCATAACTCGAAAGACACAGGAAGTAGTAGAAATATAAGCAATTTCCTATCCAAAACCGATTAGGACTTTTGTTATTATGCAAAGTACAGGCATATGTGACCTCATTTAAATGATATTTACATATAATTAATGTGACTTGGAGTTCGTTTCATGAACTTGCTCTACCAAATGATTGTGTTTCTCAAAACCTTTTTTTTCAGCTTAGTGGTCTATCTGCCTTCTGACCCAACAACCAACGTTTGTGAATTCATCAACGTTAGTGAATTTGATGAATCCTCAGCTTTCATTTGAACGGAACATGAAATGAAAAATAGTTCTTAATCACAAACAAAATGTAATGCATTAATTAGCTTTTGATTACATAACAAGACTTGTCTGTTACAGAACAAGCACAGCAAAATAAATAAAATATACAAAGAAAAATCGGCAGGTCGAATCGCTGTTTTATACAATCATCTAATTCAAATCATAACGATGATTTTTTTTTTTTTTTTTTACAAGTAAACTACAATCTATGAAGAGCCTTAGGTTCACAATTTGAATGATTACGTGAAGACGACCTAGATGAACGTGAAAACATTAGAGGTAAAGTGGTACAGTAGTGGTGGAAAACAACGAAAAGAAGAATTTGTATTCTAGTATTCTAGTTATCTACTTTATTAAAGGTTTCGGCTCTTGCTTATTCTATCAATCTCAAGGCTTAAAAAAAAAAAAAATAATCAAAATCATTTTTCTTTAAAGGATGGGTGGGGTTAATGAAGAGAGAGGGAATCCATAAATCAAATCTAATCAAGGGCACATTAATGGGATGTGGAAAAAGCCAGGCGGTTAGGAAATGGTGATGATCACCTCGATAGTAACCGTCAGTACTGAAATAGTGCGTTTTTATCTGCTATGGAAACCTTGGCCCACCTAAGGAACAATTTGAAAGTATATCTGAGGTTAATACAGATCTGATTGGATTCATCATTCTGACAGAAATACACATCTGCCCCTCTACTTTATTCCTTTATTTTTTAATTTTATTTTTAGTTTATCCAAACTGATTCTTGTTGATATTTTTTTAATAGGACACATATTAATAATATTTCGGCCAATGATTGCATTTTCACCTAAAATAAATTAAATTAGTTTCACAGGATTAACAATTACATTTGAATTGATCGATTTGAGTTTACTTTTTATCCTTACGTTATGAAAGCTCAATAAATAAATGTCCATTTTTTTTTAACGCTAATTATCCTGCTTAAAAATTAGAAATTATCATAAAATATAAAATAAAACGACACTACTTCTTCCATTACCAAAAAAATTTGTAATTCCTTCTCATTTTTTTATGACAATGGTTCTCAGCCTTCAGCTTCGCTCAGTGGCGAGCGAACATACAGGTTGACGAGCGAAAACTGGTTGAAACAACTCGTGCTTGATTGTGTGAGTGGATTTTTCTTTTTAAAGTATGCAATAGAGATTTTAAATTTTTAAAATGACATCATATTAAAATCTCACATTATAGATGAAAATTTTTGGAATCTAGTTGTCCATATAAAGTATAATGTTTAAAAAAAATTATCCTGCAACATCAAATCCTGTTTTGGTTTCACATAATTGCTAATATATGCTAATATTTTTTCCACCATGAATATCATAAAATCAGATCTCAACTACTGCCAACCTTGATGATTGCTTACATGGGATCAATCTTACACTCCGAACTGTGAGAAATTAGCAAATAAAATACAGTGACAAAGATCGCACTAATTCGACTTTTTTTATAAATATATATTTAAGTTACAATAAATAGATGTTAGAGTGTGTATGTTATAATGAAGGACATAATGCTTTTTTATTAACTCATATTTAATTCGATTGGGCCCACTAAAAGCTTCCGAACGCCTATTCTATACGATTAAGCAGTTAGGTTTATATATTTATAGAGGATATTCTCTAAAAAAGATCATCACCCTCCCCTCTACGTCCATAATTAGGTTCATCCTAAAAATATCTTTCGAATGAAAGCTTAGAAATTTTTCTTTACCATTTGACTTTTTTGAAAAAGTAATATGCCGAATCTGGTACAGCTTGGAACAACATTGAAAAATGATTGAGAATAAGACAAAAATTTAGTCAGATGGGCAAAGATGTTTTAATTTTTCTGCAGGTAATTATCACTTTAGGTCACTGATTAAACCTTTAGAGCTCCAAAACGGCAGATTTAACATGGTGACAAAATTGCCCAATCAAACGACCCGCTATGTGAGAGCTCAGCAATAATTTTGTATATGTCAGTTTAGGTTTATCATTTAAATTTTTATATGGCGGTTCGCTATACTATTCAATAAACCTATTGTTGATATCTTAATGTCTCAGATTCATCTTGAAATCTTCTTATCGGATTGTTGTTACATCAGGGCTCCTGATTTAGTGAGTTAAACAAAGCAATGCAATAAACTACAATTTAAGATATCTATCAAGTTAAATTAATTTGAAATCAGTTCGAATGTCAGCTAGTGCACTGATTATTTATCGTAAAAAAATGTGTGAGCTTTATCGAACTGAAGGCAGTGGTTTGACAGGCTTCTTTGGCCTTGTAAAGAGAACGAAAGCATCTCTAGCTGCAACTCTCTCTTAGCCCACCATAAGCTGGTGCAGAAGTGATTTGTTTATCAAATGATAAGTTTGACCGATACGAACTAGGCAACTATGAACGAATCATAATTAAAAACTAATTCATAATATTTAGTTTGAATATTATTAGAAATGAAATATTCGGAGCAGTAGTAGTCAATTGATGTCAGAATTTGTCATACGGCCAGCATATCGATGAACTCCACAATACGTTCATGGCGTTAGAATCATCATCATGAGGCAAACAGTTGTCAAGATATCAGGTTTTCTTAGGTGTATGTCTTATTCCTTATTTGCAGTTGTGATTGAATTTATGTGTCACGTCGTCAGTTATATCTGAAGGATATAAATCTCTTCAGCCCATGCGTCTATTTTTTCCACTTCTTTTGTCACTTTTCAAGTGTTTCTTTCTTAAAAAAATTATACTGAGTTAGTATTTTGTATTAAACGGAATATTATTTAATATAAAATCAAACTATTTCTATGTCACGTCATATTTGCATTGAGTATATCTATAAAGTACAAAAAGTTATAACGGAACCCTGATATGCAATAAGGATATTGGAACGTGTCTTTGGGTCGTTGTTGCGAAATGAATATTCTTAAAAAAATAATCGATATTGAGTATAAAACACAATTTCACAAAATTTCAGTTGGTTCTTTATTGGATATCTGGGATCAATTAATGAATTACTTTCAACCGTAGTTATTTAAACAATTAAAAATATAACTTCCATTCTTTGTATGTGTGCATGTATAATGATATATAACAACAATGCCGCATTAATTTAATTTAAATATACCAAAATATACTCTAACCCGCTGAGTGTAAATATTTATGGATGTGATTTTATTGTTGTCTATTTGTATTCTTATGTTTTAGTTTAATTTATAATAATAATATTTTCTCTACTCTTTGAGTAATTAATGAGTTTTCAAGAAAACGCAAACCAAGAATCCATTCTGGTTTCAACAATTCTGGTTTCCAAGAATCCATCATTTGCAGGCGGAATCAGACAAAGACGGTCTTAATTTTTAACCGAGAAAGTGACTACACGATCGATTAAGTTTAAGGTAGAAAGGTGGGATCTGTAGCTTATAAAAATCTCCTGACTTTTGGTTGCGTTTAACTTAAAATTTTTCCAGGTTTGCCGCGGAACTGATCCGATCTTCTTGAATCAGGAAAAACGCTACCAAGGCGAAATCGTCAGCATGTAGGTGAAGGATGGAATGATAAATTCATTCAATCAGTATTGGATTTTAGAGAGTCATTAATACAGAATCTAAAAAGGAGAGGGGAACTGCTCGATACCTGAAGTGTAAACAGGAAAGATAGAGGCTGATTCGAGAAACAAGTTTAAGAGCTTCATTTTTTGAGGACGTTACGCTAATAATTTGCTAATGGACCCCACGTTGTATTTAGGTTTTCGCCCCAGCATATTCTGAACAAAACACATACGTTATAATATGTTAGAAATCGTACTTGAAAAGAACTTAGGCGACGGGCACGTTCTGAACTGGGCGGCTAGTCGGCGATCGCTGAGGGCCTCTGACACAAGGAGGCCCCAAAAGTAATTGATTTATATATTTTTTTTACTCGGGTATTTTTTAACTACACTGCTCTATAATTAGTTGCGCTAGAGTCATTTTACTTTTTCCCAGGAAGCTTACAGGTGTAAAATAAGTTTTAAGCTGTTGTTAAAACGCCAGCTAATGCTTACTCCTAGGACAGCAGTAACAGTCACTCTTCATAGTCATTGGTAAGAAAGGAAAAGAAAATCTTTAAACCTTGAAAAATGTTTAAACAATTGGTTAACTAGTTCTGCATCTCAGTCACGAAGTTAGCCTTTGAGTCACAATGATAGACTAAATTCAGGAAAGAAAGTTGGAATTAGTTTGTTAGCTCATAAGCACCTACCGTGCAGTCGCGTAGCTAGATCAATTGGCGCACCGGGCAAAACTTCAAAATTGCCGATCCCAGGAAAACTAGGAGAGGGGAGGATAAAGGGAAACTTGCCCCTAGCGGTTGAAATTAGAGTGCGGCAAATTTCCAGTGAAATATTATTTTTAGGTAAAGTAACAATTATTTGTTTCTGGTTTGTGATAGTTTTGATTTTAATTCAGCCAATAAAATGTGTTAATGTTAAGATGATGATAATAATTTCGAAATAATATTATCTAAACCAGGTACTGTTATAAAACTGTTGACTTTTATTCTAGGGACGGCAAAATTAAACTTGCCCCCCCACCAGGCAAAAATCCTAGTTGCCGCCACCTGCCATAATTCCATATTATCTGCATTTTGGAGAATACGATACCGACAAGGGCAGGGTACAGGCACTCCTTCAAGCACTTGAACAAAATATTATATTCTACTAAGGTATCGAAAAGTATATTGAATCAGTGGTATTGATGCCAAAACTACATGCTGTCGAAAGGTTAGTATCCATATCTTACTTCTATCGATCGGTATCGTCTGCTTATAATATACATTATTTTATGATTACAAATTTAAACGTATGTTCGACTTAAATCTGATAAAATAGATTTTCTTTTCGGAGCCTGAAAGAGAAGGAAAAAATATATTATTAAAAACTATTTTTGTTGGGATTTTGACGCTCCACTTTAACAGGCGGTCCCCTTCACCCTAACCTAGCTCCCGTACTCGATTTTCGAGCCACCAAGCTCTTGTTCCAAATTCTACTTTAAAGTCATTTAAATGAGTAGTTGAAGATATCTAATACGAATAAAAATGGAGGCCTTAGTGAAGTTGATGAATGTTTATTTTGATTTATCTACATTTATTCTTTGTTTCCAAAATTCGAAAAAAAAAAAAAAAAAAAACTCTGAACGAGTCTTAAAAACTTTTGATTTGCTTATTTAACATTTATTATGGTAATAAGACTATAAATTTTTATCGTAAATTGGAAAAGAAAACTATTCTAAATGACTGAGGACTGATGGTAAAAAATTCGTAGAAAATGGGTATTACATTCAATTCGGCTTAACTAAGTGTACACCTTCTGATTTATAGTCTTTCGAGGTAAAGGTAATAGGCATTCTACATTTATTACCGGACATGACGTTTCTCTTAAGCATATTCATAAATCTATTGAGATTCATGATGATTCTCGTTTATGATGGACTCTAAAAAGCGACTATGGCAGCTATTCAAAGCCAAAAAGGTTATGATATTTCAACTCTTCTGACAAGTATATCTATCTAGTGTGATACTACAACCCGCTATCGAGTCATGGCCTCCGCCAAGAGCTATCGCCTGGCGTCCCTGTCCTGTGCTGCCACCATCCAACCTTTAACTCCAAGTCCTCTCGCATCACTGTCCACACAGTCCCTTCATCGCAGATTAGGCCTTCCAGCACGTCGGCCTCCATGCAGGGTCTCCGTTAATAACTTTTTTGGGACCATATCTTCTGCCATCCTGGCTACATGGTCAGCCCATGTGAGTCGACCTGCTTTAATAAAGTTGACATTATAAGGCTCGTCCAACCTATTGTAAATATCCTGATTTTTCCTGCGCCGCCATTATCCATTAATAAATACTGGGCCATAAATTCTTCTAAGGATCCTGCGCTCTAGTATCATGAGGTCCTGTTCCATTGCCTTGATGGTTGTCCAGGTCTCGGACCCATATGTTAAAACTGGACGGATAAGCGTTTTGTATAGGATGATTTTACTCCGTTGGGTCACTAAGCGACTTCTCAAGTGGATCTCTCAACCGTAGTAACAGCGGTTGGCCGCTAATCCTCCTGCTTATTTCTGCATCCGTTCTCTTATCACTGGTTATCTGTGAGCCCAGATATGTAAATTCTGAGACCAGTTCAAACTTGTAGTGTCCAAAGTCTACCCTGGCGCCGTCTTGTCTTGGGTTCTTCTGGGTTACCATATATTTTGTCTTCTGCTCGCTCACAACCAAACCCAGTTTCTTCGCTGCAGCCTCGAGCTCTTGGAAAGATTGTGCCTCCACCTGCCGAGAGCGTCCGATCATATCGATGTCATCTGAAAAAGCGAGCAGCTGCACTGTTCTATTGAATATTGTGCCAGTCGTTTGAATTTGGCTGTCTCGGACCGCCCTTTCCAGAGCTAGGAGGAAAAGTAAACATGCTAGGGCATCGCCCTGTCTCACTCCTCTTTTCGACAGGAATTCTTCTGAAGTGCTGCCCCGAATTTTCACAACACAAATCACATCCTCCATAATTAATCTTAGCAGCCTGATAGGCTTGGTTGGGATTTTGAAGCTAAGTAACGCTTCATAAAGCTTCCCATGATCGATTGTGTCATAGGCTGATTTAAAATCGATAAAGAGATGGTGCGTTTTAATCTGATATTTAGTTGGCCTCTGACTTTCGTACAGTGCGTATGTGCTGTGTGGTGAAAATAATTAACTCTTAACTTTTTAAATGCATTTTTTGTTTTGTTTTATTTTATTTAAGTTTTCGATTATAATTAATGAAAACGTGTGAAGAGTTAGGTATTTCACCTCTTATTCCTCAAAATTGCCAACACCCTTCTGCTAAACCTAATTAAGACCAATTTATAGAAGAATCGAGTTAAAAAAAAAAAGAAACTACGAGGGCTCTCCTCAAAACCGGCCTCCAGTTAAAAAGATGGGAAAATATTACTGCGAAATATCACCGATAAAGGTAAGCAATAGATTCCAAATACTGAGTGAAACCGTTCTTGCTACTGATAATCCATCTTCTTCAAAGCAAAACACAACCCAAGATAGTGATATTAATAACATCGAACCTGTGACAATTAAAATACCTCCGATTTTTCTACGTATTGCAAATAATTATCAACTCCTGTTAAACGACCTAAATTCATTATGTCTGAGTCCATTTACTACAAAACTAGCTAGTAATAGCACTAAAATAATGCTATCGTCAATAGATGATTATAGAAGGATTACCAAATATTACGATGATGAAAAAATCGAATACCATACCTTTTCTTTTGAAAAAAATAAAACTCTAAATGTTGTTTTAAGAAAAGTGCCATACTCTATTACTGAAGATGAGTTGAAGAACGAATTAAGTTCTAAACAATTTCAAATTTTACATGTTTTTAGAATTTTAAATAAGGAAAAAAAAAACCCAAACCACTCTGTTCAGTCTCGCTAGTGAATAATGAAAAAGCCAAAGATATTTTTCAAATTAAGAACTTATTCTCTGCCCTCATTCCTGTGGAACCAAAACATCGTAACAATGATATATCCATGTGTACTAACTGCCAAAGATATGGTCACACAAAAAGTTATTGCCGATTGGAACCCAGGTGTGTTAAATGTAAAGATAGACACCATTTTTCTAAATGTCCTCTGAAATTTACTGATATGCCGTTCTGTGTTAACTGTAATGAAGCAGCTAGTTAAAGAGGCTGCTTCTATTATCAGTCTATTAATAATAAAGTAAACTCACCTGATGAGCCAAATATGAACAGCAATAAAACTGAAGAAACCCCGTCAAATCGTAAACCATTCAAGAGAGCTTCACCAAATTTCACGTACTCTTTAGCATTATCACCTGATCGACCACCAGAAAAAAAAAATAATCCCGAAGTTAACAGTGAAAACATTTTGTCCACAATTACAAAAATACTTATAGATGCAATAAAACCATATCTCTCACAAATAATGACACACTTGAGTTCGTTAGTAACCTCCTAATTACAAATGGGCCTTAGTGTAAACAATAACATGTCTACTACTAATAATACCTTTCAAATTGGTATAGCCTTTATGTTTATTTCGTTTTATTGTTATTTCCTCAACGCTATCTTTATTTTCTCTTATGACTTCTGAATTAAGAAAAATAAAACTTTTAAATTGGAATGCTTATGGCATAAGCTCACAGAGGAGTGAATTAAAATTTTTTCTTGAAGCGAATTCCATTGATATTGCATGCATTTCTGAAACTCAGCTTTCTAGTAGTAACAAATTTACTATACCTGGTTACGAAACTTTAAGAAAGGATAGAAATAGCTCAACAGCTTCCGGCGGAGTCGCAATTATAATTAAAAATAATATCAGCTTCTCCAAAAATATAATTCTTGATGTAAATAATATTGAAGTTATATCACTACGCTTAAATTCTTTGCCAAGTACAGTTATCACAGCCGCATACAAACCACCTAACAAGAAACTCCGAGAAGAAGAAATTCTTAAATTATTACCACCAAATGAACAAACATTAGTGGTAGGTAATGTATAAATTGTAAACATATTTACTGGGGGTGTTGTAAATCATACCCTAATGGTAGCAAGTTGTTAAATATCAGTTCTAGGCATAACATTAATATTATAGCACCTACTGAACCTATTTTTCTCAGACGAGGGTGCACATTTGATATTTTAGATATTATGTTAACTAAAAATATCAGCCTACCTGCATCAGTTCGTACGATATCTGCTTTGAATTCGGACCACATCCCCGTTTTAATTTATTTTTCAACTGATATTCAAAAAATTCCTTCTAGAAAGTCTCTGATTAATGGAGTTATTGACTCGGACAGGTACAAAAATTTAATATACCAAAATATTTGCATACAAAAAATCTTCCAATCTCTCAAGAAATTGATGATAACATAAAGCAACCATCGGAAGTTATAGCCAAATGCATTAGTGTTTCAACTGTACATGAATTACGGATTAAAAGAAAAATGTTCTTAAGGTGGTGGATTCTTAAGAAGGTGGATGGGAAGTAAAAATCATCTATTCAAAACTAAATGGAATTACCTCAGACGAAAAATCAAAAAAGAGCTAGAGGAATTCACCATATATCAATACAAAAATTGCGTTGCTAACCTGGACCCAAGAGATCATTCACTATGGAAGGCTACAAAACCTATTTAAAAAAAAAAAACATGATCAAGTTCCCAGCCTAATAGAGAATGGTGAATTCATCACCTGGATAAAGCAGAAGCATTTGCTGATTTTTTGTGAAAACATTCTCTAATATAGAATGCGAAATAGGACCGAAAAGAAGCAATATATTAAATGAAGATATTGATAAGTTTGTACAATTACCCGTAATAATAGTACAACTTCCGCTGGAATTCACGACCCCGAAAGAAATTCAGGAATTAATTAGGAAGCTTAAAACGAAGAAAAGTTCTGGTCATGATTTGGCCCCAGTGATGGCGATAAAAAAATTACCCAGGAAAGCTGTCGTTCTTATAACTTCAATTTTTAATAGCTGCTTACGCATTGGATAATTATTCATGGAAGAAAGCTGAACTAGTTGTCATAAATAAGTCAGGTAAAAACGCTAAGCAAGCCAGAAACTACAGACCTATAAGCTTATTACCGATTTTTGGAAAATTGCTAGAAACAGTCATAAAAAAACGCCTTTCTTCTTTTTCCCAAACTATCGACATCATTCCGGATTTTCAATTTGGCTACCAGCTTGGTCATTCTACTTCTCACCAACTGGGGAGACTATCAGAATTTATCGTGAATGGCTTTGAAATGAAAAAACGCACGCTGGTTACATTTCTTGATTTTCAACAAGCGTTTGACAAAGTTAGGCATCGCAGTCTTCTATTCAAACTAAAGAAAGTAGATACCCCAAAATATTTGTATGACATTCTTCATTCATTTCTCATAGTCCGAACATTTTCTGTTAGAATAACCAACATAAATTCAACCACCAGGCCAATCCATGCTGGTACTCCTCAAGGTTCAGTTCTTTTTCCTATCCTCTTTAACTTCTATCTTCATGACATTATTCAGTCTCCATTTACCTCCATTGCTATGTTTGTTGATGACACGGCAGTTTTTTCTCAGCACGAAGATATACTAACAGCCAGAAATATATTGCAAGATCACCTCAATAATTTAGAAGAATATTTTTCCAAATGGATGATCAGCCTAAATGTTCAAAAATGCAACGCTAAAGTTTTTACTTTTAGACGCCAAACAGACCCTCTCGAACTGGTCCTTAACGGTAACAAATTGCAGAGGAATCCCTCTAACGAAGCAATAAGATCTCTTTCTTGGGGTTCATCTAGATATTCTCCTTACATGGAATAATCACATCAATATTAAATTAACACAGACCTATGCAAGGCTGGCAATGCTCTATCCTATTATCAACAGAAAATCCAATCTAAAACCAGAAAAAACTATCCTAATATATAAAACAATACTAAGGCCATTACTGATGTACGGTTGTGAAGTGTGGGGTGCAGCATCATGTACAAAATGAAAAAAATTACAAACTCTTCAAAATAAGATTCTAAGAATGGCAGTAGAACATAGCAGTATGGCCCCCTGGTTCATAAGAAATAGTTAACTACATCGAGAGTTACAAATTGAAACAATAGAAGAATTCATTTAAAAACTCTTCATCAAATACCATTCCCAGTTACCAATAGTTAAAGGTGCGATAACTTCCAACATAAAAATTCCAATATTATCCCGTAGACTAAAGCCCAGACTAATGCAAGATATTCTGTTGTGAAGTTTATTATTATTTTATCAGTATATAAGTACATCATTTATTTGTATTAGTAATACTATTATTATTTTTTTTTTAAATATTATTTTTTTTTAAATATTATTTTTTTTTCAAATTAGTTTATTTTCTTTTAATTGTATATATTTATTGTATTTTTACTTATTATTTATTTTATTACATCTATATATATATATATATATATATATATATATATATATATATATATATATATATAACCTATTTATATTTATATATAACCTGTTTAAATAACCTAGAGTTTATCGAGCGAAAAAGTTGAAAAAAAAAGAAAAGGTTTTGTAATAAACGCAACGAACTCAGAATTATAAATGACTTCCTCTAGTAATCCTACATATATAGCTTTGGTTTGTTTACATGAAAGCTCTTTAGGATTAACGTAAATATTGTTGGTCTCCAGGACTTAACTCCCACCCACCAGTTTCGAAACATTTCGGAAACTTGGAGAAGAGGGATGGCAATGCAAGAAGAAACCGGTACAAACTTTTCTGTTTGATATAATCCATTTAAACCTTGAACTGAGGATGAATGTATAACATTCGAAACTAGTTTTCAATAAAACAAATTTATAGAAGTGGCAAATAATTTAACAATTCCTGATCTCTAGTTGATTTTCCGCGTCTAAATCCACTTTGGTAGTAGCCCAGCTCTCGTTCTGCAAATGGTAAAAGTCTCTGGAACAAAATGTTGGATAGAATTTTGTACGCACAAGGGAGTAGAGCAACACCACGATAGTTGGAGCACTTCAATAGGTCGCCCTTTTTATGTAGTGGGCATATAACGGTCTTCTTCTAGTCACTTGGCGTAATCTTTTCACTCCATATGCTTATGAGCAAATTGTGAAGGAGCTTGGTTAGCTCGTTTCCACCATACATGAATAGCTCAGCGGGAACTCCATCAATCCCAGGGGCCTTGTTGTTCTTTAGCCTGTTGATGGCATCAGTGACCTCGTCCTCATCTGGCGGCTCTATGTCATCTTCTTCAGTGCCTAGGAGTTATGGCTCTTGCTGTCTTTCAGCGATTGGACCATTCAGCAGCTCCTCGAAGTATCTTCTCCATTCAGCTAGGCAAGCTTGTTCATCGAATAGGTGAGCTCCCTTTCCCTCTTCTGACAAGTAACTAAACCAAAAAGCGAGAAAGTTCACACCAGAAAATTGCTTGTTCAACGTTAAATTGATATAGATTTTGCTTTTGGGAGGCAAGGCATATTATGCAAAATCAGGGCAATATTATGGAACTGGTCATGTTTGTTACTTATTACGATGACATTTTACAGAATCATGAAAGTGTATTGAAGATAGAAAAAACTATAAAAAATGAAAATAATTAACAAAAGAAAAACTAAATAGGGATTGATAAATTATATGCCACTTCTATAAATTTGTTTTATTGAAAACTAGTTTCGAATGTTATCACATTCATCCTCAGTTCTAAAAACACAAAAAATTCAAAAATAAGCAATTCAAAATATAGTTTGGTATTATTATACATATTAAATTAGATTAATATAAATCAGTATAATAAAACATTTATGAATTATGAATTTAAGACAAGAAATCAAATACATGTTGGTACTCACCAGGGTTTAAATGGATTATATCAAACATTTTAAACCTTGGTGAGTAACAACATATATTTGATTTCTTGTCTTAATTAAATTCATAATTCATAAATGTTTTATTATACTAATTTAATATGTATAATAATACCAAACTATATTTTGAATTGCTTATTTTTGAATTTTTGGTGTTTTTAGAACTGAGGATGAATATATAACATTCGAAACTAGTTTTCAATAAAACAAATTTATAGAAGTGGCAAATAATTTATCAATCCCTAATTTGATTGATCCTTATATACCGTCATTCGGATGTGAACTGAAAAGAAAAACTACAGGAAAATTAACTATTTTTATTTTTTTTTTTAGAAGTAGCTGTTATGGACTAAGGGCAATTTATACTCGCTTTGCCTTTCAAGGTTAGGTTGGCCAACCAAAAAGCTGTTAGGTTAGGTTACATCTCGATTTAAATCGTAAACAATTCAATCGGACCATATTTTCCTTCGATTATAAAAACGTAATCGCATTAAAAGACAACTTTTTTCTTTACGTTTTTCCTAATTATTTATTTTTTATTGGTGTATTTCAGTAGGTTTTAGATAATGGCTTTAGCATAGGTTTAGTTTTCTAAAGCTGAAAATATTTCTCACTCTCATTTTCCAGTAAAAAGCCACTTGTTATTGATTACTAGTTTTTCTAGTGTGTACCAAGTTCAGATAAAATAAAGTCATATAAAAATGTATTGTAAACGTAAGTAAATTAGAACAGAAAAGTTCAACTTTTGATAAAGATCTTCTCTTTACTCAAATACTTTTCAAGTACCAAAATAGCGGTCGATGTGGTATTCAGGCATGTAATTTTCCGGCGGAGGAATTCTCTCTTCGTAAGAGAGTAACTTAAGTCTCAAGCCGAAGACCCCCAAAGGAGCCGTACCTGTGTGTCGACTAAGTTAAAAATTTAGTTTAGTTAAATCAGAACTTAGTCGGCATAGTTCTTTCGAAGTGTCATTTCTATTCTATTCTTGTGTATTTAGTTCCCATTTTGCCCTTCTTCCGTGCGAGGGCGTTACTATCAACGATTTCATCATAGTAATGATTTCAATCTTATTTATTTTTTCTATACGATGTTAGCTTATGATTATCATCATATCTTATTATTTGTTGTTTTACTACAGATTCTATTGGCCCATATAGTTTGTTAGAGTACAATAAAATTTAAGTATGTTTAAGTTATTTTGTATTATAGGAGAAGGTGTGCACCCAAGAGACACTTTTTAGAGTAGAATTTTTTTAAAATCAGGGCTAGCTCTATGTGATCATTTGAAAAATTCTTATTAATCTTTAAGAATCAGGCTGCTAGTTCCAGACTATAGTAAATGTGTTGCTATATCTAGGGTAAAAATGAATTTAAAAAAAAAATGGTCTTGGGTACATGATGATGTACCATGGGTCAAGTGGTGTTGCACTAGTGGACATCCCTGAAAATAAAGAAGAAAAAAAAACTTCTTTTAAGCCTTTTGAAAGAAAAATTTTTATTGACCAAAATTTTTTATTAATTAAAATAACTTTTTAAACAAAATACAAACAGATAAATATATATATATATATATATATATATATATATATATATATATATATATATATATATATATATATATATATATATATATATATAAATATTTTACAATAATTTTCAAATTATTATTATTATGGTTGTCCATATTTAATAACAAAACCTTTTATTTTTATCATTCCATAGATAAATAAAACCACTTTGACAAAAAAACATTGTTCTGTACATTAAACTAGTATTGTCAAGGTGAAAAACAATTAACCGGCTCCTGACAGCCAACTGATGGCTCAGAGAATTCCAGGTTCAGATTACAGTCAAGTCCGGTAAAAAGCAAATTTTCTAAGTGGGAGTAAAAAAAACTCTACAGAATGAGAACGCTCCTGAGAAAATACGAACATGAGAAAAAAAGAAGGCTGCTAAGCATTGTAAAACAATACACTGGATACCACCTTTAACGACATCGGCTATAGTGACCATAAATTCAGGTCTCTAGAACTTAGTATACCTATTGTATATAATTTTATCAGGATATAACGACAGCGCGTATAACTACATATCGGTTATAGCGTCTTGTTTTTCACTTCCTTAGGGGATAAAAACATCTGCTTTAACGTCGAGGAAGCGGAAAAGGGAGAAGGGAGTCAACGCAAAGTGTAAACAAACTTCGTTTAGCATTTGCCATGCCGTTTCCTCCTACTTCCTGCATAGTACTTTCTACTCCATATCCTTTTACTTGTGATTCAGTTGAAAATTCATTTTTGTTATGGAGTGTTTTAGCGATTTACCAGTTTGTCGGGCATTTGGGAGTGTATGATTTGTGAAAAATGACCTGGAAATGATGATCCTTCACACTTGAGGATAAAATTCACATTTGCACTGGAATATCGAATAGTGAGGGAAATAAGGGTATCGCGAAGGAGCTGAACGTAAATCATTCTACAATTTTTTTCAATATGGAGAAAAAATGATGAATACATAAAAATGCTTTCCTCAAACAATTTAATAACAAAAAACTTCGAAATTCCCAGTTTAATGATGTCGAGTCGGCTCTTCTTACCTGGTTTAAATTGGAAAAGCGCCAGAACATTCCCCTCAATGGTCCTTTATTGCTTGCTAAGACTAATGAATTTGCCAAAGAAATTGGAAAGACTGAAGAGATTAATAAATTCTGGATTCGGAGATTCTGCAACCGAAATGATATTTTGTTTTTCGATAGATTTCTGGAGAGGCAGGAAATATACCTCACGGCGTAGCTAGTGAGTGGACTAATACAGTATGGGCGAGTTTGAAGAGAAAATACAACCCGGATGAAATATACAACGCAGATGAAACAGGACTGTTTATAAATTGACTCCTGATAAAACATTGCATTTCTAAGGGGAAAATGTAGCAACCTGAAATTTTCTAAAGACGGAATCACAATTTGAGTTTGAGCCAACATGTCAAGTTCGGATAAAAAGAAGCTCCTAGTAAGAAGAAAATCTAAAAATCCTCGGCGTTTTAAAGGAGTAAAAAAACCTTCCAGTTGATTACCACAACAATAAAAATTCCTGTGGATTTAAGGTGAATGCTTTTATATATAAAAATAAATGCATGCTGTTACTATTTCACCAATTTCATTTATTTAGATGCAAATTTAAAAGAGCCTTTTACAGAGATGCCTGAGGATGGCTTGAAGGCCGAAAATTTGCAGACATTTTTAATTCATTTCTTATAAAAAGCTGACCATAAGCTGGAGAGGAAAAAAAGAAGGTTCTCCTTCTAGTTGAAAACTGCCCTTCTCCTATGAAATTGACATCACTGCAATGCATTGAAGTTGTTTTTTCCCTGCTAGCACAGCATGTATAATCCAGCCAATGGATCAACGTGTAATCCAAAAATTTACACAAATATTACAAGCCGCGGATAAAAACAGGACAACGAAATTTTTTATTTTAGATGCTATTCTAATGGTGGACAAAGCATGGATCGAAATAATCTTTCTATCCCTTTACCTTCGGGCATTATTGAAGAATATGCCGACATTGATCACGATGTCGGAACACGTGATAATCTCTCAGGGGATGAAATACTTTCATCTATCATAAAAAAAATAACAAAGAGCACAAAGAAGAGAAGGAAGAGGAAGATGAACAGATACCTTCAATGGGAGACGACTAGAACTCGATTCGAGCCTTGCAAAAGTTTTATTGATAAGCAATGAATTTCAGAGCGACATAATCAAAAAGATTGACGCTATAGAGGCTAAAATATCTCACCAATATTATATAAACAGTTGTTCGAAGCAGTTCAGCATTACTGATTTTTTTATTGCAAAAATTTAATGTTTAATCTATATACTGTAATAAAATAAAGTCCTTTTTTTGACAATTTGTTACCTACATTTTTGAATATTTTCATCTTCCAGAGTTAGTATCGGTTAAAACAAACACAGGTAATTACGACGTGATCCTACCAGCCCCTTCAGAGTAATTATAAACGATATCCAGTGTATTTATATATTACATAGGTTAGATAAATATTAATAGTTTTTGTTCGGGAAAAAATACTATTTACATACTGATAATGTTAATATGGAACACAGACATGCAAAATAATGTCGTTGAGAATTGTACTATCACGTGTAAAAACATTTACCAGGAGGCCACACCTAAACCTCTCCGAACGACCGTTTAAGGAAAAGTAATAAAGTGGCCTGGAATCGATTCGGTCGTTGGATATATATTTTACGTCCTCCTGGCGGCTTATCGGATATACAGCCACCGAAAACATTCCAATGTATCCTATAAATCCAAAGTATAAATATTTATTTTAAGATACAACTTATTTGAGACTCGCCCAAATATGTTTTCACTACTATAAATAAGTAGGTAGTATGGCATCCGGAAGCCGACGTGCAAGAAGTCGACTTATTGATATCATACTAGAAAGTAAGTATATTCAGATACATACTCAACCAGCTTGACAATCTAACACTTAATACATTCTTGTTTTACGGGCAAGGATTACAGTTTATTGATTGATTCCTAATTTTCTTGTTAAACAAGTCTATTTCAATTTCCTTAAATGCATGATTATAGATGATATAAACATTATATTGTAGAATATAGACAAAATACTGACTTGAATAAGTTATAATTTGAGCAGTTCGCTTCTAATTTTGTTAATTCAAGTTTAATATAAAAAAACAAGCTGATTAAGGAGGTATCGATTAAACATTTTTAATTTTTTTTTTTACGATTCCTTAATATTCAAAATCAAATTATAAATTATTGAGAAACAGTAGTGCGTTTAAAAACAGTTCTCTTCAATGAGGTATAAGTAATAACTATTCCATGTTTGTATGCATTAAATAATACAAATATTAAACAAACAGAATTGGCAAAAATCTGTTTACTTATTGTTTAGGGAAATGCGTGGTGAGCACATATAATATATATTAAACAATATTTTGTATTAATATGTGATGAGTTGAACATCAATGCTGAGTTTTTATAGTTATTAAGGGGGAATAATAGCATTGCTTTCACAGCAAATAAGAAAGCATTGTAAGGTATTATTATAAACGATTATATCTCTTATCATCCACTGCCTATTCAGTGATATGGCAATTTCAGCTAAAATGCTGGTTTAAAAATTCACATTCGAATCAAGCTATATTTAGAGCCATGGAGCGTGTCCATGCATCACCTCGTATGTCATTTGAGCTCCTGATACAAAAAACATTGCTAGGACACTCCCAGTGATATTTTCCAGTACGCCCGAGAGAAATTGAAATACAATAAAATCATATATTTATTATTTTTATATTTAATTGTTAAATTAATGATATTTAACGCCCATTGTCTACCGTTTTTCAATTTTACTATATTGTTTGTTTTATAAAATATTCTATAATAATAAAAATTCGTGTAAACTATAGATGATGTTTTAATATCAGGCCTCCAAACTTTTTAGCCTTTTTTGTAGTTAAAATATTCAGTATCATTGTGTATGTCAGTTATTGTGTTTCTTAATTGGTCATTTATAAATACATCTGATTATTATTTTGATTTACTTATAATATAAATTGTATAATGAAATCGAAATAAACTACGACAGGCTGAATGTTGGTGCTCAGGGACCGTAGTTTGGAGAACCCTGTTTAATATCATAGGTACGTGTTGTAAACAGGCTCGGACACGTTTATAGAAAAGCTACTTGAATATGTCCCCTGGGCGGTGACGAACTACGATTTTCAGATGGTAAAAGCCGTGGAAACCCTACTCCAATTCGTCTCAAATGATAACAAAGTTAAGTAGGGTTTCTAATTTATTATAGACATTTGAAACTTCCATCTTATTCAACTTAGCGCAACATGGAGTAAATGTTTTGGCTTCAGTATGACTGAATCAGTAGGAGGAGCCCAGGCAACCACCCTGGAGGAAGCTGCGTCAATGTACGTAGACTTCACATACCCCAGGGACGACCCGTCCCAGGACAGCGAGGCAGACGCCATGATGAGACGCACCACGATATACCCACCAGGTACCGACCTATGCCCACCATGGGACATATGGGACCTTCGTCTGGCCGTGGAGAACCAGAGGATCGGGAGAGCTCCAGGACTGGATGGGATAGACGCTGCGGTCCTCAGGAACAGTGCCCCGTACGTAGATGACGAGCTTCTGCGGATATACAACAGTTAACAAAGTCGACGTGTGTAAGCTTTAAAAATAACTTTATTAAACAGAGTACAAGTTACATGATATATATATATATATATATATTAAAGTCTATCTGTTACTCAGTAGCCTAATTATATATATATATATAATGAGGCTACTGAGTGACAGATAGACTTTAAAGATATTATAATTAGACTTAAAGCTAAACATAGTGAGAGTGTCTCACATTACCTTATTCTACCTTACATTCTATCTTACATTCTAATACTTATTCTAATACTACATTCTAGATACTACTACATGGTGATACTGCTATTGCTAAGACTACATTCTAAGACTAATTCTTATTCCAGTCCTACATTCTAAATACATATTCTAATACTGATTCTTACATTCTAATTAACATTATGATACTGCTATTGCTATCCTTTTCAGATAGGCTTTTATACATACAATATGAGAAGGGATGATTAAGGAAATAGAACTTGTTTTAATGCTGACAACCAGGGTTGTAAACATTATTTAACAACAAATATTTTCTGGGTCAATGGCATTTGTTAAGACAACGAGTGCTTGGATAAGGGGTACTTTCCGAGCAAGAGGAGGACCGCAGACTTGAGATTGCTCTACAAGGGAGGAGGGAAGGACAAAGAATCGCTTAAAGCGTATAGGCCGATATGCCTCCTCCCTGTCGTCAGTAAAGTCCTGGAGCACCTGATGATCGCGCGACTTCGCCCGATCCTCAGTGCAGCTAGCCATCCACGGCAGTTCGGCTCGACCCGTGGCAAGGGAGCCACAGACGCGCTGCTGAGAGTGCGTTGGGACGTGGAGGAGAGGGCGGAGAAGTACGTTATGTTGATTCTCTTTGACATATCCTCCGCCTTTGACAGTGTATGGTAGCTCTGCGTGCTCCAGCGGCTGCAAGTGAGTGGTTACCTCGCGACAGGAGTGTGAGGATCAGAGGTAGCTACTACGAGGTAGAGCGAAGGATCGAGAGAGGCTGTCCACAGGAATCTGTCCTGGGTCCGGCCTTTTGGAAGCTCGTCTTCGGGGGAACTGGAAGAGAGAGGGTTCCTTGCCACGGCCTACGTCGACGACCTGGCGGTCATAGTGGCCGAGGATAGCAGAGCCAGGCTGAAAACGCAGGCGGAGAGGTGCGCCAGTCTCGTATCGGAATGGTGCGTGAGGAGGAAGCTAAGCATGGCCGCGGCCAAGACCCAGGCCATGCTAGTCAGGGGCTCCACAGACAGGGCACACCCTATTATACTGGACATTGGTGGCCAGAGGGTGAGGATGGGTGAGAAGGTGACATACCTCGGAGTGAGGATGAGGAGAAACTTCGACGTCACCCCTCACCTAGAGTACCTTAAGGATAGGGTACCTACTTCACACTGGGAAGGGCCAGACCACCCGACGTCGGCGAGCCTGAGGATGGTTGATGGGATCCGGACGGAAGCAGTGGACCGAGAAGGCTGGACCGGCTTCCGGACGGATGCAGCTAGGGAGAGGATCTGGACGGATGCGGTGGACCAGGAGGGCTGGACCAGTATCCGGACGGATGGAGTTGAAGATGGGATCCGGACGGATGCGGCTGACCAGGAGGGCTGGACGGCACCGGACGGATGGAGAGTGCCAGGAGGGCTGGCCACGCCGCCTGGCAGAGGATAAGGTGCAGCCCTAAGGTGCGCAACCGCGCACCGGGCTGCTCCACAGTAGCGGACAAGGTGCAGCCCTAAGGTGTGCAAACGCTCACCGGGCTGCACCACAGTAGCAGGACCATTGTAGCTCTAAATATGCCATCCTCATAAAGAATGTATAACAAGAAAATATAATAAAAGAGTTTTTTATTGGTGTCAGTGGCATACGCTTACCCCAGCGTAATACCCCACTGCCGCCACGACCCCGTACAACCGAAAGGTCAGGTAGGGGGATTAACAAAAAAAAAATAAAAAAATAAAAAATAAGTATGACTGAATCTACAAATCTTTTTTTTTTTTATGTATATTTGTGTAAAAATACATCATTCATTATTCTCTGTTATTGTTTCTTTATATTCACTATTATCATTATAGTTACATTTATGTTCAGTGGCAGAATTATGATTATAGAAGCCTCGGGCAGCGAAGTTTTGAAGACCCTTAAGCTACTTATTCAACATTAGAAAATGTGGCTGTGTTTTATACATTTACGATGTATTATACGATGTTAGTAATTAATTGTATAACTACATATAATATAGTTTTATGATGAAGGTATGGTTGACCGTAGAACTAACTGTAGGAGAAGTTCATTGGGGGGTGCGATCAGTAAAGAAGAACACATAAATAAGAAAACTTATTAAATTGTGTGCCGACGTATTGGCCTAAGTTTCAGACATCAGGGGGACAGGGTTGGGGATCTCCGGTACGTATTTTTACACAAATTACTGATCTCACCCCCCAACAAACTTCTCCTATAATACGAGTATAAAGTGATATTGTATTTTATTGTTATTAAAGCCTCCCTTGAGCCGAGACTTTTGTCACCTTGCCACCTTCTATTTACACTCCTGATATTGTTTATCGTTTCTTAATTTGTTACTGTTTTTGCTAATTATTTTGTTTTGTTTATTATTGCTATTACTGTACCATATTTTATTAATTTTTTTTAGTACAAATTCTTAAAAAAATATATGTATATTGTTATTTTTGTATTTTCGATGTATTCATAATCAGTTAGTCTCCATGTTATTTTTATGAATTTTTTTTTTGTATTAATTTTTTTGCGTAATAGGATGGTTTGAATAATAATTGGGTAACATATTACAACTAATTGGGTTTTAGTCCATTTCGTAGAGATTTTATTAATTTTCTGTTATAATATTCATATCCAAATATCTTATTGTCTAATTTATTAATTTTTGTAAGGTAAATTTTATTCTGCTATTATGATTATTAAAATGTTCCATTAATTCTTTACATTCATCTTCATTCGTTATAATTATTAAATCATCTAAATACTTTTTAATTATCATACGTTTTGATTTTAATTTTTGTTTAAATAATTTGTAATAAGATCGTTCATATGTATACATACATCTCTCTCTCTCTCTCTCTCTCTATATATATATATATATATATATATATATATATATATATATATATAAGTTAATGTCCGGTGGACAACAATATAGACCTTAATACCATCTCGGAATGTAAATAAGATACAAATCCTATATATAGAGGATTATTGAGGAGAATAAATCAGTTTTAGTTCAGATCTCGTGAGTGTCATTTCAAGCTCCCTTTTCCTTCTTTTATTTATTTCATTTGTTTTTTTTGTTCGTTTCGAGCTGAGAGAGCTTAACTGGTGCCGAAACCCGGGACTTTGAGTAACAGTAGAGAACCCGTTTTTTTTCTCTTATTGTGGCGATGCCAGAAGGAGTGCTGAGACCAGCGACATTAAACG
This sequence comes from Rhaphigaster nebulosa, assembly GCA_948150685.1. Taxonomy (NCBI): domain Eukaryota; kingdom Metazoa; phylum Arthropoda; class Insecta; order Hemiptera; family Pentatomidae; genus Rhaphigaster; species Rhaphigaster nebulosa. The sequence goes on along the minus strand of OX411307.1, from coordinate 85,158,514 downwards.
TGTCATCAGGAATTCCACCACTACCACAGGAAACCATGGCAGAAGCTCACGCGAACGCACTGGCCTTGATGAAAATACGAGCAGCTGCTACACAAGACATGCTACACAAGAGCGATCTCGGACTTAGAAAGGTTTACCGGGGAAACTGGCGAATTAAATCATTTCCTTAAGGGCGGTGATCGGCTGATGGCGGAGATCGAGAGGAAAGTAGCGGAGAACCTGATAAACCAGGGAGACGCAGAATCATTAAAAGCGGCGTTAATATGTAGAGTCAGAAGAAATATTCTGAACCTAATTCAGGCGGACGAGGAAACCCCGTGGAACGTGATAAAAGAACGCCTGAAGAAAGCTTTCGGAGGCGGTCGCTGGACCCCGGAGGAGGACATTTTTTACATGTTCAGAGAGACAAAGCGGGCCCATCAGTCAAATGGACAGTACGCCGGGAAATTATTGGCTCAGTACAATAAAATTACTGAGAAAATGAGAGAGACTGTGAGCGCGGTAGAAGTGGAGGCCAGGATGGCGTTTCTTTCGACAATACTGAAGGTGCAGTTAGCGAAGGAAACCGGGAGGAAGGACGGTCTACCAAGAGATCGCACTTTCGTAGAAAGCGCTCAAGAAATGATAGACACGAGCGCTAGAGAAGAGGATGTCAGGAGCGGAGAGGAAGAAGCGGGCTGGAGCCGGATAACATATAGGAGACCCAGAACCACACCAGTCACGTGGGGAAAAGGGAAACCAGAATACGGCGCAAAGGAAAGAGCAATGGCCGGAGAAAGGAGACAAGCAAGGCCGAGGAACTACGGCAGACGCGAAGACCGAAAATGTCATGGGTGCGGAAAGACAGGGCATTTGGTAGCACAATGTCCTCGTACCAGATGTTTTGAATGTGGAACGGAGGGGCACATCGCCAGACAATGTCCCTACATGAGCCGGAGGAACCAACCACCTGAGCCGATGGAGGTAAATGCTCAGAGAGTGTGGAGAAGATATAGACCGCAGTCCGAGTCAGCCGTATCATCAGAGACATCTGAAACGGAGGAAGAAGCTCGGGAACCAGAGAACAGAGAGAACGAGAGGAGCAGGAGCATCCGAAGGAGTGGGAATCGTCGAGCAGCAGCGGAGAAGAGCGAAAGAGACGAAATCTGAGGAGAGTGGCAGCGGAGAGGCAACCGCGTGATAGTGAGCAACAGCGTGAAGAAGGAGTGTAGCGGTCTGCCTATAATTAGAGCCCAAGGTGGAGGAAGATACCTAGTGGATACAGGTAGTTCAAATACAATTGTAGGTAAGAGTGCACTACGGAGGATGTACAACAGAGAGAGGATGCCCCAGATCAAGGTATGTTCATGTAAATTAATCACCCTAGGTGGTCCCTGTAGAGTCGAGGGAGAGGCCATAATAGGGCTGGGTAGATGGGGAAGGAAGGCGGATAAATTGAGGGTACACGTGGTAGAGGAGATGCCCAGAGAATATGAAGGGATTATCGGGTGCGATTTACTGGGGAAGGTAGGAGCGAAAGTTAAGAACATTGGAGGACGGTGGGACATTCGCATAGGGGGAATGAAGTACCAATGTCAGAGATCCCTAAGGAACGAGGAGGCGCGAGTGGGAGCAATTAGGCAGGTGGGGGACTGGAGAAATGAATTAAAACGAGAATACGAGGACATATTTTTTAAAGAGGGCGGTATACTGGGGGTTACCGGGAAGACCGTTCACGAGATTCCACAGAAAAACGATAGGGTGAGTTACGTTAAAGAGCGACGATACCCGCAGGCGCTCCGGCAGCACATCCGGCAGGAATTAGAGGACCTGAAGAAGCAGGGGATTATCATTGATAGCACCTCTCCGTATAATAGCCCCCTATGGGCGGTAAAGAAAAAGAGTACGGCTGGCGAGAGTCAGGAGAAATATAGGGTCGTGGTCGACTATCGCAAGCTTAATGAGAACACGGTAGACGAAAGATATCCCATCCCAAGGTTTGAAGATATTTTAGACAGATTAAACGGGGCGACAATATTTAGTACTCTAGATCTGAAGGCGGGGTACCATCAGATAAGAATGCATCCCAGAGACCAACACAAGACAGCCTTTACCTTCGAGAGGGGCCACTACGAATTTACGAGGATGCCGTTCGGTCTAAAAAACGCCCCCATCACGTTTCAGCGCCTTATGGATGAGTTCCTGAGGGGAGTGGACGAATCAATATGTCAGGCATATATGGATGATTTGTTGGTATTCAGCAAAACCGAGGCGCAGCATGTGGATCATCTACGACGAGTTTTCGACCAGGTGAGAAAGTTCGGACTGAAGTTGTCTCAGGAAAAATCGCAACTGGGCCGAGAACAGATCAACTTCTTGGGACACACCATATCCAAGGAAGGGGTGAAACCGGACAGTTCCAAGGTGGATGCGATTCGGCAGATGGCCGTCCCACGGGATGTAAAAGGGATCCGGAGATTATTAGGGACACTGAACTACTATAAAAGATTTGTCCCCGAGATGGCAGAACACCTCGTGCCCCTCAACAACCTGCTCAAGAAAGGTCAGAAAGTAGTTGTGACGCCGGCGATGGAACTTAACATCAGGAAGTGCATGATGAGATTACAAGAGGAACCTGTGTTGGCATTTCCTGACTTCCAGAAGGAATTCATTATCACGACGGACGCGAGCGACTACGCCTTGGGGGCGGTACTGTCACAGGAAGGTGACACGGGTGAACGACCGGTAGCGTACGCCAGTAGGCGCCTCACAGATGCGGAAACAAGATATAGTGCATTGGAAAGGGAATTATTAGGCATTGTGTGGGCTGTAGACCATTTTAGGGCATACGTGTTTGGCCGAAAGTTCACGGTACGTACCGACCACAGACCCCTACAATGGGTCGGAAAGTTAAAGGAATCCTCTTCAAGGATTACACGCTGGAAGGAACTCCTCGGGCAATACAATATGGAAGTAGAGTACAAGCCCGGAAAGGAGAACATCGTGGCAGACTGGCTTTCCCGAGCGCTGATGCTGAACGCCATAGAAGAAGATAGAGGGGAGTCGTCCAGAGACGTCCGACAGTTTCTACGGGAATGGACGCCGGATGGAGAAGGAGAACAGAACGAACCAGGGATGGGAGACGAAGAACAGGCATCGGAAGAGAGTTCTACGGAAGAAAGACCCGCAGATTTAGAAGAAAAGGACGAGATAATAAACGACAAGAGCCGGCAGATTATCTGGAAGACGAGATCCGCGGGACTGATGGAAATGGATTTCAGCACGTACGAGAGGCGAAAAATTATCACCATCTGGTCACAGCCAGGGGCGAGAGCAGAACAGATTAGCAGGGCACTCAATGACGCGTCTAAGCCGGGAGAAACACATTACCTATACGTAGGGAATGAGACCATCTGGGAGAAAATCAAAAAGCTATGGCGTACTGAACAGATCGGAGTAGATAGAACGTTCATCCGATGCAAACTAGCGGTAGAAACGGTACGGGAGGAATCACAGCAGAAAGAGGTGACACTCGCGTATCACCAAGGTAAAACTAACCACCGAGGCGAGCACGAGACGTTACATGCATTGAAACGTAATTACTTCTGGAGCGGCATGAAAAAGACCATTAAAGAGGTGATCGGAGGGTGCGAAATATGCCACGCTACAAAATATGATCGGCACCCGCCGAGAGTCCAGTCGAGGAAACCCCTACGGCGAGTGTACCATTGACTGATCTGCAGGTCGACACCTTCACCTGGAGAGGACACAAGTGGGTCACCATGATCGACCTATTTAGTAAAGTGGCTATGGCCTACCCGGTGCACGAACGGTCATCAGAGGCAGTGTTAGGAGCCCTTCGGAGGTGGTTCCAGTTCTATGGGGTACCGGATCGAATCTCGTCCGACTGTGGAAGAGAATTTGATAACGTCATCATTAGACAGGAGATGAAGTCCTTGGATGTGAAATGGCATCTGAATACCCCAGGCCATCCCAAGAGCAGAGGGGGCATCGAGAGGCTACACGGAACGCTGGGTGAACATCTACGAGTGTACCATGTGGATAGAGGTCTAGAACCAGAGGAGGCGATGCCAAAGGCAGTGGCAGCGTATAACCATTCGATCCATACGGTAACAGGATTCGCCCCATTTGAAATGCTCTTCGGGCTCCGCGGTCGACGAAGGGATCCTGGAGAAACGGTGACAGACGAGGAGATGTCCGAAGCATTGGTGAATAATCGCATAGCGCTAAGGAAATTGTGGGAAAAAGGACACCATAAAATAGAGAAGGAAAAAAGTAGAAGAGTGGCCCGGGAGAATAGGAGGGTTAAGGATATAACTGGGAACATAAGGATAGGGACCATAGTATATCGGAAAATAGGGACTAACAGGAGTAAGGAGTTACAACTTACGAGGGACCATTTAGGGTGATTGTCATTAGCGAACATAATGTAGTCACGATACAAAGCGTGAGAGAACCTAGGAAGCGCCGGACTGTTCATATCGAGCAACTAAAGCTCCCCGTACAAAGTCAGGAAAGCCCTGAGCAGGCTGGAGCATCCTCATCTCCGTAAACAAACACCGCCTTATAACCAGGCAAAATTAGATCATTATTGTTGTTTTTATCTGACAATACAGTGTGTATAGTTGTAAGTGAAAAGTGAAAATTTCAGTTCTTGTGTAGTTGTAAGGTTTTTTTTTGTTTATGTGTATTTTTGTTTTTTTGTATCTTTTGCTATGTTATGTTATTAGGTATTAAGTATATTGTATGAGGTATTATATAATAGCTATATTTATATTAGTTTACGACGGATAGTCATAAACTGGGAGGGGGGAGTTAATGTCCGGTGGACAACAATATAGACCTTAATACCATCTCGGAATATAAATAAGATACAAATCCTATATATAGAGGATTATTGAGGAGAATAAATCAGTTTTAGTTCAGATCTCGTGAGTGTCATTTCAAGCTCCCTTTTCCTTCTTTTATTTATTTCATTTGTTTTTTTTGTTCGTTTCGAGCTGAGAGAGCTTAACTTATATATATATATATATATATATATATATATATATATATATATATATATATATATATATATAAGTTATCTTTGTAATAAGCACTAAGATTTTTTTAAAAAGATTTATTTGAAGTATAAAATAGAATAAAATATAAAAAAAACAGAGTGGAAAGTGGCGTGGAGACGGGCCTAAGATGGACTGAAGACAATGTTACAAAGTAGTAGGGATTTATAAAGATTAACAGAGTTAATTCTAAGAAAGCTTATGCTAGGATGTACAGTTCTCATGCCTATGGTAATAGTTCCCAGGACAGAGTTCTAAGAATTTAGATACTATGGTGGGAAAACTTATTAGAATATTATAAACTAAAGGAGAATAGAATAATCGTATCTGATTCCTCCCCTCTTAGATAAGAATTTCCCCATGTTATGTGAAATGAGTTACAATCTTAGTCTTAAAATAAAAAAAGAAAAATTACCAAGCTAAGAATAATTATTAGAATAAACATAAAGGCTATCCATAGAAGTAAAATATGCAGTGTGGTTGATTCATTGTGAATGATTGTGGTTACAAAATGTGAAAGGTGTGAGTTTCTGAGTTTGTGAAAATTTAAATTTTTAATCTCAAGAGTTGTATTTAAAAGTTGGGAATCTTGAATGTTTAAATGTTGTTTATCAAATAATGTTAAAGAACCATATGTTTTAGTGGAGGATACAATAGTTTTACTATGATACAAAATATAATTTAAATTTGTTTTTACTAAATAAATTCCTCAATTTATAAATATCAAGAGGCCCAAACTCTACGAAGCATTGCTTGAGTTCAGAATCTCACTAAAATTGATACGCCTCATAAAAATGACTATGGAAAATGTGAGGTGCAAAGTCAAAGTGCAGTCAAACTTGTCACCAGAATTTGACTCGAAAAGAGGACTGAGACAAGGAGATGCCTTAGCCTGTTTGTTATTTAACTTTGCCCTTGAAAACGTAGTAAGAAGCTCGGTTATTCAAACGACAGGGACCATCTACGACAGACTCGTCCAACTGTTTGCCTTTGCGGATGATATAGACATAGTCGCTCGCTCGCTCAACGCACTTAAGGACGCATTCCTGAATCTCATAGAAGCCGCTGCATACATGGGCCTGACTATAAATGAAGAAAAGACTAAGTACATGAGAGTTGGCCAGAATGACAGAAATGCGTCAAAAGAACCCTTGGTTATTGGCTCGTTCAGCTTCCAGAGCGCAGACCAGTTCATATACTTAGGATCAGTTGTTTGCTCTACAAATAAGATTATGATCGAAACAAACCAGAGACTGATGATGGCTAACAGATGCTATTTTGGCTTAAGGAATCATCTCGGTAAGCCCATAATCTCTCGACGAACCAAGTGCCTAATTTACAAAACGCTCATCAGGCCGGTCCTTACTTATGGATCCGAAACATGGACTTTGACAGCCAACGAAGAAAAAGAAATCCTTATTTTCGAAAGAAAAATATTACGGAGGATTTTTGGGCCTATTAGACAAGGGGACCAGTGGAGAAGACGGCATAATAATGAATTATACGAGCTCTACGATGAAGCAAACATCCTACGGACCATCATGTTAGGAAGATTGAGGTGGGCCGGCCATGTCGCCAGAATGAGGGATGTCCAGATTCCCAAGAAGTTATTGGAGGGGAGGCTGGACTGCTCCAGAGGTAGAGGCAGACCAAGACTCAGATGGGAGGACGCTGTTGCTAAGGACGCTTTGACCCTACTGAATGTACGAAACTGGAAAACAGCCGCACAAGATCGAGCCAGCTGGCGAAGACTCATTGAGGAGGCCAGGGACCACACCGGTCTGTAGCGACACGGAAGAAGAAGAAATGAATTCCTTGCATATGATAATTAATTCTGTCTGCATCTTGCTGAACCTGAAGATCATCTGGGCTGTAAAAAGCTATGAGGATGTAGTTTGTTTCTGGAATGACTTCAATATGGTTTTCTGGCTGACCTAGACGTGTGTATAGGCAATTTGAGCTTGATGCTTTCTGTAAAATATTCTGGATATAAGGATCATTATGATGGGATAAGTCTGCTGCATGACAGTGATGGATGGTGTTTCTCTTGATACATTGATTATTTAAAAATTTGAAGTTGTTATTAACATTTAAGAGATATTTGAACTCTGGTATTACTGTTATGATTTCATCCTTTACAACTGATGGTATGGAATATATATTATACAGGTTATAAACAATGTCTTCAAATATTGGAAGAGATATGGTATGAATAATTTCATTTGCATGCATTGCACATGCTACAGCCATTGTACGTTCTATTTAAAGGATAAATTTAAAATGAAATAGAAAAATTGTTGTAATGTGAATTGTTGTAATTTACAAAAGGTTTCAAGAGGTATCTATATCAGAAATGATTGCAGAAATTAATGATAGAATGATGAATTTCTTCAGCAATAAGTAATGTGCTATCTTTTATATTTTTAATAGTTTTGTTGAATGGAGAGATTAAATCATTATTTATAGAATACTGATTATGTAATTGATCTACTATTTGGTCTTATCTTTTAAAGTTTTTAATAATCTAGAAAATCGTCATTTATCATTTACATCTAAATTGGTTATACTTTTTATGATTGTACCTACAAATTAAAATATATCTAGTTATAATAAAAAAAATAAAATATTTATTTCTGCTATGTAAAAAAAAATTTTTATTTTTTATTTATATTTTTTATGCTTGGGCACGTACCTGCCATCTTTTGAACTGAAAAGAGCTCATATGCTCTGAACTCCCCAATTTCCTTAACTTATCTCTTTATTTTCTAATGAGAATTAAACTATATTATTTATTATTATTATTATTTTTATTGGGCTTTTAGCCATCTTTTGACATTGACGAGGTTTCATATGCTCTGATCCTGTCAGGTTATAATTATTAAAAACAATTTTAAATTTATTTATATTTTAAGTTTATCTAAATAAAACTTATTATCTTGTTATTCTCCAATGAGAATTAAACTACATTAACTCCTTTACGAGGTCTTTTAATATTTTTTAAATGTACCTTTTCACGCGTGTTATAATGTTTTTTTATCAATTACTGCGGTTTTAGATTTCCTATCTATTTGTTTAATTTTTTCTTTTTTTATATTTATTTTTAATTTTGATTGTTTTTGTTTATTCGTGACAGGAATATCTTTTGGTAATTCTTCGCGATTTTTATTTAGTCTCGAAATATATTTTTCTTTCGTTTCTTGATTACGGCGGTTTATATTTTCATGTAAGATTTTGACTTTTTCCTTATGTCTTGCGACATAATCATTTATAATTTGTTTATCAAGATCCATTGAAATGGGTGTATCTATATCTAAATGTCCGGAATTTTTTTTAATTGGTTTTAGTTGGGTTATGGAATGAATGGTATTATTTTATGCGAGTACGGCGTATTTAACTTTTTTCTCAATTTTGTCATTCTTAAATTCATCTCTGTTATTTAATATTCGTAAATGTTCTATTAATGTGCTATGAAATCTTTCAATTGGTCCATTTGATTTGGGTGATTGAGTAGAGGTATAATGTAATTGGATCCTGTGTTTCAACAAATCTGAAATTAAGGAATTTATAAATTCTAAACCGTTATCTGTTATAATCTGTTTTGGTAAACCGTGATGAGAGTTGTTTGTGAAATTAATTTGTTTACAACTTCTGTTGCTTGACCATTTTTTATTTATAAACTTGCGCAAATTTGGAAAAAGTATGAATTAAAGTTAAATATTTTTTATTATCTAAAGTAATAGTATCCATGTCGACTATTTCAAATGGTTTAGATGGTGTTTGAATAACGTTATAATGAGGTTTTAAGGGATTTCGATCGTATTTTGAAACTGCACAAATTTCACAGTTGTTAATATAAATTTGGATTGAATTTTTCATATTAGGGCAATAGTACAATCTTTTGATTCTATTACAAGTTTCTTCTGAGCCTCTGTGGTTAGTTTTGCCGGTATGATAATCATTTATTAAATTTATTTGTTCATCGGGGTCCTGGAGCCTACTTGTATTTTTTACGAAATTTAGTTCTGAGCGTTTGAAGTATTTTATCATCACTTCATAAAATTGAGCATAAAAATCTGTTTCAAAGTACAAACAATATTTAACTTTTGGTTCTACGAATTCTTTAATTAATTTTATTACATCTTGTTCGAAGCTTTCTTTTGAAATTTGAGCTATTATTCTTGTTTTGGAATTATTAAAAAGTTTTTCGATTCTTGGTTTCGCGGGATTAATATCAACTAATTTTAAAATTATTTGGTTTGTTCCTAAATTAACCGGAGAGTCTGCTATTGGTATTCAATGACGGTGTTTCCTAATATGTTAGAATGAACGGAATTAGTTTCAGATTCATCTTCTACTTCATCTAAAATTTCATTTTCATCTACATTTACAATAAGGGATTCATTTTCTGATGTTTCATTTTCGCGGTAAAATTGTTCAACCAAATCATTAATAATTGCGTCAGGATCTTCGGATTCTGTTAAATTTATTTCTACTCGCGAAAACGCGTCTGCGACTTTGTTTTCATGACCTTTTTTATATTTTATTTCAAAATTAAATTCTTCTAGTTTTAATTTCCATCGGCATAATTTTGAATTTGGGTCTTTTAATGATTGCAACCATTGAAGTGGTTTGTGATCTGTATAAATTATAAATTTTCTGCCAAAAAGATATGATCGAAAGTATTTAGTTGCCCAGACAATAGTCAAAAGTTCTCGTTCAATTATAGATAATTTTGATTCACTTTCGTTAAGCGTGCGACTCGCATAAGCTATGGGTAGATCTATCTCGTCCGCCATGTGTTTGAGATAAGACAGCACCTAATGCAACATTTGATGCATCGGTGGTTAAGCAAAAAGTTTTATTAAAATCCGGATATTGAAGGATGGGGTTGTTGACTAAAATATTTTTACACGTTTCGAAAGTATCTAAATAATTTTTATCCGCGGCGTTAATTTTTGCTCCTTTCTTTAAACATCTGGTTAGAGGTTTTGTCAAATGCGCGAAATCTGATATGAAACGGCGGTAATATCCAAGTAGTCCAAGGAAAGCTTTTATTTGCTTAGTTGTTTTGGGTAACGGATAATTTTTTATAGCAATAAGTTTGTCAGGATTAGATTTAGTTCCGTTTGGTGTGACAAGGTGTCCTAGATATTCTATTTTCTTTTTCAAAAACTCTGTTTTATCTGGTTGAATTTTTAAGTTTGCCTCTTTTAATTTTCTAAAAACTTGTTATAGAATGGATAAATGTTCCTGAAGGGATGTACTATAGATTATTATATCGTCTAAATATGCAACACAATTTGGAATGCCCATAAGTATATCATTAATTACTCTCATGAAAGTTGGTGGGCCATTTTTTAAACCAAAAGGGAGTCTTAAGAATTCAAAATGACCGTTTTCAGTCGAAAAAGCTGTTTTTGGAATACTGTCTTTATCTAATAAAATTTGATGAAATGAACTTGTTAAATCTATTGTCGAAAAATAATTACTTTTACCTAATTTATCTAGAAGATCAGTAATATGTGGAATAGGATATTTATCGTCTACTGTTTTCTCATTAAGTTTTCGATAATCTATTACAATTCTCCATTTTTGCGTTCCGGATTGATCTACTTTTTTATGGACTATCCAAATAGGACTATTATATGGTGAAAAAGAAGGACGGATAATTTGTTGTTTTAACATTTCGTCTATTTATCATTTTACTTCTTTTTGAAAAATTTGGGGATATCTATAATTTTTAGTGTAGACCGGAATTTCATCTTTGGTTAAAATTTTATGTTTAACTCGCGTATTTGCTGTTAGTGGAGTACCTTTTATATAAAATAATTACTGATATTGTTTTATTAAATTTTGAATTTCTTTCTTTTCTTCATTATTTAAATGATCTATACGGATGAGTTTTTTTATTTCCGGGAAGTTAGTTTTTACTGAATTTAATAAATAAATAATGGGCTTCATATATTTTAAAATTTTTAATTGACTCTACATAAATGAGGGACTTAAAATTTATTCTAAAAGATCGATTTGATTTGTTTTTTATAGTGCAAATTGCTTCATTATTTTTTATTGCTATTAAGCCTTCATGAATAGAGAGAAAACTATTGAGATCGGTATGAGGAACATATCTTCTCCATTAGAAATGTTTTTAATGGGAATTTTTACTACTGTTTCCGAATTATTGTTTATTATATACGTGTATTCGGATATTATCATAATGGGTTTTGAGATTGCCAAAAGGTGTAGTTATTATATCTTCTAACATATAAATTTTAGCGCCTAACAACTTAAGGTTGTCAGTGCCTAATAATTAATCAAATTTTTCATGAGAATCAAAAATGCCAAATTTAAGAAGGGTTTTGGTGTCTGAAAATAATTTTGATGACTCTATACTGGTATTAAAATTTTGCAATGAAGAACCATGAGCACTTGTGAGTTTAAAAGTCTCACGGGTAATGTTATTATGAAAATATTTATTTGCTATACGCGATGATACAAGTGATTTTGTGCTTCCGGTATCAATAAGAATTTTTAAATTAGAATTAGGTGACAAAACGAAAGGTAGAGCACTATAGTAGTCAAATTTAGAATATCAGCGCGGGGAATTATTTTTTTTTAAGTCCAAGGTCCTGGTGTTTTAGCTCTTAAAGAATTTACTATATAGTCATTTTGGAAATGCGAAGTGTTTTCGTGATTTTTTTAATTAGTTTGTCAGAAATTTCTAAAAATCTGGCTAATGACATTGGGTCAACAAAATCTGGAACCATGTCTAAATATTCCTTTTTTAATGTGGGAGGTGCCATTTTAATATAAAAACTTATAACGAAATATATAAAAAAAATAAATTCCATCGGTAAACCGACAATCTGTGCATTCCGCTTATACATAAGCTTTGTTATATTACAATTGTAAATAAGAATTGAATCTTATTGTAAGCAACAAAATATTGCACCTTCGAGTTATACTAAAAGCAAAACAATTACTCCTTATTGGCAACGTGGAGACCAAGGGCCCCATGTCAAATTTTACCGGTCCCCTTTAAATATTAAATTAACCACTGAAGCCCAATATCGTTTTTCATAATGTAGGAAACAAAAAGACTGTGCAAAAAGATTACATAATTATTAAACAAATATGTAAAAATTAAACCTTGTCGGCCGGACCGGACCCCAGCGCTGCAGCCCCTGCTGCCCTCCTCTCGTCGGGCCTGCATGTTGGGCTAGGTTGAATAAGATGAGGGTTTCAAGTATACTAAAATCTAAAATAACTTAGAAACCATACTCTACTTTGTCACCATTTGAGACGAATTGGAGTAGGGTTTCCAAGGATTTTACCCTCTGGAAATTCTAGTTTAGTTCGTCACCATCTAGGGGAGGTATTGAAGGAGCTTTTCTACATACGCGCTCCGGACTCAAGGTCGTCGGCGATCGACGAGGACCCCCAACTCAAGGACACCCAACAAAAGAAGTTTATAATTTTTTTACTCAGGAACTTTTTAACTACACTACTTTATAACTAGTTGCATTAGAGCCATTTTACTTTTACTAAGAAGCTTTCGCATGTACAACATTTTAAAGCTTTTGTTAAAATGCCAGTTAATGTTAAGGTACCTGCATTTGGAGCTACTTGGATCCTAGGGGGTTACTTGGACCTAAACTGAAAAATGTAGAGGGAACATGGTAAAGTGTCCTAGGACCTAGCGCTGCTGCTGCTACCAGCTGTATAGATAGTGAATTATGCCAATTTATCATAATAAGTGTAATTTAAAATCTTTTTCGGTTGATCCAAGTAACCGTCTACTGGTTCCAAGTAGCCCCAAAATATGGCACTGATTAAGAGTCTGAAGAAGAAGAAGAAGAAAATCTTTATTGATAGAGCTCTGACAATAAACTAAGGTTTCAGCGTTTATCAAGTGCCTTTTCTGCTGTTTTTGAACTCACAATCAGGTATTCAACTCACGTGCACTAAATATATCTGTACGATGCACCGCCTAAGAGTTGTTAGCAAAAAAAGCAACTAGAAAAGGGATGTTTAATAAACCTCTACCTCACCGCCGCCCGCCGATCGGGAATTGATGGGACTTTATTATAGGTTATTCAAAGTTTATTATAGGTTGTTCAAGAATATTCTTTTGCTATTTTCTAGAACTTAAAACACTAGGGTGAAATACAATTTTTATTTGTGCCCACACAAGGGATCGATTTCCCTTGGAAAAGTGTTCAAATTTGTAACGGCATTGTGGAAAAATCTGTCACTGGATGATATATTAATCATATTCTTTAAAGAAATGCTCATAAAGTTGAAATTCATCACTTAATTTCTCGCTGATGTATCGATTCTCCTCCCCATATAATGAAGCATTCACGGTTCAGATAATGGAGATTGGAGCTGAAGAAATTGCACTTGTTATTATTTAAATTTGTAAAAATAGGTTAAGGACAGCGTGGGCGATTATAGGCGGTCGCAATGGTAATGGGCGCAACAATGATTATCCTTTGCGCAACCAAAGGGGATAGGTTAGCCTTCCTCAGGGCGCATATAGATCCCGCCTTCTACTTTCATCACCTCTAAATTACACTAATCTCTTAACTAAAACTTTTTCGTAAGTATTTTATCGAAATTTACTGTCGAAATATTTATGGTCAACTCTCATCGCTGCCTATCTACCAGCTACCATATAACGTGCGTAAAATGAAACTTCACTAAAGTATTCTATATATACATATATATAGCCCTTAAATTTTTCATATATAGTATATCAACAAGAAAAAAAGTTATGACGAAATGTAAATTTGTTAGCGCATAACTCAAAAAGAATAAATTTTATGGAAAATTCTATAAAATCACCTGAAAGGTAGTTAAATTCATTACAAAATAAAAAAAATAATCATCTCAGTCGGACGAGTATTAGCAAGATACGGCGTATTGAGCTTTGTACTAGAGTTGGCCATAGTTCGATAGCTCTGATTATCAATAATTTCGATTATGATTTTTGGCAATCAATGTTCAGGTTTCATGTAGGGAATAATTTAAAAGAAAATTAATTTTTATTGGTTTAAACATGAATATAATGAAAGAACTATTATTCAAGGAACACTTATTGGGATTCAAAAAATTATCTTCTCAACTTTGCTTGGAATTAAATCAACACTAAAAAGCGCACACTAGTACTTATTAGCGATTAAAAGGAAAGTGAGACTGTAAATAATGTAGAAATTGTAAAAGAAATAGCAGGTAGAAAAGAGGAAAACACTCTAAAAGAATTCAATTATTCGTCAATTGACAAGTTCCAACTTCCAAATGAAATTCTCGGAATCAAAGTTGGATTTGAGCGCAGAATTTTGTTTTTAAGATGCTATAATAAGCTATAAATTCAACAGCTTTTGTAGTTTAGCAGCTTTCTTTCTTATTAATTATTTTATTTATTTAATTATTTTTTACCAAGATTAAAAGATTAGCCTTTTGGGAAAAAATTGGGGAATTAAAAAAAAATATATCGTGAAAAGACCTGGGAAACTCGGATTATCAGAGCTCGTATTACAGAAATTGCTCAGTAAAGACAGTACATAACATCAAAACAACACAACACGTACTAAAGGAAAAAGTATTGGAAAATAGGCTAAACGTCTATTGTTATTTACAGGGTAATACTCGAGGACTGTCACGTCCTTATCAAAGGAGCGTAACGTGCTCAAAAGGCAAAAAAAATCTATTTTTTCAAAGTATTGGAAAATCTTTTTCTTTCACCATACCTGAAATATTTTACCAATTTAATCGCAAACATTTCCATTTTTACACTCGCAACAAGCCTTTAAATGCAACCATTGAATAATATTTGATTTTTAAGAAAATAATTTTCGTTATTATAATTATTATAGCCACTCACATTTTATTTTCGTGATGCGATTTTCCTTAATGAGATGATAATGAGAGGAAAAAAAATATAATTTTTACATTTTTTTAAGCCAATAATAATATCTCGAAAAAGTTCTAAATTAAACCCAATTAAAAAAACATTGTTAGTATATATCTTCCGAACGCAGCCGACCAGAGGTCTAAAATCTATGTTTTTTATTAAAACAAGGCTCCTAGTCTCCTAGACTCCTAGTTATTAGAAAAGATTCAGCTACGTCCGACTGCGTCTGTAGGCACAATTTGATTTTGAAAATGAAATTATTATTGTTATTTCTTTATTGCTTCTTCACTGCCGAAGCTGTCAAATCCATATGATGTGCATAATATCTACTACTTTTAATCTGATTTTGATGAAATTGTTAGGGATTGTACATGTTGGTACCTAGATGGTCCCTTATCAATTTTATCAAAATCAGATTAACAGTAGTAGATATTATGTCCATCATATGGATTTAACAGCTTCGGCAGTGAGGAAGCTATAAAGAAATAACAATAGTAATTTCATTTTCAAAATCAAATTGTGCCTACAGACGCAGTCGGACGTAGCTGAATATTTTCTAATAACTAGGAATCTAGGAGACTAGGAGCCTTGTTTTAATTAAAAACATAGATTTTAGACCTGTGGTCGGCTGCATTCGGAAGATATATTCCATCAACTACTTTCGCATACGCTCGCGGAAAGGTAATTTCCTTGATACACCATTATTTCAAAAACAGTTCGTCCAATTTAAACCAAAGTTTGAAAGAAAGTTGGCAATTAGTGTATAAATGATCCAGTACCTAGTTTTTCAAATTCCATTACATACTTCCGCTTACGCATTTGCAAACGTGTTTTCCTCGAAACACCTTTATTTCAAAAACAGCTCGTCCGATTCATCCTAAAGTTGGAGGAGGTTTGGAGATTAGTATAAATTTGAGATCCAGTATGAATTTTGCTAGATTCCATCTCCTACTTTCGCTTCCGCATGCTCAAACGTATTTTCCTCGACACATCTATAATTCAGAAGCAGCTTGTCCGATTTGGCCCAAAGCTGGAGAAAAAGTGGGGACTAGTGAGTAAAAATGGTGCAGTGTCAATTTCATCATATTCCATGAGTGTGTGTGTATATATATATATGATGATATCAAAATTATTTTCTGTGGCTCATAGATCGAGCTTGACAAGTTTTTTTCCGAAAAAAAGTCGATTTTCAACCACTGTGGGACGCTCAGTGATTTATGATTTTTACAGCTAAAATTGATTTATGAACTACCTAGATAAAAGTTACTTTGTGATTTTGCGGAGAGATGGAGGGTTGGCAGTTTATTTTGGGTTATATACCAGGTTCTGAATACAATGAAATTTCGAGTTTTTAACTCAAAATAAATGAAAGCTAAATAATTTTTTTTTTCTACAACTAATTATTTCTTAAGGCCAAAATATTAATATTAAAAAGAAAATATTTATTAATAGTGAAAAGAAAATTATTTATCCAATACCTTCAAAAAATAGGGTTTTTTCCGCCTTTCAACCACTATGAGGCGTGGCCTCACTTACTCCTAGTGTTGAGATTGAGGTTACATTAGGAGGGAAACAATTTAGAGAGATGAATGCATGTCCCCACCACCTTCCCTTATGCATTCGCCCCGGTTTTCGAAACGTTCATTTCTTCCTGGTAAATAATTACCAAAATAAACACAATTTTTACGTTTCCCAATGACCATAATCACGATTGCCTCTACTTTTCCAGAAAATTAACCACAATAATTACAAAACTAGGAATTTAATTTAAATAATAATGTTTCAATTGAGGAAATGAATGAAAAGTTAAAACAGTAAAGACAAAAATGAACACAATTCTATTTATTAATAAAGCTTTAAAATGAATAAAATTGGATGTTCCCCACCGCGATAATTACGATATCCTGTACTTTTCTAGATTATTAATCACAATTACTACGAATAATAAAAATTACGAAGCTAGGAATTTAATTGATTAAATTAATTATTAATTAATATAATTAATGGTACAACTTTTCAAGAGGGGCGCGTTATAACTGGCTCCTCCCGAAGGTCGTCGGACTAGCACACTCTAGCACCATTTGTGATAACCAACTGCTTTGTATTCATATTTAACATTTGTATTAATTGGAATTACTACTGCTTTAATTACATATTATTTAAAATTGTTAGTGCTGTCGACTTCCAGTGATCTGTGGAAGTTGTAGTAATAATTTAAAGGAATGATAATTTAAATTATGGTAAGGACCCGACCTCAACTGAAAAGGAACTTTTGGGGTTTGTTTATCTCTTGAGCGAGCGTAGCGAGCGGAAGCTGACAGCTGTGATCGAATTAAAGCAGCAATGATTTAAATTACGGTAAGACCCCGATCTCAAATGAAAAGGATCTGTTGCTGTTTTGTTTATTTTTTGGGCGAACGTAATGAGCGGAAGTCGAAAGCACTAATAATTTTAAATAATATCTAATTTAAGCAGTAATAGTTTTAATAATTCCAATGAACACGAATGTTACAATTGAATGCAAAGCAGTTAGTTAGTACAAATGGCGCTAGAGCATGCTAGTCCGGCGAACTTCGGGAGGAACCAGTGATAGCGCGCCCCTCTAGTAAAGTTTATTTTGTGTATCCTACAATTGAATGATAAGTTTTAATAAATTGCAATCATTGTTGCAACTGTTTGATTTTTCAATAATTGTATACTCAAATGGTGTACTTGAAAATATGGTATTACCACCAGACTGAATTTACCTTTGCTTGTAAGAAAAACATAACTCCTTAACTAAATTATTGTCTATTGGAGTATTATCTGTAACATATGTAGTATAATGCACAGGCTACTATGATGCTTGCCTTGCAACCAAGTATGATCTATTGATATTGATAGTTATCTTGTTTATCTCTAGTGAAATACTGTAATGTGACCAAGGCATGCAATCTGATCAACCTTCTTGAACTTGAAGAGAACACCCTCTAGAAACTCCTATAGCTGAAAATTAGGTCAGGTTTCTAGGCATGTATGTAGTTTTTTCTTAACTGATTTCTAACCATTCTTTGGAGCAGCTCACACAAGATCTGAAACTCTTTCTAATCTAAATTCTGATCCGCTAACGACTAAAAGGTAATAAAAATATATCTCATTTGATTGAAAATTTGTTTGATTGATTATTTATTATTGGTGATAATAAAAGGCCTTAGAGAAAATCTCATCTCTCAAAAGATCCATATGGGTCGTGGTGAGAAAGGGTTGCCCACCCCTGTATAATAATAATAACAGAGAAAATAATATCGGAAAGGATATTGTACAAACACTCAAGAAACACCATGCCAGTTAATTGCAGCAGTTCAAAATATTACCCTTTTCTTGTATGCACCAATGCCAACAGATTATACTCGGATGTAGCGCAAATATCATAGCAGCCTGTGCATTATACTATTTTTTCGTGGTTAGTAATTGATTAGAAAATAAAACCAACTATTGACCAAAACTTACACACTCTTTATACCGCTTTCTTAATAACTTTCACGAACATAACAACAGATGAAAAAACGATCTGACCACGGCTTACATGACCATTAGGAGAAGACTAAAACGGAGCTGGATGAGAGATTGTTTAGCTTCCTGCAATGATACTTTATTATTAATTGTGATTGTTTTCATTTCTTTTGGAAGTTTGAAAGTGGGACAGTTACGATCCAGTGCATTATGTGGGCCTTCACAATTTAGACATTCAGGTGGCAAGTTAAATCTTTCATTTTCACCATGTTTAGTATTTCCACACTTAACGCATACGACTTCTTTTTTACACGAGTGTGTTGGATGGCAATTAAAATTAAAACATCGTAAAAGGTTCGGGATATACGGTTGGACTTTTATGATTTCATAGCCCATTTGAATCGTTTCAGGTGGTTTCGGTGTCGGAACGTAATTATGTATGTGTTTGTTAATATCTCATTGCCTGCTTTTTTTTTTTTTTTTTTTATTCTTGCTATATCCTTTATAATAGGGAACAATTCCTGCTTTGTTTTCTCAATTTCGAGATATTGAAAGTCAAAACATCATATAACGCACTTACTGTATTTTAGTGGGCTATGGGGACTAAACTGGATTGGAAATTGACCTATAAAATCCTTACATAACATTAGGGTTTCTAATTGTTTCCCGTTTAATGTTTGTATCAATAATGAACCGTCCTTTAATTGTTTCATATTTTTAACGTTTCCAATCAGGTTTGTTGTGAATTTATGAAGAAAAAAGGGAGATATTTTTTAAAATCTTCTTCGTCCGTTCTTTTCATTAGTATTTATGTAGGGCTTACTTTTATTGGAGCTTGTGGAATAATTTTTTCAGGAGGGATTTTCAGTCGGGTCCGAGCCCGTTTTGTACTACTAGGGGGGTTTAGATGGTCCTCCCATTTCTTATGGGCTTAAATTAAATGTTAATAAGATAAAATGAAGTAAGAAAAAATAAATAGAATAAGGTGGATAAATAGACAATAAACACAAAATATAAGTTAATAAGTAAAAAATAGCAAAGTAAGAAAAAATCTTATCTGTAAACTGATCCTGTAAGGAGCAATTAGAGCTACGACCGTTCGAGCCGGATTCTAAACAGAGACTCGATTTTTTAGAGGAGATAAACTAATGTGGTATATGAATGAAGGATGTGGTATATAATGTTGGAGATAAGCTGAGTAAATTGGGCATCTAAAAAAAAATTTGGATAAGATCTTCTTATTTCTTTAAATAACAGAGTTTGCAGTATTCTTTCTGGTAGAAAATACATATAATTATGAAATATAATATATATATATATATATATATATATATATATATATATATATATATATATATATATATAATAAATATTATTATGATTTTAAACAATGTAGTGGGAGGGAGGAGGGGGTTCAGTCTTAAGCAACTATCCAAGAAGTATCTTTTTTTACATACATAACTATATGTTTAGAGCCAAAAAAAAAAATTTGTTTTATTTGTATATAACACTTAATGAAAAATTAATTAAAAAAGGATTAATGTTAGAATATAATTGGAAAATTTCAAAGACAAGCCTTAAGTCTCACAAATACCAATACGTTCAACAAGGTCTTTGTGTAGTTGATCATATATATATAATTCATATGTGTATTTATGTAGATTATTATTTTCCAAAAGAATGCTTTTTTTTTTTCTCTTTACTTTGTGTTATAATTTAGATTATTTTAAATGTCAATTGACTGTTATTAATGTAGTCTTTGGCCAGACATTTTTTCTGTTTTCTTTTTTACTTGCACATACTTGTTATTCTTAAGGGACCTAGTCCCAGAATAGAGTTTATTTTTCTATTTTATTCTTTGCTCCTGAAACCAAGCAACATTGTACTGGCCCATTTTTTGACGTAGCACAAGACTTTGACCATGTATGGCACGTCAAGTTCATAACCCATTTACCCCGACCCATTTAAGGCTTAAAGGTGCCTCTACAGATTTGCCAATCCTAGGAAAATCAGATGTTTAAAGGGGTAATTTTGCTCGGCTTGGATTTACTTCTCTGTGTTGGAGTGCTATCGAGTAGCGCTTCGGCTGTCAATGAAGAAGGATCTACGTCTGGCCGCTCTGTGGGATTATCCCCACCTATTGTAGTCTTCTTCAGAGCTCAGTCTGCTCCCAGGCACCGGTGAGGTAAGGTGTGTTTTTTTTAGTTGTCCGTCATTATCGGTGTGCTGGCGCTAGTGAGCGCGTGTGGGTGAGTTCCGAGGGACACTAAGTGGCGAATCGGGACGCCCAGAGGACAGGAGGGTAAACAAAAAAAAAAAAATTATAATTTTTTTTTTATCCGGTGTTATTTTTATTTTAGTGTTTCCGTTTTTATTTATTTTTGACTTAGAGTGAGTGCTGGACAGGAGGTCATTTGACCGAAATTTGTTATTAGACATTAGATGGTGGCCAACTCGATTAGCGATGCCGTCGGAGCTACTTACGACGAGGAGATGAAGAAGTGGGTCTCCCCAACTGTGCATAGGGTTGACAAGATGATCGACACCCTAAAGTTGTCAAAAGAGGAGACCCAGATATTGAAGCATACAGCTCAGACCCGGGCAGAAGAGAGGAAGGGGAAAGGAAAGGACCCTGGAGGCGTGGCGGGTCCATCTAGGAATCAAGTGGCACAGGCTCCTAGGGCCCAGACAGGAGAACGTGAAACGGTCAAACGCGTGACCTTGGTCACGGAAACGACCGAAGATGAAGAAGAGGGGCCGTGGATAGAGGCAAGGAAGAAAAAAAGGCCGAGACCCAGGGGTAGAGCCGAGGAGGAGAAGAAGAAGCAGAAGGCACCTCGAAAGAAGACTTTTGCGGACGTGCTGGCGAAAGTGGCTCTTAAGTCGGTCCCCAAACCCCAGGAAGAGATAATCACCTACATCACGGTGAAGGGGAAGGGGACCGACGGTAACTGGTCCCCCAGTAAGATTTTTGAACAACTCCCATCCAAGGAGGTCCTTGAGGCCATTGGGGCAAAGGCCAAAATAGAAAAAGTAACAAGGTCTGGTGCGGTCCTGGTAAAGACGGAAGGGGCCGACCAGGCCAGGAAGATTTTAAGCTGGGGCAAAATGGCGGAAAAGGGACTCGAGGTGAGCCTTGCCAAGACGAGGTGGCCCCGAATAGAGGTCAGAAGGGTCCCCAAACACTGGGAAGAAGAGACGCTGGAGAGATACCTGTGGGGGAAGATCCCACAGGTAAAGTGTGAGGAGAAAGAGAGGAGGGGGTGGATGAGACCCTGCTTCTCCACCCCAGTGAGAAGTGGACTCACGAAGAGTTGGGTGATGGAGACCCACCCATCCATCAGACTAGCGTTAATGGAGCTGTCTGAGAATGACGTCAGCGGAGGATGGTGGAGCCTCTCCATGAGAGACTACCTCGACCCCCCGCTCTGCCTAAAGTGCCAAGACTATGGCCACCCGGCGAAGTCCTGCAGCAAGGAGACTGCGTGCAGATGGTGCACAGATACCGGGCACAAGGCAAGTGAGTGCCCAGGGAGGGCCAGAGGAGCCGCCCCTTGTTGCAGGAACTGCAAGGCGAAGGGCAGAGAGGGGAAGGATCTCCAGTATTGTGCAGGCAGCAGGGAGTGCCCGATACACCTGGTGATGATGGAGGGGCTGGCGAAGCGGACACGGTATGCGTAGGCTGCAGATCCTGCAGGTCAACATGGGCCGAAGACGAATTGTCGCGGATGAGTTACGTACTATCGCCCGGAACATTGACATCATGGCGATCCAGGAGCCATGGTGTCAGAAAAACGTGGTCGCCGGATATGGTGTAGCGTCGAGGGTGGTCGCTCTGAGCAGTGGAGGGAGGAGGCCCAGAGCGGCAATAGTGATTGTCAATCCTGCCCTCGACGTGATGGAACTGAAAAATTTCACCACGGCAGATCAGGCGGCATGTTATGTAAGATGGGGCGGCATCACGTTCGCCCTCGTGTCCACGTACATGCCGCCGAGACCAGCTAACGCCGAGGATAGTATAGCTGCCGTGGAGGCTGTCGCGCAAAGGTATAGAAACGTGATAGTCTGTTCCGACACCAACTCGTGGAGCACGGCCTGGGGTTCAGTGCGCACAGATGCCAGAGGAAGAGCCGTAGAAGAGAGCCTGGCGAGGTGTCAACTCGTGGTCATCAACGAGCCTTCTGGCCCCACATTTGTTGGAGCGAGGGGCCAGAGTTGGATCGACGTGACACTCGCCACGGCTACCATGGCGCGGCGCATTGCGGACTGGACCCTACGGTCCGACACGAGCTCCGACCACCGGGTCATCGCCTTCAGTGTGGTGCAGGAGGAAGGTGGGAACGCCCTAGAAGTGGACAAGGGCTTTGTGACCCGATCGGCGGACTGGAGGGCCTTCTCCAGGGAACTGGAGGGTGTGCTCGCGGATAGAGAGTGGGAAGAGATGGCGCCGATAGAGGAGGAGTCAGAGATTGACCACAGGGTGGCAATGCTGACGGGCGCCATCACAGAAGCGGCGAGTATATCCCTCCGACGCCGAAGAGCGAGAGTACGTCCGGTCCCATGGTGGACGCCGGCCCTAACCCAACTGAAGAGGGAATATTATAGGGCCAGGCGTAGGTACCAGGAGTGCAGAGACGACGAGAGGAGATCTGCACTCCGCGAAGAAACCAAGCGTAGGTATAGGGTGTACCGAAACGGCGTGCGTCACCAGAAGAAGAGGTCCTGGGACGAATTTATTGTCGAAGAAACGGACAAGAACCCCTGGGGAATACCGTACAGGGTGGCGATGGGCAAGGTGAAGCCCCTCACGATGGTGGCTTCCCTCAGAGTAGGTGGAGCCCTGGCAACCACCCTGGAGGATGCGGCTACGATGTACATAGACTTTACGTACCCCAGGGACGACCCGTCCCAGGACAGCGAAGTGGACGCCATTGTGAGACGCACCACGGAATACCCGCCTGGTACCGACCTATGCCCACCATGGGATATATGGGACATTCGTCTTGCCGTGGAGAAGCAGAGGATCGGAAGAGCTCCAGGTCTGGACGGAGTAGACGCTGCGGTCCTCAGGAATAGTGCCCCGTACGTGGAGGAGGAGCTCCTCCGGATTTTCAATGATTGTTTGGAGAGGGGGTACTTTCCAAGCAAGTGGAGGATCGCAGACTTGAGACTGCTCTACAAGGGAGGAGGGAGAGACAAAGAATCGCCTAAGGCATACAGGCCGATATGCCTCCTCCCTGTCGTCAGCAAAGTCCTGGAGCATCTGATCGTAACGCGTCTTCGCCCGATCCTCAGTGCAGCTAGTCATCCACGGCAATTCGGCTCGACCCGTGGCAAGGGAACCACAGATGCGCTGCTGAGAGTGCGTAGGGACGTGGAGGAGAGGGCGGAGAAATATGTCATGTTGGTGCTCTTCGACATATCCTCCGCCTTCGACAGTGTGTGGTGGCCCTACGTACTCCAACGGCTGCAGGAGATCGACACCCCCAGCAATTTGTACTCGCTCGTTAGTAGTTACCTCAGTAACAGGAGCGTAAAGATCAGAGGTAGCTACTATGAGGTAGAGCGAAGGATTGAAAGAGGTTGTCCGCAGGGCGCTGTCCTGGGTCCGGTCCTGTGGAAGCTTGTCTTCGACCAGCTGCTGGGGGAATTAGAGGAGAGAGGGTTCCTTGCCACGGCCTACGTCGACGACCTGGCGGTCATAGTGGCCGAGAACAGCAGAGCCAGATTGAAGACACAGGCAGAGAGGTGCGCCAGTCTCGTGTCGGAATGGTGCGTGAGGAGGAAGCTGAGCATGGCCGCATCCAAGACCCAGGCCATGCTCGTAAGAGGCTCTACAGACAGGGCTCACCCTATCATACTGGACATAGATGGCCAGAGAGTGAGGATGGATGAGGAGGTGACCTACTTAGGATTGAAGATGAGGAGAAGATTTGACGTCACCCCTCACCTAGACTACCTGAAGGATAGGGTGACCCGGTCTATCAATGGCTTATACAGGATTGGGGGTGCGTTCTGGGGCATCAGGTATCCCGCCACGATGACCATTTACAAAGGCGTGGTCATGGGTATCCTGAGATACGCATCCCCAGCGTGGAGCCAACACCTCACGCAGCTGCAGAGAAGGAGATTGGCCACAATTCACAGACTGGCTCTGCTTAGGGTCACTAAGGCCTATAGAACGGTGTCTCATGAGGCGGTGCAGGTTCTAGCTGGAGCGATGCCCCTGGACCTCGTCCTCAAGGAGGACAGGATAAAGTACGATGTGAAGAGGCAGGGGCTTGACGCGCTACCGGGGGGACTCCGGGACAGAGTTCGCGAGACCCCTAATGAATGGAAGAGGATATTGAGGGAGGACATTATCGAAGAGTGGAATGGACGGTGGATAGGGAGTCAGAAGGGAGCTACCCTAAGGAAGTTCTTCCCCACCGTCCAAGAAAGGCTGAAGGCGAGATGGATCCTCCCTGATTACTGGGTCTCGCAGATGCTGACAGGGCATGGAGGTTTCCGAGGGAAACTACAGGAACACGGAAAGGACATAGACCCTCGGTGCCCCACCTGTGGAGTCCCTGAAACTGCAGAGCACGTGATCGTGTACTGCACCGCAGTAGAAGGACACCGAGCCAGGTTGTCGAGAAGTAACGGGATCTTCGCCCTCGCCGAGTCGGACTTCCCCCGTCTGATGGAGGAGGAGGCATACCCCTCCTTCAAGGACTTCATATACGGGTGGAAGGAGGTGGTCGGCCCTGAGCACTTCACCCTGGGAAGGGTCAGACCACCCGACGGCGGTGAGTCTCAAGAGGTATGATACCGAACGGATGCAGACTGGAGGAGATGGGATCCGGACGGATGCAGTGGACCAGGAGGGCTGGACCAGTATCCGGACGGATGCGGCTGACCAGGAGGGCTGGACGGCACCGGGCGGATCCGGACTGGAACCGGACGGATGCAGAGCGCCGGAAGGGCTGGCCACGCCGCACGGCAGAGGATAAGGTGCAGCCCTAAGGTGCGCAAGCACGCACCGGGCTGCATCACAGTAGCAGGAAAAAGGAAAAAAAAAAAAAAAAAAAAAAATATTCTCCACAATTAAAAGTTTTCACAATTGTAAAATAAGAATTTTTAAAATAAAGTGTTGATTTATGGGAGCAGTGGCATGCGCTATCCCAGCGCACTACCCCACTGCTCCTGAACCCTGTATGCCAGAAATGGCTAGGAAGGGAGAATAAAAAAAAAAAATAAAAAAATAAAAAAAAAAAAAAAAAAAAAAAAAAAGGAGTGCTATCCGGCTACCTATGCGGTAAGTACCACATCAGCGCTAGAGTTGCGCCCACATCTTTGTGCATAAATTATATATTTAAATGTTTTTATTTTATATAAATAAAACTAACAGCCGACAAAAGTTGGAACAGCCGAAATATTAGCGCGTGGATAGCTTAGTTTGCTAAGCTTCTGTTAACCCCATTTACATTTATGCCGTTTGGTTTAGAGTTCGATTTGCCTAAGCTTGGAAAATGTGTAAAGGCACCTTAAGATGCGTTTATGTCTTAGCCAAACCTTGGCAAATCAAACATGCGAAGGAGTTAGTTTTGCTTGGCTTATCTTTGTTTGAGTACGGTCCGGTTCTTGCGGGAAGCACCACATAAGCGCTAGTATTGCATCCACATAACGGTGTATTTATGTAGATTATATATTGTTATGTTATTATTTTATATTTAAAAGGTTTCTTTATAAAATAAAAATAGTTTAAATCGAAATTGACGGCCGACAATGGACAATAGCGGGTGGAAAGGGTAGTTTGCTAAGCTTCTGTAAATCTTTATTAACAAAGTCGATGAATGCATGTCTTAAAAATAACTTGATTACACAGAAGTACAAGTTACATTATATAAATAATGAGCTACTGAGTGCTAACTACAGATAGACTCTAAAGATATTATAACTAGACTTAAAACTATACTTAAAGCTAACATAATTATCTTACATTCTAATTCTACATTCTAATACTGATTCTTATTCTAATACTACATTCTAATACTTATTCTATACTGATTCTTACATTGTGATACTGATTGATCTGTCCATTTCAAATAGGCTTTTATACATACAATAGGAGAAGAGATGATTAAGGAAATAAAACTTGTTTTAACGCTGATAACCAGGAAGCATAACAATAACTTCCTGGGTTATAAACCCTATTTGATAACTAATACTTCCTGGGTCAATGGCATGTGTTAACTCCTCCCTCCTTTATGAAAAAAACGAATTATCATGAACTTTTTTTTTAAAAGTATTAAGTAGGTATTTAGGTAGGAAGTAGTTCTTGGATCAAATTATACAGGATATACAAGTACTGTGGATAGTGTAGGTTCATTCGGAATGGGATTTTTAGTATAAAAAACCTATCTTTACATTATTATGAAACTGACTAATACACCACATCTTGTTTTTAAAGTTTTTGTCAAAATTGTTTACATTTTCTAGTCTGTAATAAAATATAATTACAAATGGTAATGAGTATACATAAATGAAATAACTATACACATTGAATCTACTTGAAACTTTCTAATATTAGACACGTAACATCCAAAAAAAACACTAAAACTTTACATTATACAATTATATAAAATCACTTAAGCTACTTATGCCAAGTTATATTTTATAAGAAAATGTTATGTCCAATTCTTTTTATATAATTAAAAATTATTTTGACTGAGCTTCTAACAAATAAATGATTTAATTACACTTATAACTCTAATTACAAATAAAAATGCATCATTTCTACATTTTGAAACGTACATCAAATTATAAATTATACCTTTTGTTTATAATAGAAATAATAATAATGTAAATATAGTTATACATTTTTTATAAGGATATATAACACTTAAACATTCTTCAGAAACAATAATTATATATAGGAGTTAGATCTAACCTTTTTTATATTCTTTATATTTAGTTCAAATTTAACATTTATGCCTTTTTTTAACTATTTAAAAGAAAGGGTCAATGATTTTTTTTTGTTAAAACAATGATTTACTGACTAATTATATTCATAAGGGATTTAAAAAGAACCGGCTGCATAACTAGGAACCCCCTCTTTCTCCTGAAAAGCCTTTTTTGCCTTTCAGTGCATGTTTATTCAAAACAATTAGTCCTATCCGCCCAGGGCCGAAAATAAGGGGGGTAACTGTAAAAAATATTTTCAGTGCATTTCAGATCCTGCCATTTATAAAAGTGAACAATGATTAATGTTTTACGCTACGATTTCAGTGGGATTAATAGGAATAAAACAACGAACACGTAAATCAGGCTTGTTGCTCAACAGAAAGAACAGAGATAGATACCTAGTGAAAAGATACGTCTTAAAAATTATAAAACAAAGCCGATTAACTTGGTCCCTCTAATAACTTGCTTGTTTGTTTTAGGTGAAAAAGCGAATGATCAGTGGTGGATCCAGGGTGGGAGGGGGTAAAGGGGGTGATCACCCCGGACCCCACGCCATTGGAAAATAGAATAAATTACATAAACATTACAGACGAATTTATAGTTTTAGGAGCCCCGTACTCGCCCTTCCTCTTGGGGGATATTCCGTATCTCCCAGAACCCCTAACAGCCCTCCACTCTAACCAAGGGGGGCTCTGCAAAGCCTAGATCCGCTTCTGCGAATGATTATAGGGTAATGACTACCGAAGCAGTAAAAAAACTGCTGATAGCCTCAATACTTTTGAAGAAATAACTTGATGGTAATGACTCTTATGTATTAAATCAGTCTAATATTAATTTAATTTTATTGAATAGTATAATAGATTTTGATTCAAGTTTGTAGTGTTACTAATTTTATAATACAAATTCAAGAGTCCAACAGTGCCTGGTTTGGAATGGTATTCGATTCCTTTGAAAAACTTATACATTTTACTGTAAACTTATTTCTCTGTTCGAAATTCTTATAAATTAGAATAACTTTTTGTCGACAAAGGTGTGACATTGAGATTTATTGCATGGAATGAAAAAACTCTGTACCTTGATTTTTTCCTTCTAAATCATACAGGTAATATGGAAAAATTTAATCGGCACTTGTAAACATTTATGAATTGCCGGATTTAGGTCATGAAATTCGTGAGGTTTTGCGCTATTATTAAAAAAAAAAAAGGCTTTAGCGCTACAAACCGGTCGGGAAGGACTCAGTTTATACACAAATTGGACAGTTTTAATTTTAATTTTTATATATAAAAACATTAAAAATAAGTCTCGCTAGGAGCGTCCTCAAAAATCGAATTGGTGGATGGCATTGAATTATTTTCTCAGAGATGAGCTCGTGTGATAAAAATGGACGATCATATTTAGAGTACTAAGCAAAATAATTAAGTGTACTGACAATTTTTTAAAATAATTGTAAACAACGCAAAAACTTTATTTACATACATGAAACACAATAAAAAACGTTGTAACCTTCTTGGAATCAGGGACGGATCTAGGGGGAAGAGAGCAAAAGAGGGCACTTGCCCCGGGCGGCAGAATTTAGGGAGCGGGTTTTAAGGGATTTTTAAAAATCATTTTTTATGCTAGTTTATGCACAATTTTAATTAATACAATAGAACAAAGCTCTCCAGGCCTAAAGAGAAAGTGTTGTTATTTATTGGAAAAGTTCGCTTGAGACTTTTTTTGTGGGAAATGACTAATTATGAATATAATATCGTATCAAGAAAAAAAATATTTATCGAAGAGCTGGCCCAAAAAGTGTTCATAGTTATAATATAACTACAAATGTACAAGGATCCTGCGCAAAAATGTCACGATTCCACCAACGCCTCTTTTGCTTCTTTTCAACCCACAATTAGCTCTCTGCGCAAGCAGCGATCCCAACAAGGTCAGCCATATATAGCAACTTATAGTTGTAACAAATTTTTATTTATTTTTTGGAAAACCGACATCAGATTTAAGTTTGTAACATTAACAACATTATAGAACCAATTTTAAACGTGAAAAAAGTATTGATTTTTTACACTCGAACGTTTTAATTTCTTTTTCCGTTAATGACAGAAGATATTTTATATATTTTAGTGAACAAAATTAGGTATTACGATGTGTATTAAAATTACGATTTAATTATGGGTCTCTTGTTGACCTCTTGGAAAAGTTCGAACTTCATGAACAAACTTCCACGAAAAATGATTAAAAACGAGTTCATTATTAGGGGAAAATGGTGGTAAGATGGAACTCTGCGAGTTGTATGAAACCCCTTAATATCTTGGAAGTAAGTGATAATGAGTTAACAGTATCTGCCCCAATTTGTAGCTGAGGACTAATGTGCAGAGCAGGTTGGTAGTTC
This sequence comes from Rhaphigaster nebulosa, assembly GCA_948150685.1. Taxonomy (NCBI): domain Eukaryota; kingdom Metazoa; phylum Arthropoda; class Insecta; order Hemiptera; family Pentatomidae; genus Rhaphigaster; species Rhaphigaster nebulosa. The sequence continues at coordinate 85,128,717 of OX411307.1, read as the reverse complement.
ATGGTTCATCAGGGGTGTTCATGGAAAGTTCAATTTTTTTTTTTTTTTTTATTGATTCTTTAAAACTTTGAGAAGATAAATTCGAACTGTTATTTTGTCCTGTTAACAATAAAATGGCATGTATCCGCACTGTACATCAATTCAAAGGGATTTATTGCAGCGATTTTCATTCCTGAATCAGTTCTTATGTCTCACAATTGTTTTAGTATACAAATCAATTTGGTATATGGAACCCCATAGGTGCTAGTTATATGGAACCGGGTTCAACCAAATCTCTCTTCAAAACAGCTTCAAGAAACACTATGGAGAATTAACTAGTGCGTTTTAAAGTGACGAATATAAAAACCGCATTTTTTCACATTTGAAAGTTGGACATGGTAGAGATGATAATACCACTTCCTTATTATGATATTACTGTTATCTTTAGCAAATTATTCATTATTCCCACAATCTCTTTTTGGAATTCTTTACCGATTTCTACTCATGAATCGTCCTCTACATCTGCCTTCAAACACCACTCAACCCTACACCTGCTTGATAATATAATTATTAGCTGATTTAAATAATAAATATTGGTAGATAGTCCATAAGTGCCTTTTGGTGATAAGGATATTTTGTCCGATAATAAAAGTTATTTTTCATTTCATTTCACTAACCAGAAAACTACTAATTATTTTTAAACAAAAAGAAAAACACCTTTACATAAATATACATTTGAGTATACTTAGATTATATTTCTACATTCATTAATAGAAACTAGACTTCCAGTAGCGGATATTACCTTCTCTTGCTTGAATGACTGCCTTAAGCCTTCTTAACATATCACATAAAAGTTGTTTACAACAGTGTCATTCCCTCCAAAGTCTCCTCTAAACCTGTCCTAGCTCCTGCACTTTTTTAAAAAACGTATGGAGAAAACTTTTTCTTATTCGCTGAGCTAATTAAGATATTAATATTATACTAATTAGGATATATTAATAATAAACTAACTAAGGGTTTAATATAGCCAGCTCGTAACACTTACTAAATTTCAATCCAATATTTCTGCGATGACTTGACAAACGTGTGAGATACCGGATAAAACACTCCTAAAAACTTACAGAGCTAAGAACAGTTTGAGTAGCATTCCGATGTAGTTGGTACATAGTTTGCTAGGAGTGGTGGAGCATATTCTTGCATAAAAAAAAAATAATAACTTTCTCCAATAATGAAAGTAAAATAACATATTAGTCAAGGATATAACGTATGAACAACTCTGTTACTGCATTCCTCCAGTATTTTTAAAGTCGAATTAACACTTATCTGCAGCAGAAAAAACTTGCACGTCCATCGTGCACATAGCTTATAACGTGGCTCATCATTTGAAAAGTAAGCATTCCTCTATTCTTTTTCGTTTCCCGTTATATGCCATCTAGATAATTAGAGGAAGACGCTTCGATGATTTAGGGTTAGTAGTTGTGGGTGGTCTTCTCGGTCTTGAGCTCGTTTCAGTAAATCTTCTTTTAACAATTGCCAATAGTAACTGCAACATCACGAGGTCGTTAAGTTGGTTCAGAAACTAACCGAAAGCGTATCGTTATTAAATACAAGATACTTAAACACAATCACCAGAATGAACTTGGCAGATATTTGGGCAGATGAATTAGCTTCTTATCGACTTTTTGTGGATCAGAGCAGCTTTAGTGGAGAGATGAAAGGAAATCAAGCAAGAAATAGAGAGTTTTATTCAAAGCATGTTTGAAGACTTGAAATACTATTTAAATGCCGGCTTGAATTGTATACTTACTATTTGTTTTCGTGGAGAGTCTTAATACAAATAGTGTTGTGTTCGATTCAACATAGTTACAAATTAATAAATGACAATAAATATACGGATGTAATGATCAAAAAAAAATTAAATTTACATAAGAAGATAAATGCAATATAATAAATTTGTAAATAAATAAACAAAAAAAATTGGTATAGAAGAAAAAGAATTCGGAGGAAGGATTTAACTAGAAGGACTTTTAGGGCCCAGAAATCGATTGGCGTAATCCTTTACCCCAGGAAAATTGCTAATCAGTTAAAGACATCGGTATGAATGTGTTTAAGATGAATTATTTTATATTAATTTAACTTAATTTCTTTATCTTGATAATTTCATTATGTTGCCAGTAATTCATTTTCTTATTTATTATTGTTTCTGTATTTATTTTATGCTTTTATTATCATTATTTTTATTTATTTCATTCACTTATTTTCGGTTACTTTTTATTTTTAGGATAAATTATTAAACACAATCTAGTAACTAGTAATTATTAAACACAAAAGCTAGTAGCTATTGTCCTTATGTGTGGCAGGATGAATTATTTAATAATATAAAACAATTTATCGAGAAAAAATATTGAGTAAAGAACCAAGCAGGCCGGAGGGGAAAAATGCGAATGAAAAAGAGCAGAACACGTAATATTAAGCTGAACTAACAAATCGTTCTAATTTATACCAATAAAATCTCATCCAAAGAAATGATTTTCTTTATGAACAACGGGCCATTAATTATTTTATTATTCAATGACAATTAATTTTTTATTAATAATAATAAGTAAAATTTTTGTAAAGTACATGAATGTGCAATATATTGTACGACTATTGTATTTTTTACGTGAAACATCTAATCCGGCGGGTCAGACCGGCTGTTGGCGAGGCGACACGTCTACGCGGGCTCGGCGTTCCCCCATCTCTCACCGCGCTGAGCTCGTATACCTCTATATGTAGGTGAGCACGTCGTATATGTCGTACGCTCACTGGTACGGCTGTATGCAGTGTTGTTGTTCACTGTATTTTATTTGAAAGTAATAACTGTAACAATAAAATATGAGCGACAGTGATATGAAAGTGAGCAGCCTCTTGTAAAGAAAGAAAAATTACACTATGAAACAAATCAAATTATTCAAGTCAAGAGTAAGTTAATTATTAATTTTTTTAAACGCAACAATTTCGATACTAATATATTAAGTATAATTTATTATTAATAAACCAGTTTTCCTGTAAAAATCAATAGCTTTGTTTTTGAAATATAATAAAAAAAATTATAATTATACATGCACATTACATATGTATAATTTATATGTGTTTATACCAATTTGCTTCACTTGCTGTTACTCACGCGTAGAGGGATTTTCTCACAAAACACGACTTGCTGTTTTCGGAATAAAATATATCTCGTAATCGGAACGATAATGTGCCCGTTTATCAATAAATATATTGTTAAATAGTTCATTAGAAGGTATTACAAAGTCGGGGAAAAGTAAGGAAAAGGAGCAAGCCAGCGGTTTTTCTATAAAGAATAATTTTTCTTAATGAAATATTTCGTTTTAGTTTATGTCATATTTTTTGATTTTGTCATATTTATTTATTTTAATAAACCATCCTTTCATGCATATTTTAATGCAAAATAGTTTCGATGTTTCACTTCTGCCAGGCGCCCTGTTACGGCTCATTTTTTTTCATCCAAGTTAATTAGTAAAATTATTTAAAAAAAAATATTAACCGAGAATGAAAACAAGTTACAACATATTAAGAGAGTAAATAAATAGGAACAAATAAAATTCATATGCTTAAAAGTTTCACAATGATGATACTTTATACATTCAAACATTTAAACATATCAAATATGTTACATAAAACGATAAAGTTAAATAGAAATAAAAATATGGAACATTAAAAAAAGAAACATAAACTTTTATTTATATTAATGAAATATTTGCGAATATTTATACTTTTTAAACGATGAACTGTTTTAGTATCCATAATAAAAGCTCTAATGAAAAAATCTTATACAAATGATAATAATTGCCCTCATATAAACTAGTTATAAAAAAAAAATAGTAATAATTTCAAGCAAAGCCATACAATTCAGTGCACTTCTTTGTGTGAAAGAATTAGGATAATTTGTTTCCGTTTCTTGGTAAAGAGAATCAACTCAGTCTTACTTGGATTTACCGAGTGTCTAACTTTATTACATCAAGTCTGAACAATATTGCATGCGCTCAAAGATGGTGGTAATAAACTTACCTGTTATGAGGATTACTCCATCATCTGCGAACCCCTGGGCAGAGAATCCAGCATCCTCTAGCCTTCTCAACAGTTTATCCATTACAAGGCACCAGAGCAGTGGTGAGATGCAACTCCCTTGAGGACAACCTGTGAAGGCCTGCGCCTCTAGTCTCGTGCCCTCCTCTGAGACGACAATTGTTCTGTTCTTTAAAAGAAATCCGACCCATCTGACTATCGCAGCTGGGACAGATATTTCTTTTATAGCTTTGCAAACTTCCTCAGGCCTGGTCCTGTCACATGCCCCTTCAACATCGAAAAAGAGCTCTAAGGCGGATTCTTTGTATAGCAAGGCCTTTTCTATTTTTCCTAGAAGAGAATGTAGGGCAGTTTCTGTTGATTTTCGCTGGAGATATGTATGCTGTTTAGGGTGAAGGGGATGGAGTGGTAGTACCTTGCTTGTAAGATGTACTGCTACCAGCTTCTCCAGGATCTTAAAAAGAAAGGAGGATAGGCTAATAGGTCGAAAAGCTTTAGCGACGCCATAATCCTCCTTACTATTCTTTGGAATAAAAGCTATTACAGATTTCCTCCAGGATTCTAGAATGTACCCGATGGCAGAGGCTCCTAGTGCTCTGATTCGGGGGAGCAGAGCATTGAGGCCCTCATTAAGCATGCATGGAAGAATACCGTCGGGCCTTATACGGCTTGAGCTCCCCGACAGCCCACCTAATGGCCCCATCACTGACTACGGACTCCGCTAGAGCCCAATCCTCGTCTTTATCACTAGTTTCGCTGCCAGGGTAGATACCTAAAGGATTGACTAAAGTATTAATACTGCAACCAGGAAAGTGGGTCTCCATTAGGTGGGACAAAGTTTCCACCAAGCTGGAGGTCCAGAGACCGTTGGGTTTCCTTAAGGCTCCCAGTGACTGCTGGGCGTCATTCCCAAGCATCTTAACAAGACGAGGGGCTTCAGGCGTGCTTTCTATATTGCTGCATAATTTACGCCAGCCATCCCGTTTATGCTTCCTGATTTCCTTTGTATATACGTTAGAGTAACGTAACTGTAACTTGAGAAATTTAAGATTTTGTCGAAGGGTCAGGTACCCTCCTTATAGTATGTAACCTTCACAGCGATGAAATAACTTTCTTAATATTTACATAACCGTTACTATATTATAAAACATAAACAAATAGGTAGGGCTTTTTACTCTTATAACCGCTTTTGGACTTTGAACTGGTAATCCTCTATCTTTACTCATCTCGCTGAAACATAAACAAAAAAACTTTTCAATCTCTCGTAGTTTATACTATTAAAACGCCTTAAAAAGGATTAACTATTAAATTCTTAAAGTTTCCCTATAATTTAAACACAATGATATAGATCCTTTTAATCCTTTCATAATATCTGGATAGGTGACCTCAATATTATTAGCCAAAGTTTTGTACCTTTTACAGTTCTCAATGTTTAAATTTTATACAATCTTCCTAATTTTTATCTTTACCTACCAACATATCTTTTTTAAATTTTCTATAACCTTTTCAATGTTTATACATTTTCTATTTTAGAAGCCCTATATATTTGTTTATTTTGTAGAGATTAACAGTTCAAAGTCCATTGTTTACTTTCAAAGGAAGGATTAAGATATAGAACATTATTGCGAAAGCTAAATTTATTTACTTTTTTAGCGGAAGGATTAACAAGTCCTAAATCATTCTTTATGATTTGGTATTAACAGCTCAAAGTCCAAATGCTGTTACAGGATTAAGGAGCCCTATTATTTATTTATGTTTTTGGAGTGATGGAACGATGGAACGATGGAGAGATATCTATAAGGTGCGTGGACCTGACCCATCCATGGGTGGAGGGAATAAACCTTGTGGGCGGAGCATAGGTCAGAAGGCGCCATAGGTCTCGTAACTGAATCACGTGACTAAAAACTTATTATGGGTCAGGTCTAGCCACCTTATAGATATCTCTCCATCGTTCCATAGTTCCATCGCTCCATCACTCCATCGTTCCATCACTCCAAAAACATAAATAAATCATAGGGCTCCTTAATCCTGTAACAGCATTTGGACTTTGAGCTGTTAATACCAAAACATCAAGAATGATTTAGGACTTGTTAATCCTTCCGCTAAAAAAGTAAATAAATTTAGCTATCGCAATAATGCTCTATATCTCAATCCTTCCTTTGAAAGTAAACAATGGACTTTGAACTGTTAATCTCTACAAAATAAACAAATATATAGAGCTTCTAAAATAGAAAATGTATAAACATTGAATAGGTTATAGAAAATTTAAAAAAAATATGTTGGTAGGTAAAGATAAAAATTAGGAAGATTGTATAAAATTTAAACATTGAGAACTGAAAAAGGTACAAAACTTTGGCTAATAATATTGACGTCACCTATCCAGATATTATGAAAGGATTAAAAGGATCTATATCATTGTGCTTAAATTATAGGGAAACTTTAAGAATTCAATAGTTAATCCTTTTTAAGGCGTTTTAATAGTATAAACTACGAGAGATTGATAAGTTTTTTTGTTTAAGTTTCAGCGAGATGCGTAAAGATAGAGGATTACCAGTTCAAAGTCCAAAAGCGGTTATAAGAGTAAAAAGCCCTACCTACTTTTTATGTTTATGTTTTATAACATAGTAACGGTTATGTAAATATTGAGAAGATTATTTCATCGCTGTGGAGGTTACATACTATAAGGAGGGTACCTGACCCTTCGACAAAATCTTAAGTTTCTCAAGTTACAGAAAAACAAAATAGCGGCGTATGCATCATGGTCATGTGTCCAATCGGAGTGATGGAGCGATGGGACGATGGAGAGATATCTATAAAGTGGGTACCTGACCCTTCAATGAGTGGAGGGGATAAACCTTGTGGGCGGAGCATAGGTCACAAGGCGCCATGGGTCGCGTGACTTAATCACGTGACTAAAACTTGTGGGCGGAGCATAGGCCAGAAGGTCTCGTGGGTAACGAGACTGGATCACTTGACTAACACTTGTGGGCGGTGCATAGGCCAGAATGAGCCAAGGGTCACGTAATTAGATCATGTGACTAAAAGGGGCGGATCCTATTGGTCACGTGACTAAAAGGGGCGTGGTCTGATGGTTAAGGTTAGGTCGAGTAGAAGCCATGTGGCAGTTAAGGTTAGGTTGAGGCAAGACCACGTGACACTTAAGGTTTGTTGAGCGCGCACAGAAGTGTACCAGCTCCCATGTTTTCCCTCTACTATGTTGAAAGGATATATTTTATACTTTTTCATTCGTTTATTATCCTTTTGTACAGTCATTGTGACCGTCAATTGTGTCAAGCTTTTCAAAATTGTTAACACTTTTAAAGATTGTTTGTGCAGAAAAGTGCTTTGAGAAAAACGACGGAATTACATACATAGTAAAGGCATTTAGATAAATGTAGAATAGTGATATCTTAATTAATTAAGTTGATGTTTTAAAAACATAATGAACATTTTTAATGGGATTTTCTGACTTATAATGATGATGTTTAACAGTTAAGTTGATCGAGAAATAAATCATTATTATAGCTTTAGTTTATTTTCTTTATTAGCGGGTATTGCATTATCATTATATATTAATAGTTTTGTTTTATGAATGGTATAGATTAGTACCAATTTATTAAAATATGCAGCTGATATACAATTTAATGGAGTATTGCATACTTAACCTACCTGATAATTTTAAATTATAATTATAAAACCTGTATCGAAGCTAACACGGTTAGGGTAATGGACTCTTTAACAAAGTTGATATAACTCTATACTTTTTTTAATTTTGTCTCTATTTTTTTTTTTAATGCAATTAAATGTAGTGGATTGAAAAGGGGAGAGGGGCCCTGAGATTTGCATTGCCTACGGACCACTACAAGGCTTAATCCGCCTTTGGACAGTTTATGTACTAAACCATAAAATGGTTGCATTAACGTCCGGAGAATACCGAGTAGTCACCTATCCAGATACTAACCACTGCCCACACGCACGCACACACGTTTACTATTGAAGTTCGCAAAGGCCAGAATCGTGTTAACGTGAACAAAGCTATGCACTTTCTCTGAGAATGGAATTTTAATAAGGCAAAGGTTGAGGTAGGTGGACATGCCTTAGCCAGGGATGATTTACGATTCCGAACAGGAAACAGCTGCTCATTCGGAAATTGGCCGTGCCCGCGCCGTAATTGGCGGCCATCACTTTGATGTTGACCGATTTAATTACGAGAAAGATTAGTTAGGCAACGTGTATTTTATAGCTGAGAAAAAATTACGTTGTTTCAGTAGGCCACGATTCATGCGTCAGTGCTTAAACCCGCCACTTCTACATGATGATCGGATTAAAAATTTCAAATTTTAAAATATCTACTATTACATACTAAAAATTATCAAAACAGTCGGCATTCACAATATTCTCCTCGAACTTAAGTGTGATTGGAAGGGCATATCTACAATAAATCTTGTGATTTTTCTCAGAACACATATTGAAATTCGTTTTTTTACCTCCAAGAAATGAGTGTTATTCTCTGATCAATAATGAAGTTTACCGAGCGAATTGAGAACTACAATAAAATAATTTGTGATGGCTTATCCGAAATGAATGATAATCCAGTAGAGTTTTTTAATTCTCAGAATGTATGTGGTTTGCTTCCTTATAAATTAATATTAAAAATAAATTATGATATTTTACTCATCAGAAATTTAAATGCATTAGTTATTGAAACAAGAAGTCTTTGCATCATAATGCCATATATTGTGAATTTTAGATATATAGAATAGACTGCATACAAATTTGACTTATTCGGACACTATTTTACCATTCGATTTTCAAAGAACAGTTCAGAGTTATTCTTGCTTTTGTAATGACAATAAGTCACAGGCCCATAGGCCCATACATTAGATAGAGTTGGTATGTTTTTACGGCAACCATTTTTCAAAAAACGGCCAATTATAATATAATTATAATTGTTTATTACAGAATATAGCAATTATAACATATTATGTGGCAGGAAGTAGGGTTCGTTCTTTTAATGGGTTCTGATTTTATGATTCTGAACATAAGGGAATTTAACTAACGACGATAGAGTATTTACCAAGGACATTGTATAGACAGAAGTTTTGAATTGCTAAATTTCTTGTTAAATGAGTAATTATCGAAAAACTACTTAGAATCGTTGTAATCATTAGTAACAGCTTTAATTAAGTATTTAGTTTAGATTTATTTATACTTTGCCATTGTCTCTGGCATGATTTCTCTCAACCCCCCTATCATAGAAAAAAGGTACAATTATGACCGAAAGAAAGCGCATTCTCAACATTATTGTTGCTTTGGAGAAAGAGAGTGCATTTTTCTAACGAAAAATTATTGGCAATTTGAAAAAGAAGCTAGACGAACTCCGTGTTTTAGGTGGTCACTATGGAATCGCAACATATTAAACTTATTTGTATATACTATTACTTCAGAATAAATATATGCAATTTCTTTTCATTTCAGTAACATTGGAATTTTTGCAGAACCACCATCACGTTTTGCTCGGACAGAAGTACCACCATCGAGTTCATCACGAGCAGATAAAGAGCCACTGATGCCATTAAGTATCCATATTAAGTCGCCTGCCATTAGTCAGCAACATGAAGGTAATACCATTTTGAAAATAGTTAGGTCTTTCAGGAAAAATGGTGCGACATTTGATGCATTAAAGGTGATTATGTTTCACTCTTTACAACATTTTATGTTTGCTCATTTTATTTAATAATTTAACAATTTTTAAACCATTTTTCAGAGACATTTTCGGCTTGTTGTGGTCGTGTGCCTGATTTCCAATCCTTTACGATGTTATTAATGGCCAGCAGAATTATTATTGATGTCGACAATGCCGTTTATTTTAATTTTATAAATATATCACAAAAAATGAAATAATAATGTTTTTCTAGTCGCATTCCGACCACGGGGCAATCATTTTTTTTTTTCATAGTATTTCATTATAAAAATGTTAATAAAGAATCGAATTTAGTTTAAAGGACCCGTCCAAACTTACTTTAGTTATAAGAACATGATGCATGATTCTGACGTATTTTTTTTACCTCATTTTTAATAAAAATATGATCAAGCAGGTAGTGAAAGTATTTTTCCTAATAAATGAAAATGAATTAATTAGAATTAATTAAATATATAAAATGTGTTTTGCAAGTATCAAATAATGGTCATATTCTCAGTAGAAGAAGATTCTCGTAGTTACGCTCTACAATTCCCCCTCCCCCCCCCCAGCATTTTTCTTTCAGACGAATTGGTTTTTCAAATGCGTTTCAGCCGCCTTAAAATGAACACCCTGTATGTAGATGGTTATTTAAGTTTGTGAACTACGTAATAATAGTAAATTTACTAATTTTTAATAGAGAAATAAGGAATAATAAAAAAGCGTAACAAACTACAATGAATCATTTTAAAGGCTGGTAATATCAGCAGTGTTGTAGGTCAGTAAAACATAAAAACTCGTACTTGGTGTATATAAAAGTTGCTGAGCAATGCATGAAATGTCAGAGCCTTCCTGCTGAACATCTTAAACTCATTCATGCGGATCTCTTACTTTCCTAATGACTGGAAACAGGCGATTGTAGTGCTACTCAAGCCAGGGAATACTGGAAATAGACCGGAGCACTATCGGCCGATCAGTCTCCTCTCGCACATGAGCAAGATTTTTGAACGACTTGTCCACCCCCACCTGATGAAGCACTGCAGTGAGGAGGATATCATCCCACCGGAGCAGACTGGCTTCCTGCGAGGGGTCTCTTGCGAACACCATCTTGTGAAGCTACAAGCCCACACCGTAGAGCATATGCAGATGAACAGAGTTACGGCGTTCATATCCCGTGACTGCATACAGGCCTTTGACTGTGTGTCTCACGCATTCTTACTCCGACGTCTGGAGGAGTTCAGGTTTCCCGCCTCCCTATGCCGATTGGTCGGTCGCTATCTCAGCGGAAGATCTTTCGTCGTACGGGTCACACGATACCACCTATGGAGTACCTCAAGGGTCTGTACTGGGACCAATACTATTTGTTGTTTTCACGGCACCAGTGGTCACAGTGAAGCATCCAGGTGCAGTAGTAGCAGCCTAAGCGGGCGACGTCAACGACGCTGGTGGCGTAGATGCCCTCTGAGACGGCCCTCGGAACGGCAGAAAGAGCCTCAGCAGCTATAGTAGAAGACCTGAGAGAGATCGGAATCAGGATAAATCCGGCGAAGACGGATGCCATCGTGATGTCGTTCCAGAGAGGGAAGAAACCACTACCCATGACTTTCACCATGGAAGATGAAGACCGGCCTCTCTCGAACTCAATTCTCTACCTCGGCGTCACTTTAGACAGGCACCTCACCTTCTCTGGTCACGTCAGTCACGTCAGAGAGAGAATCAAGCTGGCCCGGCTGAAGTCGCATAGGCTCTACTACCTGCTCTCGTCGCCACAGCTCTCACTGCGGCTGAAGCTGCAGATATACAAGGCCATCATAAGACCAAAACTGCTCTACGGTGCACCGCTGCTCCGCCACTTGTACAAATCAACGTTAAAACGACTGCAGAGCTTCCAAAACTCCGTTCTTAGGCAGATCGTCATAGGCACCTCACTCCAACGAGAAATACCAATGAGAAACACCACCATATATGGGGAGCTCCAGCTACCCTCGGTACCAGAATATATAGGTCGGAGGCACATCAAGTTCTTTGATGGGCTTAAGGCCTGTGCCAACCCTCTGTTCAGAGATATCGCCCCACCTCCCAGGCCTGGGAGGTGGCAAGGCACTGTCCCCTTGGTCAACGTGCTCGCCGAGGGAAGGGGTCTGGACTCTGCAGTCTAAACCCATCATTTCATACCTTATTCCTAAACTTGTAGAATGGTCCCTCCCCATTCTTTGTAAATAAATAAAGAAAGGCTTAAGCCAAATTAAAAACCCCCACACAGCGGACCTAGAAATAAAATGTATAAACCTTAAAATACCTTCGAGTAAAAAAAGAAATTATCTATATTAATCTTGTGTATATATGTATGTTTAGGTAATTATATATATCGTAATGTTAAATAAAACTTTAAAAATCTCGGAGGGAGAGAAAAACAAAACAAAAAAAAAACAATATAAAATGTCTAAAGATAGGCTATGCAAAATGCACCAGCATTGATTAAGGGCAAACTGGTATGAAAGTTGCCTTAAATCAGAAGAGAGCTGTAGCTACCTACGTATCTACTCAGTAGTCTCCAATAAAGTTCCATATCATGTGAATACTGGCGAAGGAAGTAATTTCAGTTCAGAATAATTTTCCTTGGAAATAGAACTCAGTTTGGAGATTAAAATGTCTAACATATGAAATAAACAAATCTTCCTTCGATTTTCAGACCGAACAACTTCAGAAACATGATGGAACGCGTGCACAAGATTTGTGACATGAAACATTTGGTATAAAATACGTTTATGACAAACTTTTTAAAGAGCCACACATTTTGAACCAAGAAGATTCAAGGAGTCGTTAAAGAACCGCATGATTACATTTTTTCAACTCGATATAATTTAGGAGAAATGGCTTTGAAGAGGTACCTGAGAAATCAGCAGAGTGTATCAACGATGATATTTGCAATATATCGGCCTTCAACATCAGTCGATTCGAAATAAAAATAATAAATATGGAGTAATATATATAACAATACAGATTCGTCAACTGAAACCCAAAACATTCTCTCGAATTTTTGCTACGGTTTTCTGGTATACATCTTGCAGGTGGCTTTTTCTTAAGGTAGTTTGATCAGGCATTTGTTTCTCCGATATTTAATATCCAAAAAGCCTTTGAAAGAGGGGTTGTTTATTTTGCTCAAAGGCATTTAGTTTCTTAGGAATGCACTACCCAAAGCTATGCAAAAGGCGGACTTACTGTCTCCACTTGTTATAGATAGCGTAATAAAACTTTGCTGCAGTCTTGATTATTTTTCTTTATTTATTTTGTGTGGGACTGTACCAATATGCTGAGTAAATTTGAAATGTGTTGTAGAAACAGAATTGTCACAGCAAGAACAATATAACTGTAAAACGTAGAACAATAACATGACTGTAAAACATATAACTATTGAGGTTTTTTCATCCACGTCTACGAAATAAATAAAAAAGTAATGAAATAAAATTATTTCGGAGCATAGCTCGGTCCCCACATACTTCATATGAAAAATGAAAAATAAATTTTATACATAAAAATATAATATTTATTATATAAAAATAAAAATAAATAAATAAATATATATATATATATATATATATATATATATATATATATATATATATATATATATATATATGTGTCTAATTCTTTATACTAAAACAGTTAAGTTACCATAATTGTTTTTAGAAAAATATATAACATAAAGGTATTAACGTTACTTAGCTATATAAAAAAATAAAAAACACTATTTTAAATTTTCCGTATCTTTTTAAGATATTATTACTGCCAGATATCTCTAATAAAACTACATAAAAGAAACTAAAGCATGGAAAAGTTCTATCCGCAACTGCAGAAGAGAAGTTGTCGTCACTAGACTGAGGATTGTTTACAAACGACCTACACCGGCTTCCTTATTGATAAAACTACAACTCCAAAATGTGTAATGTGCAATGTGCAACTGACAATAGGCCACATTTTAGAAGATTGTCCGCTAAGTGACATGTATTTTCAGAATTTAGAAATGGAAAAAAAACAAATCAAAAGACAAAAGGAAAAAAAGGGCACTAAAGGACACCTATGCCATAAGAGATATAACCTAACCATAAGCGTGCGCAACATCCTTTATTAGAGAGGCACGAACCATGGTACCGGTGAGAGTGGGGTCCTGCCATACTCAGTTGCGGATTTACGCAAAGGCAGACTAGGCACTTGCCTGGGACGGCAAAATTTCAGTGAGATAATATTTTTCGATTCAACCGAATTCCGAAGTATTAAAAACAGCTTAATTAAGGACACATAAATATAAAAATGGTAAAAGTTCCGCAGAGCTACTGGTGGGCGCGGCCTCTTGACCGGCCGGCTAATGTTTTTTGCACGGTCTGTCCATCGAATTTCGAGTCTGTCTCGAATAAGGTCAATCTCCGATATCGAAATCCAAATCCGATAACTCCAACCTTATATTATTATTTATTATAGTTTATCTCTGCATCAAAAAATTATGATAACATTTTTGGTGTTTCTTATAATTATTTTAAGAAATTTTATAGGCTGTAAATGATTTATACCTGGTTTTGGAATTTTATAATTTATGATAAGCTATTTATTTATTATAAAAATGAGATCTTCATATATGGATTCTAGTCGAGGGGTAAATATAATTTTAGGCCCTTTACCTATTTTAATAAATTATTAATGTCTAATGCTAACAAATTAAGATGAATAATATGAAAGATAATTAAAATATATTTACGAAGACTAAATAATTAAAACAAAAAAAAAAATAAGCCACTATAAATATAACCATGCTGAGTTATAGAATACAAATAAATTCTATAACCACACTTATCCATAAACCATAACCTCCTTAATATAATTCATATAATCCATATAATCACAAAGAAATGGACCGACAATGGCCGCATCAACAGTCTCGGCTTTTGATGTACAGACCGTGCCAAAAACATTAGCCGACCTGTCAAGAGGCAACGCCTACCTGGGACTTTCACCACGTTAAAATTCTAAGTAATTATTGTGTTAAAATTAAACGGAAAATTTAACACTCTTGGATTACAAAAGATATAAGACTAACTTAGCAGATGCCTGTGTACCTGTGACACTCACTCCTCTCTTTCCTCCTCCCCGTGCGCACGCCTATTAATCTAACCTAATCTAATGAAACTGATATGAAATATTCATGGAGAATAATTGGACCATAATGGTTGTGGAGATCATTAAATAGGGTCTCGGTCATTTAAGATGTTTTGAGAAAACAGCTGCCAAGCCTCATCTTTTAAAAAGTATAATTACACAACTTTTTTTTTTTTAAAACACACCTTTTCTAGTTTAAACTAAAAAAAAAAATCTAATGATGAATCTTTCTGTCTGATGTTTTGATAGCTTTTAGATGATAGTAATGATTCATTTCAAAATGTATTTATACTTTCAATCTCTTCAATTATCTTAACGCTGTTTATTAGTAAATAAATTCCTTTCCATTTAGTTTCAAGGAAATATTTCCGACGAAAGCGTTTGATTTCATCGATAATTCCAAGTAAGTAAAACCTTGTCCTACTAATCTACACCGGTTCCAGATCATTAAATCATTCGTAATTAGAGGCCTGAAACAGGCCAAGATTAGTAGTAGACGATATGCTATTAAACATCTCATATAAACATATAAGTATTAAACATCTCTAATAGCATAAGCCTGGAGTCCCCAACCATTTTCTACCTGGAAGCACATAGAAGGAAATAGGTCTGGTGGTTGGCACGATTTATTTTTAAAAGGCGAGTTGTTAGACATTGTTAATAATATATATATATTAAAAAAAAAGAGTAACCCATAAGATATAATTTACAAATTCACAAAACAAAGATTAGAAAAAATGAAAAACAAAATAAGAATGGAGCTGGACAGATAAATGTTGATAAAATGCTACGATATAAAGAAATAATTTTTTTCGAAAACATACGTTTATATTTATTAGTAGATTATAAGTAGATAGACAGAGACGTTTACTTTTCTTATATTATTATATTTGAATTATATCGACGTTTTTTGAAAAAGGCGTAAGCATTTAGCAAACTTTACAGGAAACACAAGAAACGATTTTTTCCCATGTAAGAATTACTTTTTTTTAAATTGTATTCTTTATTGTATACAGCGGGAGTATATTAAGATTGCAAAACCTATATAATTACAACATATTTTAATGCTTCTAGCACTGGTTAACGCCAGATTGACGGCTGAGAGTAGTAAGTATTTGGTGCTTACGCTATCAACATTCGATTTTTATACTATTTCCAATTTTTTTTTTTAACTCGCTATATTCAAAGGAATTTTATTAATCTTAATGGTTCAAGCTTCAAGAAATGATCCTTTGAAGAATGAACAAGTTCATCGGAGGAATTATCAAATCGAACAGTACATGCATGCTCGTTTTGCCGTTCGTTCAATGTAGGAGAGGTGAGGGATCAGATTCCTCTAGTTGAAGAGATTGGAGGTTCTGACATAATTTGCCCTTGTAGGATCGACGGAAGACTGACCATCTTAGCCCAACTTTCCGGCAGCTGCAAATGCCGCTGCAACGTTTTTGCATTTGGAGGAAACAGAAAATGTGAGATCTGAGGAGCAGGATATGTGGTAAGAGTAATCCCCTGATCAACGAGCTTCCACCCCTATTATGTAGGGTTTTTTTCAACTCCCAACCACTTCAGAACTTGCTGGTAAGTTCTGTAAGCATGGTGGTGAGCAGCCTCCTCTGTTGGGAGCAAGTGAGGAAGGTTAATTTTGGAGTTAGGTGCATATTTAATAGGACGGGAGCTGAGGCCAAAAAACGTATCTGATTCCAAGAAAATGTTTGATCGTTTGGGCCGAAAGTACTCTCATCATAGATTGGAAATATAAACGTCTGTCACTATAGATCGGTTGCTATCGAATTTTATTGGTCAACGAATTCGTCATTTTTGTCACTTATTTCAGATTTTTCTCAGTAATCGCTTCTAGTGCATTTTAGGTAAAACTTTGAAATTACCAATTTTAAAAAGTGTTAAATTTACTACATGTTTAACCTGTAATATTTTTTAACTTTCGGAACAGTTAATGAGATATGAAGCCGTAAACATCAGCAAAATGTCTGGAAAACGCAAAACGTTAGGCATTCAGTGGTTTCACCTTAATAAATATTTTTAGTGCAATTTAGGGCAAAATGAATAATAGCCAATCTTGAAGAAGATTAAATTTCCTACAGGATTCATAACAAATATTTATAATTATTCTCAATATCCGCCATTGCGAAGAACGAGGAGATCGACATCTTCTCCGAATATAATCACACGGCCAAATGTACCTCGATGCTCAAAAAAAAAAACTTACAGTTTTTTATTTCTCTTGTATTTAATTTATTTTATTGGTTTCAATACCTTTTAGAAGGGGGGAGGCAGGCCATCCCCTGCTCCACCCCCCGCCTACGCCCATGCAAAATGCAATAAAATAAAACACATCATCAGATTAATTTATATTACATAAGGAGCACCTTTCCATTTTTGCCCTTTCCAGGTTGGTAATTAAATTGAGGTGCTCCCCTTATGCTTTGAAAATTATACGGATTAATTACAAATAGCAATTATTATTATTAAAATATCAACAGTGGTACTCTAATTTGGCTTTTATTTTGTGGAAACCTGCAGATCTTGATCTTGTTATTAAATCATTTATTTTCTCTTTATGATCTTCTCTAATAAAGTATTTTATGGGTCATCATTCTAAAGAAAAAATATATTGAAGTGTACTTGATGTTTAAGAATATTTGAACATATTTTTTCTTTGTCTTTTATTAATAATTGAAAACTTTATGTTTATAAAAAAGCATAGCTTAAAAAGTATGCATCTTTTGGTAAATTATGTATAGAATGGTATGAAAGGTAATTAAATTATCTAAAAAACAATAAAAGAATCATCAAAACCGGACCAGTATTAGCAAAGATACAGCGCATCGGACTAACCGGAATTAGCAATTATATCATGGATTTTACAATTGTTTGCAATTTTATCGAAAACCGCTCTAACGATTTTGATGAAACTTGCCTAAATTATTCTTCATAAAGGTCTTTAACTTTTCATTTATGTAGTAAATCACCGAGAAAATGCAGGGAAAAATGTTATGATGAAAAGAATATTTTATTTGCGCATGGCTTAAAAAGTATGCATTTTTTGGTAAATTATGTATAGGATGGTATGAAAGGTAATTAAATTATCTAAAAAACAATAAAAGAATCATCAAAACCGGACCAGTATTAGCAAAGATACAGCGCATCGGACTAACCGGAATTAGCTATTATATCATGGATTTTACAATTGTTTACAATTTTCTCGTAACTCCAACGATTTTGGTGAAACTTGCCTAATGTTTTCAATTTAAAGACGTTTAACTTTTCATTTATGTAGTATATCAACGAAAAAGTGCAGGGAAAAAAGTTATGACGAAAGGAATATTTTATTTGCGCTTAACTTAAAAAACATGCAATTTATAGTAAATTATGTACAGAATTATATGAAAGGTTATTAAAGTATCTAAAAAAAAAAATCATCAAAATCGGACCAGTATTAGCAAAGATACAGTGTATTTTATGAGGAGCATAAAATAGTGGGATAACCGAGCGCATCCGAAAGGAGAGGGATGTGACCGAACCTCCTCCCACCAATCCACCAATCTGTTGTAAACAATACGCTCTGTAACAAAGTAATTTAAGAATACAAAAGCGGAAATTAACTTAATAATTTCTACTTTCATATTATTTAATGGAAAGAAAATGTTTCCATGTAAACTAAACCAGAAACTTTCAAAATATATTTGCAACTTGACAAAGTTAAAATATATAAGTAGTGTACAGAATTGTTGTACTAAAATTATTTTAAAAACTCTTTTATTGTACTTAAGTGGGAGAAGAAGTGAATGCTGCTGAGTTTATTTCAAGTATTGTTTATCTGAACTCTTTAAAATTATATTAAAAAGATAACTATTATAGGACGGCAAGGGAAAGTTGCGTGATGCGCGCACCGCACCAGGTTTTTTAAATTATTATTCTTATATTTATTACATTTTATTTTAGTCACTTTGCATATATCGAATGAATGGATTCTTACAGCACTAATACCTCTTCCCCTTGAGTGTGGCAGATTGTATTGCTATTCAATAGAAAAAATGTTAAGCATTTAAAAAAATAAATAAATTAACCAAAAGAAAAATGCAATTCTTTAGTGTGTTACTATCACAACAGATAAGATATCATAAAAAGTTTCTTATTTCAGTTGAATAATGATATTAATAAATTACCTTAAAAAGAAAGAAAAATCTTCAATTGAATTCAGTTTCTTACCTGAAACATGAAAATAATATCAAATATTATTATAATGACAAAATGATTATTTTAAATAAAATAACTTAAGTATTATTTCTAGTCCGCCTTATAGCTGACGTGTCATTCCATTTCAAGTCACCCAGCACAAAATCAAAATGATACCCATGGTCTCAGATTTTGATTTTTTTTTTTTTTATTTGCTCCATTTGTGATCCTCATTAACCATGTAAAATATTATTTTGATAGCTTAAATACATTACGAGATACTAATTTTCCAAAATATTTGGAAAACGAAGTTATTGCAATACCAACAACTAAAGCGTTAGTGGCATAGTTTAAGTAAAAATTTCATAATTTTGGCAATTTTCATTATATGAATGATTTTTTCAAAAAAATGTTCAGAACAACCTTCAACATTAAGTAACATATATATATATATATATATATATATATATATATATATATATATATATCAAATGATGCAGTCATTATCACCTCAAATTTGGACTTCAAAATATTTTGAAGAAAAACCGTAAAATTTTAAAATAAGATTTAAGATAAAAGGCCCTGCAGTAACCAAAGCATTTATTTTTTAAAGTAATCCTTTAAGTACGAACAAACAGGATCTGGTATAAAATCAATGTCTTTTTGAATGCTAGTATGTTTAGTTTAGCAGGAAACAATTAATATACTCCGTACATAAATAAGAACTCGGAGCAATTGCAAATAAATGGGCTCACTTCTGCGGTAAAGTCGAGGGGGTGTCATTTTTGAGTTTTTTGCATAAGTTATGAATATGGTGATCTAAAAATCGAAATTGGCCGCTTTATTATGGTTTACGTCAAAAACAGTGTGAACATATCAGAAGCGGTGGTAGCCTATCCCTATCTATAATATCTAAAGGATTACATACAAACCAATAGGTATTTGATTTATACATTCATATTAGGAAATTTTAAAAACAAGAAGTGATTAAATACCTGAGGATTCCCGAGACCGGGATTAAAACTAACAACCTTTGGGTTTGAAAGCAGGTGCTCTTTGCAAGCGCGTTAACCCGATCGACCACCCCGAGCCCTGTGTATTTATATTTATAATGATCTGTATGCTCATTTATTAATTGGTAGATTTAAGCGTATATTTTTAGTGTACAGAACTTGAATGGGCTGATACGCAACGTATACATATATAAAGAAATATATATAAATATATTGGAGATTTCATACTTTAAATCGGTTTGTAGGTATATACAGTTTTTAACTACTTTCTTAAGCTATTTTTATTGTAGCATAATGGACATTTCGATCTAAAAGCTATATGCGTGCTATCCTCCTCAGCACTGAAAAAATAAACTACACCATATTGGTTACATTTAAAATCCGTCCAAGCTAAACAATTTATAATACATAAAAATTCTCTTACTTTATCTGTTGAACTCCGATCCGCCAAGCTCCAGGCACTGAACCACCAACGCCCCCCCCCCCCCCCCTCGGCCCTAGCGACCGAAGCCCAAACCAAATAGAAATACACATGATCATGCAAATTCAGGAAGTATACAAACAATAGCGATAGCCAACTAACCACTCTATTCAGTAATAAATTATAAAACTTCAAAATTACATTAAAAACATTATTAAATCAACTTCAATTAAAATCTAGATTATCATACTAAAACTATATGGAAATAACATTCACAGAAAGTCAATGCGTGCAAAATTATAAAAGTCAAAACAGTATAAAATTTTAAAAAGTTAAAAAAAACAGTATACAATTTTAAAAGTAAAATACAATATAAAACAAACATTAATAAATACAGTGTGTTGTGGCTAACATAACAAATATAAAATTACATGGCTTCAATAAATAAAAATAATAAAAACACAACTCTCCTATACACATAGCATCCACTAAATTCTTTTAGCCCAATGACTTCAGGATATTATGATAAACGTAATTTAATTTTACCAAATGATTACGAGCATTGATAGCATGTCTTCTCGACATGCATCGTTTCAAGATTAATTATAATTCTTTCCCGTTGGTCACTTTCTGTGTCAGCACCTATACGTTTTCGAAATCACATTTATTCTTGTTTTTGATTGCATGGCTCTTCAAGGCCCTGTCTTTCTAATTACAGTCAATACTATATTTATGAGCACAAATTCTCGTGCGAACGTACACAGATTTATCCTCATAATTTAAGCAACTTATTTGGAAAATAACATTTGACAATTTTTCCCTGCTGGAATTATCTTTTAGTTGCGAGAGAAGTATTTTCTTGAGATTATTTTTATATTTATATGATATACTAATATTATATTATTTGAACATTCTCTTTATTTTGGGGACTAACGGTTTTATGCATTCTACGCCAAAATAATACTGCTTCTAACTTTTATAATTTAGTTATATATTTTTGCACGCATTGACTTTCGGTGATTGTTATTTCGATATAGTTTTAGTATGTTAATCTATGTTTTAATTCCTCTACCACTAAATGTAATATAAATTATTTAGCTCGGACGAATTTTAATTGTAACGAATATGGTGTAATTTATTTTCCCAGTGCTGAGAAGAATCCCATACGTAAAGCTGGGGATCGAAACACCCTGTATGCTGCAATAAAAATAGCTAAAGCTAGTAGTTTATGACCTACAACCCGATTTAAAGTGTGAATTCTTCAATATAATAACAGAAGATCAACAGTTAAATTTGTAATATATATCTATAAAAAAATATACAGTCGTATCATATATATATATATATATATATATATATATATATATATATATATATATATATATATATATATATATATATATATATATATATATATATATATATATAAGTTTATTTACTAGTATCTGGATACAGTCTTTGGAAGACAATTCGACCACCATCAAAAATGCTAAAACTATGTTTCAAAACAAAAGTTAACATTAGGATTCACTTTTATATTAGTCAACTTTTACCTTCTACGAATGCCAAACCAGAAGAAGAAAATCTTTCTTTTTGGATTCAACTAAGTAGGTATTTAAAATACCATTACTCAATTGTTTCCTAACCTCCTTTCGAAATATTGGGAAAAATTAGATGTCACTCCTCAAATATCACCGGAATAGAAGATTGTTGAAACAATAGTTGCCATGCTAAAGGGAGAGCCCGCTGCTCCACTGCGCTACGTTTTTACCGAATTAAATAGCCTCGTTTTCACAGGTCCCTATGACGACGGTAGATGTCAAACACTACCATCGTTTACTGGACGAGGATGGGCAAAGTTTAAATACAGAAAACCTGAAGAAATATCTGATTATATCTCTTAATAAATAAATATTCTTATTACTAATGCTAATTCTAATTTTTGTATACATTAGATATGGTTTAATATTTCTACTTAGTTTTATAATAGTATTTCGAGTTTTTTTTTGTTTTATGGTATTGGTTCATGATTTATCGTGTTTAACAATTTTTTTTTTTGCGTTTTACAATATCCATACCCTATAGACCATGGTTGTATTTGCTCCAACTTTTCATAACTGACTTAAGATTTTTTTTAGATCTAAAATTAATTTTTATGAGGTATATCTTGAAAAATAATGATCATCAGATCCGAACCCTAGTTATAACAAACACCAGCTATTACTACAGAAATCGACAAGCCCCTCAGGATTAAATTTTTTTTAGGGTCATTCGGAATGGGTATGTGTTCTGGTTTTTGAATTAGGCAAAAATTATTCATCTAAATAAACCACATACCTTATTTTTGAAAACAACCATCCCATTTCTTCTTTATATTAAAAATCACCCTCCTTTATACATTCCTTAAAACCCTTTACCCCTTGCATTGATATTTGGTATGGTGGGATAGAGAGAAAGATTATAAAAAAATAAGGGGGAAAAGCGTCCCGAAATTTGGTCAGAAAAATATGGTCACCTTACTTTAGAGTTATTATAAACGATATCCAGTGTACATCGTCCTGCTTCGTTGATTGGATAAGTTGGACAACTTAAAAATTTGTAAATAAGACCAGAAGAAATGCGTCACACTCCTTTCAAGGAGAGTTCCAATATTTTACAACTTTTTTGGTAAATTTATTATTACAAGTAGTGCAATTTAAATTATTAATTTATTCAAAAATAACATAATTTTTAATTAACTAAAAAAAGTAATACCCGGTATTATGCTACAAATAGCCGGGTACCCGGAAAATATACTTATGAAAGATTAGCCGGGTACGAGTATGAACCGGGTACCACATGTGAAAATCGGGTAACGGGTTAACACCAGGTACCAAAAATAAGTCCGGGTAAGCCGGATGCCATGTACCCCCGGCACAGCACTAGTCTCCACTGACTTTCAACACTAGTGACGCAATCGAGAGAGGGATCTCCTGGAGTCATACTTTGCCCTCCACAAGTGGGGAGGGGGAGAGAAGCTTGGTTCAAAGTTTCCCAGTTTGAGTGATTTGAGTGATATTGCACATAAGTATAGATATTGTTTTATTTTAATTTTCATTATTTTGCTTATTTGTTTATTTGCTATGATTTAATTGATTTATTCTTGATTATTAATACCAGAAAAAAATATACAATCGTATCATATATCACACATACACGCTAGTAAATAAAAAAAAAAAATAATTGCAAATTATGAAAGATGTCTTATCAGAAGCCAGGTGGTGAACAGGTTTCCTGAAATTAGTAATTGCTGCTGAAAGGAAAAAAAAAATGAAGTAACACTAATCATTTTACGATAATCGGATTATTTACACTATTATGGCATATTATTACTGCTAGAGCACCCAATAATGGTCAATTGCATAAAAATGCATTTTTTCCGAGACTGATGCTATCTTTTGTAATTTATACCAGCTCGGCTGATATTAAGACAATTGGTGTCTAATTTTTTTCGTGGGAGAAACATTTGAAGAAATCACACCCTTCTGTTTAAGTTTAAGAGAGAAATTTTTTTTTCATACCATGCTGCCCAAATGCATAGGGTTGTTATACAAAAAGTATAAGTATTAATCTATGGTATGACATAATATAAGAAAACAATTTTCCTTTTAATATTAAATATTTAAAAAATAGTTAAAATACAAAATACAAAGCATTATTATTGGTACTAAATTATATGCTATTATATACCCTATCTGTTATTAAAATAATATATGTATGTACTTTAAAATAACATTTTTGAAAAATTACATCTGCTGAATTATCAACATCAGCAGATTGAGAATTAGAACAATTTTGAAAGTGAAATTAACATTTCTGGAAAAAAACTTAAACTTTTCATTAAAGAAATCAAATATTTTGCCAGATAAATTAATCTTTTTACAAAATAAATTAGCTGAATTTTTTTCACCCAAATTAACAGTTTTACCATTTTAATTCTTAATTTTTTTTTTAAATCAATCTTTTCTCCATTGGATTCAATCAAACAAGAATATACAATCAGAGGTTAGAGACTCGATTATGTAAGAAATATGACCTTAATTTATTATTATATATAAAATGATAAATATAATACAAAATATTTCTTTAAAGATAAATAATAAAGAGACAAAGTTTCGAGGTTTAAAACTAAATATAATATAAAACTATTAAGAAAAAATATAACAATTTTGTATGACACTAATTTACTTTTTTTAATTAAAAAATGAAAAGAAAATTTTTCTCTCAGACAGATCAAGCAAATTAAGCTCTCTGACAGAAAAACTAAACCGTTAGCCGGACAAATTAAACAATCTAAAATTAGCTTTCTTAAATTATGTAAACTCATTAAACTCTCTTTAATTTTTAATATATATATATATATATATATATATATATATATATATATATATATATATATATATATATATATATATATATTCTGTTGGCGCTATGGACCCTGCTGATCTTTGGCCGCGTGATGTGGTCTTCTTTCAGACATTTTATCGCTTACGGGAGCTCAGACAGCCTGGAGGGGTCAGCCAACCTCACGTTCCTGCTAACGATGGTTTCCATGGTGCAGCGGCAGGCTGCCCATTGCTCCATAACCAGTCCCTTTGGGGTCAATTGGGCAGTGTCCTTCCCACCGACACTCTTGGGTTCAGGGACAGTGACGAATTGGTCTAGACCCACGGATTATAGCTGTTCGGGGTCAGCAGCCGCACGAGGACCTATATTTCTTTTAATAGGTTAGATTCATTCTTCTATAACATCATGCGGATGCCAACTAACTATATTTCTTTCCCCGAAGCAGAACAAATCTCCGGGCGACTATTCATTCTGGAAGACCACAACGCGATTCACAATTTAGGTACACGGGATAGGATCATCACTCCTAAGCCCGGTCTGTGTGAGTTGCCTCCAGTAGGCTGACGGATCTCACATACCCGGGGAGGGGAGGTGGTCTCAGACTGCGTGGATTTTCCCCGGAAGGCGGTCACCCAAATCTGGGCGGTCCCCCATCCAAGTACTAAAGACGCTCGACGTTGCTTAACTTTGATAACCTATTGCAAGCGCCTTAGCCCGCTCAATTGATCATTGATCTTGATCAGACACGTGGGGTGGAAAGGAAAAAGAAACATACTTATGAGAAGTGCACCCCTTTCCTAAAAGAAAAATTCCGCGAGACCTTCGGAGAGAAAGAGTTTATCGTGAGAGACCTTTGGTTTGGTTCTCGCCGAACAATCCCATTTATCGATTTTTTTTTTATTTTTATTATACATGTATAAAAAAACAACAAAAAAAAACAACGTTATTTTAAGTTATGAAATGGTTGAGAGTCACCGGAAAAGAGAAATAAGGGAAGGATTAGAGAGTAAGAGACGGTCTATAGGAAACAAAAGGAATAGATATAATATGGGTAATGTAGTGATAATTATAATGTGTTTAGAGCTAAAATGAAAGAAAAAAAAAATGTTATGTATATTATTAATATTATTGTATGGTATGTCTAGCTATAGATTGATTAGTATGCTGCATATGTAACAACACAAGGTATTTGGGCTGCATTTCTGTAAATAAAGCATCTCTCTCTCTCTCTCTCTCTCTCTCTCTCTCTCTCTCTCTCTCTCTCTCTCTCTCTCTCTCTCTCTCACTCTCTCTCTCAAACAACAAGGCCCCCCATAGCGAAATATTGATATTTTTTCTACTATTACGGTGTATTTGAAAACTATCGGCACGATATGCATCGATATTTTTGTTCGATATTAACATCCCTAGGTTATGGTGCCGGATAAAGAACGAATCATTATAAAAGTAGCCAGCACTGAACCAACGGACGAACGTCGATGAGTAGACTGTGGCATAGATAGAATACTTCGCCATTGAACATGGGGGTTTCGAAGTCTTGTCATTTTTAAACATACATCAACAATTCTCAAATAAATTAAAAAGATAAGAACTGGACAAAAGATAAATTTATCATGCATACAATCATTTTATTATAATGATATTCTCTGTTATAAAAAAAAAACACAATAATAATTTGACTTATGATTTACATACCTCTTATATCTTCGATAGTTTGAACTTTTTGTATGATTCTTTCAGATACCCAAGATGGACTGCATGTAAATTTACTTTTCCTCATTGTAAATTATGAGTTTTTAGTGAAACAGCTCAAAATTGGTTGAGTCAATTGATCTCAATTTTATTATTTGATGACATTTTTTTTAGTTGCTTATTTATTGTTTTTTAAAATAATTTTTAATTGTATGAAACTTTTACGCTGAAGTATTTCAGAGGAGAAGGTATAGAATATTTCATTTTTGTTGGCCTAAAGCTTGAATCGGTTCATTTACCTCCCAAATTAATTTCATAAATTGTTATTATAATAGGTTTAACACATAGTAGTGTATACTATTATTTTTTTTAACTTTATTTAATTTATTTTTATGTTATTGCTTGTAGATTGAGCCACGTATGAACTGCCTTCTCCGCCTCAGTATTTTTTTTGGGGGGGAGGGGAGGAGGTTGTTTTACCTTATACTGTAATTATCTAAGTTGAATCTTTTTTTATTATTTCATTTGAATGTGGGATGTGAGTAAAAATAAAACTATTATTTTATTTATGACCCTTTTATTCTAATCAGTTTTTCTTTTCCGAAAAAAAATGTTACATTCAAAACAAGATCAGGAAAATATGAATTAAAAGAATCACAAATAATTTAAGATAAGTGTACAAGGGAATTAAAGTGTCCTGCCGATGTTTTCAATCACAAATGGTATGAATTAGAGTTAAAAGTAATATTTGGTCTGTACATAGACTTCAACACTAAAATCCGTACTTTGATTCTAACAACATACAATTTTAGATAACCGTAAATCAAAACAAATATTATCTTCTTCCAAACCTCACAGTACTAAACCACCGTTAAAATGAAATATTTTATTTATCTATATCAGTGGCGTGATAAAATATCATTTATTAGGTAGGAGGGAAATTAACCTAGGCTCACATTGCGAGAAATCTATCTTCGAAATTGTCAAATGTAATCATATAACTGTCAATTGAACACATAAGTGGATGAAGGTCTTATGTTATGAATTTAATGTATTGAGAAAATGACAAAGTTTTTTTAATGCAATTTTTCATGGAGGAAGTAAAAACATTTTTTGTTCTCAGAATCGGAAACCCACTACCTTTTTACGCTTTAGGCACCACGAAACAAAGTCTGTGTGTAGTCAAATCCATGTGACGGGCATATCATGTTATGGCTACGGCATAACCTGGTGTTATAGCACAACACCTACTGTTAATCCAATTTTGATGAAATTTTCAGGGATTGTGCGGGTTGGCAACTAGATGGTCACATATCAATTTCATCAAATTTTATTCTCTATTTTCGCTTACACAAGTGTAAACGCATTTTTCATTGATAAAACTATATTTCGAAAACGGCTCGTCCGGTTTGGCCCAAGGTTGGAGGAAGGTTGGTGGGTGATAGGTGTAAAAATGGCCCAGGATGAATTTCATAAATTCCATGCTCTACTTTCGCTCACGCATGCGCAAACTTATTTTTTTATAGCAATGATCAATCCACTGAGCAATCATGCTATTAATTATGAATCTTGGGTTTTTAATTTTACACGGTCCATTTTAATAAAAAATTAAAAAAAAAATCCATTTTCGAAAAATTGGTACCTATTCAGTACCTTCATCCACTCATATCTTCAATTCTAATTAATTTTTTTATAAATTTAAATAAAATAAGTGTGTTAAACCAGTGGTTCTGGCGCCCGGAAACAATATTCTGGTTGGCGCCCATACAATTTTTTTAAAAAGAAAAATCTTTTAATTTCTTTTATATGTATATAAATACAAGAGTTACTTGTAGTATTATGATTAAAAATGAATTCCCATATTATTTTATCGTAAATTTAATTATTTGCGTAATTGAAACGAAACATATTAATAAAGAATCACGTTACATACAAACGAAAATTATTATTTATATTATATTATTTAATTATATAAGCTGGGAACAGCGACGTTGCCTATAAAATTTATTTAGGGGCAAAATCTAAAATTTCTCAACAATTTTTGACCGGATTTCCTAGCTATATTAAATATTTTAATGCACTCAACTATATTACGAATATTGTAATTTTACCCAGCTCTGTTTGATTTGAATTGATCACTTACCTGTTGCGAATGTTGACACTAGACAACAATATTTCTTTTTAATTTTCCTTATTTATATATGAAATAAGAAGTAAGGGGAAGTATTGGGATCGTGAAAATTTTCGAATTCCTATTTTCAACGGAAATACACGTTTTTAGGTTTCCTGAGTCCAAATAACCAAGTCTCATAAAATGGTCTTTGTATGTGTCTGTGCACAGCCTAGCTCAAAAACGAAAAGTTGTACGAAACTGAAATTACGTATTTCAGATAGGCATTTAACTGTGATGTAAAGGGCCGTTCAGACGGACCATATTTTCCGGCAATATTTCCACTAATATAGCTGAAAACATTGCTCGGCTTCGTTTCTATTGGCTGAGGCGAGCGTAGCCATTCCGTTTCTGAGCTCTATACTAGGTTATGCTGCCTGGACTGTTTGGTTTTCCTATGTTTTAAAGATATTTCAGTTTAGAAATTTCATTGTGTTGTTTAAGTAGTAGATTTTGTTATAGTAATGATAGGTTTCAGTTAAAAGTGACAGGTGTGATTTCGTCTTGTGAAGTTTTAAAACCGTAAGTACATTTTAATTTTTACTTTCCCTCACCTATATACGAAGTATATATTAAGGAGAAGTATTGCGATCGTGAAAATTTTCGAATTCGATTTTTCAACAGAAATACACGTTTTAAGGTCCACTGAGTCCAAATGACCAAGCCTCGCAAAATGGTCAGTATGTCTGTGTGTCTGTGTGTTTGTGAACAGCCTAGCTCAAAAACGAAAAGTCGTACGATACTCAAATTTCATATTTAAAGTAGATATATGGCTGTGAGCAACTTTTTCGTCAAAATCTACTTACCGGAAGTGCCACTTTATATAATCGATTTTACACTTTTTTATACTTTTCTCGAAAACGGCTCTAACGATTTTGATGAAACTTGCCTAAATTATTCTTCATAAAGGCCTTTAACTTTTCATTGATGTAGTAAATCACCGAGGAATTGCAGGGAAAAAATTTATGATGAAAAGAATATTTTATTTGCGCATAGAATAAAAGTATGTATTTTATGGTAAATTATGTATAGAATTGTATGAAAGGTAATTCAATTATCTAAAAACCAATAAAAGTAACATGAAAATCGGACCAGTATTATCAAAGATACAGCGCATCGGACTAACCGGAAATAGCTATTATATCATGAATTTTACACTTTTTTACAATTTTCTCGAAAACGGATCTAACGAATTTGATGAAATTTGGCTAAATTATTCTTCATAAAGGCCTTTAACTTTTCATTTATTTAGTAAATCACTGAGGAATTGCAGGGAATAAAGTTTTGATGAAAAGAATATCTAATTTGCCCATAGCTTAAAAAGTAGGCATTTTACGGTAAATTATGAGTAGAATTGTATCAAAGGTAATTCAATTATCTAAAAAACAATAAAAGTAACATGAAAATCGGACCAGTATTAGCAAAGATACAGCGCATCGGACTAACCGGAAATAGCTATTATATCATGGATTTTACACTTTTTTACAATTTTCTCGAAAACGGATCTAACGAATTTGATGAAATTTGGCTAAATTATTCTTCATAAAGGCCTTTAACTTTTCATTTATTTAGTAAATCACTGAGGAATTGCAGGGAATAAAGTTTTGATGAAAAGAATATCTAATTTGCCCATAGCTTAAAAAGTAGGCATTTTACGGTAAATTATGAGTAGAATTGTATCAAAGGTAATTCAATTATCTAAAAAACAATAAAAGTAACATGAAAATCGGACCAGTATTAGCAAAGATACAGCGCATCGGACTAACCGGAAATAGCTATTATATCATGGATTTTACACTTTTTTACAATTTTCTCGAAAACGGATCTAACGAATTTGATGAAATTTGGCTAAATTATTCTTCATAAAGGCCTTTAACTTTTCATTTATTTAGTAAATCACTGAGGAATTGCAGGGAATAAAGTTTTGATGAAAAGAATATCTAATTTGCCCATAGCTTAAAAAGTAGGCATTTTACGGTAAATTATGAGTAGAATTGTATCAAAGGTAATTCAATTATCTAAAAAACAATAAAAGTAACATGAAAATCGGACCAGTATTAGCAAAGATACAGCGCATCGGACTAACCGGAAATAGCTATTATATCATGGATTTTACACTTTTTTACAATTTTCTCGAAAACGGATCTAACGAATTTGATGAAATTTGGCTAAATTATTCTTCATAAAGGCCTTTAACTTTTCATTTATTTAGTAAATCACTGAGGAATTGCAGGGAATAAAGTTTTGATGAAAAGAATATCTAATTTGCCCATAGCTTAAAAAGTAGGCATTTTACGGTAAATTATGAGTAGAATTGTATCAAAGGTAATTAAATTATCTAAAAGACCATGGAAATCGGACCAGTATTAGCAAAGATACAGCGCATCGGACTAACCGGAAATAGCTATTATATCATGGATTTTACACTTTTTGCATTTTTCTCGAAAACGGCTCTAACGATTTTGATGAAACTTGCCTAAATTATTCTTCATAAAGGCCTTTAACTTTTCATTTAAGTAGTAAATCACCGAAGAATAGCAGAGAAAAAATTTATGATGAAAAGAATACTTTATTTGCGTATAGCTTAAAAAGTATCCATTCTAATGTAAATTATGTGTAGAATTGTATGACAGGTAATTAAATTATCTAAAAAATAATAAAAGAATCATCAAAATCAGACCAGTATTAGCAAAGATACAGTGTATTTTATGAGGAGCACAAGACTCTAGATGGATAACCAAGCGCATCCGAAAGGAGACGGATGCGACCGAACCTCCTCCCACCAATCCGCCAATCTGTTGTAAACAATACGCTCTGTAATAAATTAATTTAAGAATACAAAAGCGAAAATTAACTTAATAATTTCTACTTTCACATTGTTTAATGGAAAGGATATGTTTCCACGGAAACAAAACCAGAAACTTTTAAAATATGTTTGCAACTTGTTAAAGTGAAAATATATTGGTAGTGTACAGGATTATTGTACAAAAATTGTTTAAATTTTTTTTTAATTGTACTTATGTGGGAGAAGATGTGTATGCTGCTGAGTTTATTAGAAGCAGTGTTTATGTGAACTGCTTAAAATTGTAATAAAAAAGATAATTATTATAGGCGGTAAGGGAAAGTTGTGTGATGCGCGCACCGCACCAGATTTTTTGTTTTATTGTAGTAATTTTCCGCTGTTATTCAATAGTGATCAAAGAAAAACATTGAAATGAAGCTGTAAACTAGATACCTAATCTAATTTTACTTTTTGTAATTTGAGGCTACCCGCCAACACAATTTTTATTTTAAAGTCAGTGCTTTGCAATATATAATTAGGAATTCGGTGCATTTTTAGTTCTTGCTCCTATTGTTTTAATTTGTGTATGGGCCATAATCATTAGCTATATTGAGAACTCAATTAACAAAAGGTACAATTTTCTTTATTACCGGAAAAAATTATGACATCATTTTTATATTTACAATACCATAGATAACCTAATCTTTTTTTTTCCATTAATTGAAATCTTTAAACTTTTATAATTTATTTTAGATGGTTAGCTATTCAGCGTTTGGTTGCACAAATTCGTTTCAAAAGGGTTTCATTGTAATATGCACTAAAAGAGGTAATGTGGATTAATATGTATTAAAAGAGGTTCATAAACATTTATTGAAAGAGGTAATAAGGATTAATATGTATTGATAGAGGTTCATTGATATCACAGATAGAGGTTCACAGAGTCAATATGTAATTCAAATGTTAAGTATTTCAAATGTTTGGTTTATTAATTATTGTTGTTATACAATACTAAATAATACTAACCTATTGTATGCTTTATTTGAAATAATGTGAGCGAATAATAATTCACTAGTGAAATTATTTTTGTAGTATAATTAGTCATTAAGTATCTTTTAAATAGCCATTTATATATATTTTTAAATAGTTATTATTATTTATTTATTTAGTGGGGGGAGCATGGATTTCATCGGTTTGGTGATCGTTCATTGTGTTTTCGAAATTGTTAATGTCAAATTTACTACCGAAATTTTGTTCGGCCTCGAGTATTTCTACTTAATTATTAGTTTTCAAAATTCTTCGGTATAGGGATCGTTTACTAGGTTTTCAAGGACGATATTACCGAATTCACTATAGGATTTCCGATCGCGCATGCGCATTTCGCTTTTCCGTTGCTATTGAAGATTCCTATGATAAAGGGATCGTTTATTAGGTTTTCGAGGGTTCCGATTCCATTTCTTGAATTGGATTTCCGATCGCGCATGCGCATTTTGCTTTTCCGCTGCTATTGAAGATTTATATGATAAAGGGATCGTTTATTAGGTTATCGATGGTTCTGATTCCATTCTTGAATTAGATTTAGGATCGCGCATGCGCATTTCACTTTTCCGTTGCTATTGAAGATTTCTAGGATAAAGGAATTGTTTATTAGGTTATCGAGGATTCTGATTTCATTTTTTTAGTCGGATTTTGGATTGCGCATGCGAATTTCGATTTTCCGTTGCTATTGAAGGTTTCTACGATAAAGGGATCATTTATTAAGTTATCGAGGGTTCTGATTTCATTTTTTTAGTCGGATTTTGGATTGCGCATACGCGTTTTGATTTACTTTTGTTATTGAACTTTTCTTCGTTTATAAGGGCCGTTTATCAGATTTTCAAAGATTCTGATTTAGTTTTTGGAATGGGATATTTTATCGAACATGCTCATTTCGGATAACCGTTACCATTGACCTTTTTCTGTGTAAAGTTATTGCTTATTAGGTTTTGTAGGATGATATACTCAAAAAAATAATATAATCAAATATAATTGTAATTTGAAATGTGCTCATTAAAAAATAAAATTTGAAAAAAAAGAATCAGAACCCAGGAAAACCTAATAAACAATCTATAACAGTAACGGAAATGCGAAATGCGCACGCGCGATCCTAAATCCAATTCAAGAAATGGAATCAGAACCTTCGAAAACCTAATAAACGATCCCTATATCATAGAAAAATTCAACAGTAACGAAAATGAAAAATGCACATGTGCAATTAAAAATCCAATTAAAAATATGGAATCAGAACCCTCGAAAACCTTATAAACGATACCTTTATCATAAAAAAACTCCTACAGTAACGGAAATGAAAAACGCGTATGCGCAATCCAAAATCCGACTAAAAAAATGAAATCAGAACCCGCGATAACCTAATAAACGATCCCTTTATCATAGAAATCTTCAATAGCAACGGAAAAGCGAAATGCGCATGCGCGATCGGAAATATGATAGTGAATTCGGAAATAGCGCACTTGAAAACCTAGTAAACGATACCTATACCGAAGAATTTTGAAAACTAATA
The DNA here is from genome assembly GCA_948150685.1 of Rhaphigaster nebulosa. Classification (NCBI taxonomy): domain Eukaryota; kingdom Metazoa; phylum Arthropoda; class Insecta; order Hemiptera; family Pentatomidae; genus Rhaphigaster; species Rhaphigaster nebulosa. The sequence goes on along the minus strand of OX411307.1, from coordinate 85,094,597 downwards.
ATTAAATAGAAATACTCGAGGCCGAACAAAATTTTGGTAGTAAATTTGACATTAACAATTTCGAAAACACAATGAACGATCACCAAATCGATGAAATCCACCCTCCCCCACTAAATAAATAAAAAATAATAAATATTTAAAAATAAATAAACTACAATTTTATTTAAAAAATTTAAACTACTTGAAATTAGTACTTAATATCAATTATCTAAAAAACGAAAAAAATGTCGAAAGAATATGCCGAAATGACTTCAAAAGTCATTATTGTAATTAAAATAATTACTTTTCAATAATAAAATAATTAATATTGAATTAATTCATGTCCGGTTGGGTTACAATTGACGTGGAAATGCTATATAAAATAATATTAAAAATCAATTGAAAAATAATGTTTAATAATAAATAATCGCCACTAAAAGCAAAGTGGAGACGCAAAGAGTGAGAGGTTAGGAATTACAGAGTCAGGTATGGCCCGGCAATATGAAATATTCTCCAACCCCTCTGGACAACACCGGCAACACCTCGGCAATACTCTGCAACAACCTGCAACTAGGGAATGTGGCCGCCAATATGGCTGGGCCATACGCAGATATTTGGGCAACATTGCCGTGTATTGCAGCCACACATTGCCGGAAAATATGGCCCGTCTGAACGGCCCTTTACAGCAACTTTTTCGTCTAAATCGACTAACCGGATGTGCCACTTTACAGATATTACACTTTTTTTACATTTTTCTCGAAAACGGCTCTAACGATTTTAATGAAACTTGTTTAAATTCTTCTTCTTAAAGCTTTTAAGTTTTCATATATGCAGTACATCACCGAGGAAATCCAGGGAAAAAAGATATGACAAAAACATATTTTATTTACGCATAACTCCAAAAGTATGCATTTTATGGTAAATTATGTATGAAACCATATGAAAGGTAATTCAATTCGCTAAAAAAAAAAAAGAAAAAGAATTGGACTAGTATAACCAAATATACAGCGTATCTTATAAGGACTACAAGACCCTAGATGGAAAGCCTAGCGCGACCGAAAGGAGACCGATGCAACCGATCCTCCTCCCACCAAGCTAACCTGTTGTCAACAATACATTCTTTTCTGATGTAAAGTAATAATGTAAAAGTAGAAATGAACTTAATAATTTCTAATTTTTTAAAGACTACTTTTTATTCTATTTATCCTGTCTATACTAATCTTCTATAACTATCAAAATAATATCGACATTTATACTATTTATTTAATGTAAATTTTAACTAGCCTCATCTATTGACTGCCTGTCAGTTACATATTTGGAATATGAAGGGTACGTAAAATGATGTAAAGTAAAATCTTGCTTATAATATAAAATCGCTTATATACCTATGGAACAAGCACACTAGCGGTAAACATTCATCCCTGGTTCTATATGCCATCAAATATGCTTCGCCTCTTGATTCATGAAGTAGATCTCATAATTGTTTACCAATTGGAATGCTTTCTGAAGAAGCTCTTGAGCTCTTCAACAAAGATTTGCGGAGGTATCGAGAGTACAATACCAGGAAAACTTCCCAAATCGATAATATCACTGATCTATGATATTCATTACTATTTTCCTCAGATCCATTGATATCGGTCATTTCAATGAATCGAAATTCTGCACCATCTAAACCTCGTAAAACATCATCAGCGTTGTTTGATGAAGTGAAAATCATTTTTATATTGAAGAAAACAGAAAATGATATTGAAGGAAGTTAAAAAAACTTCATTAATATAAATTATAATTTTTTTTTTAAACTAAAGATAAGTTTTGTATTTTATTATTCCAAAATAAATATATTTTTCTTTATGTTTTTAAATATTATTTTAATACTGAATACAGGTTTAAATATTCTTACTAAATATCTTTAGTAAAATATATTTTAATAATATTGTATTACATTAATATAATATTACTAATTTATTCTTGCTCAACAAACCTGACACCTTCCTCATGTACACAAATAGAATGTATTTGTTCGTCAAAATGACATTAGAAAATTTTTAAATTTGATATGATGGTTACTTTATATAATTGTTGATCAAAGAAGTATTTTTAATCAAGCTATGAAAACAGTTTAGGAGTTTTGCTCTCCTAATTCTCTCGTTTTACCCATTGTGAGACGCTCCATCTAAATTTGGCAGAAAAAGTTTTTTACCATCTATGGGGTATGCAGTTTATTGTGTACTTGAAATAAATCTTCAAAATAATATAATTTTTACATATTTGTTATCCTCTTTCGATGATCGCCATTTCGAAACACCTTCGCTTTGAGCTGGCAGACAAGTGTAAATTGAATACTGAGGGTGGCTCTTTTATAAATACATGACTAATAGTTTTCTTCAAATAGGACAACAATTTTCGCCTCGGCTCTTAAAGAAAATAGACGACGAATACGTGCAACGACTAATAGCACGTGTCAATATAATTTATACCACCTCTCTCAGCTAAAAAGTGGTTTAAGTATGGCCCACCATGCAAATTCCTTCACTTTAACTAAGCAGAGATGTTGAACAACAAATAATATAATTTTGTACAGATATAATTAGTTGTAATTTTTTTCCTTTATAAAAACATTACTTTGGCAGTCCCCTTGGGACGGCGCCTGAAGAATTCAATTTTACAGTACCTTTTATTTTATTTTTATAATTAAAGAATAAATAAATTCCCTATAGTATGTACAAGAGTTATTAATTTAATTTAATTGATGTAACATTTATGCATGATTTCCATACATTTATTAATTTTTTGTTTTTTAATTCAAGTATTAATTTTTATTCAATGTTTTTTTTTTAAACAATCAATGAAGTTTTTGGATGAAACTTGATTATATAATTGATATCGTTATTATCAGTTATACATCATCTTCACAGTAATTTAAATTTGTAAAAAAAATAAATATACATAGTTACAAAAAGAACTGTATTTATTTTAATTAGATTCGCATAAAATTTGTTAGTAAATTCATATATGAAAATTAAATAAATAAATAAATAAATAATAAATTAAAAGTTTTTTTACATCTTTGTGGAAATCCAATTTGCTCTTCATTTTAGGTTCTGAGTGGAATCGATTAATATAGGGATCTGACGTAACGAAGAGCATTGGCATCATCGTTGGTCGAAATGAAATTTCCTTACAAGAATTTCCAAATTTTGATGAGTCCACTGCAACACCATTGTTCGCACCATTGATCAGCACCATCCTCGTGTTGATCACGTCGAGGATAATTCTAAAGCGACGAATCAGTCCTCTCAGCCTGGTTTTACTGGCTGTGGCTGGGGATCTCGAAGAAATCGTCGTGAGGTATTGTTGTCCCCATACCTTGCGGCCCTTATTTCGACAGGATTCATACCATTTTTTATTAAAATACGGTAGAAATGTTCGGTTCATACCTAACTTCCTCCTGGTGATCCGGGCCTTACCTGAGAGAAATCACTCCCCAATTTCTTCATGCAATTCACAACATCACAGCCACTGTCTAAAATTATATCGGCTATTTTGCGATATGTCAATTGAAAATTTTCCATTGTGAAACAAATATACTGCAATTCGGAATAATAAGCGACTGAGGAAAAGAAAAATTAACAGATTTAACTGAACGGATAAGCGAGTTTGTTTACATTCTGATCAGAACAACACTTTTAATAGCTATCTACTTTTAGTTGATTTTATTGAAATATATACAACGGTCACAGGTGGTCGCAGCTAAAACTTGTTGCATCGATTGGATAAGAGTCTAAGCATTAATTTCATATAAGAAAGAAAACTGGGGAAGATGCCGCACATTAGTTATACATTAATAAACTTTCGTAAACCTTGATTATTTGATCGTTTATTTCAAAATTTTATGATGGCTTCAAAATCAAAAAATAAGCAGTATCATAGGGTTTATATTTTCCTAGATACTTCGTAAAAACATTTTAAAAAAATAATAAAAAATTATCACTTTGTTTCATTATTGATTTTTTTGTGGAAAATGTGATACTTGGCTCCACTCAAAAAATGAATGGATATGTAACTGACGAATCTTTTCGTCTTTTAACTAATGTTAAGTGTCACAACCTTTTCATATCATCAACATTTATTACTCAACTCTTCTGTATTCAAAATATAAAGCCTACTTGTAGATTCAAATAGTTCGAATTTTTTTTTTTTTCGCCTCCTGGACAACTGTTCATGCTCCACGAATATTAAGAATTCTGTTGTCACACAGATAGTTCCTCCCCCCATAAAAAATACCACTGGATCCGACCCTGATTTATACACAAAGTTTAAGGGCTTTTGCCTTGTACTAAAATTACAAATGAATAAAAGTATTACGAATTACAGAATATTAAGTACAGTTAAAAATTACAATTACAATTAAGTACAATTATGGAAACGATAAAAAATCAAATAAATCACAAAAATTTAAAAACTAAAAAATAATCTAATAAAGAAACTTTAAGAAACACAAAATAACTAAAAAAAATAAGGAATTATCAATTCTAACGCATAACAAAAATAACTAAAAGATATAGTAGAATAAAACAAATAAAGAAAAAAAAATACATTAATTATAAAAAAAATTAGTGGAATTAGATTATGTTTTTAATAGTTTTGATCATATTGAAGTAAACCCTCAAAATAAATTAAATGACATACATAATTTAGATATAGAAATCGATCCAAACGCTAACGATCAATTAGGTACGGTATTCCTAATTAAGGCAATAGGTAATAGACCCCTGGAACAAAGAATAGGTAGAATAAAAATAAAATACAATTTTCATATTTTGTAAAAGCTTTACAAAAAATTGAATCAGCTATGTCATAAACATTGGGTGTAAGGCATCACCAAGATTTTTTTTTTTAGGTTATGATTCATTATACCTTACATCTGCTCCGACGAAGTTAAATATTTTTCTCATGTTATGTAAACGTAATTTAATCTGAATGGTTGAGTTGATAGGATTCCGAGAAGTAGCAATTAGCCGCGAAAGTTTCTAGGGCTCTTTCACTTTCGAAAAATTATCTGACCGTCGCACAGTGTCACGAATATATGGGATAAGAAATCAAAAGTCGTATTTTTTTTTTTGCAAGGTTTATTATTTTTTTTAAAGTCATTAAAGACACAAACAAGGTAGGAATAACCATTTATTGTAGCATAAACCTACATAAAATTATACAGAACCTTAAAAAAAATATTTCAGAAACAAAAATATACATACAGAAAATAAAACAACAAAAAACTATTCCTCTTCGGAATCACTTGATTGTAAATAAATATGGACATTATCTTATTTTAAAATTAAGTAATTTAAAACATTTTGATCAATTTTTTTAATGTTTTTCAGTGCTCATTTTTCTAATAATTGATAAATAGGAATCTGATTAATGAAGAAGCATTTTCAATATTGAAATCAATAAGATAAGTTTTTCTTGTGTTGTATTCTATGAAATATCTTATATCCTTGTGCCGGCCTTCTAATGCTTCTTTTTACCACTGTCCCATAGATGTAAAAAAAAAAAAAGGAAATAATATCAGGTCCGTGTAGTAATAATTTATGCCATGAGACTGGCATGCAATAGCAAGAATAAAGCCTCAAATGGTGGTTTCACCAATTAATTCAGTGAATTTTGGGATATTAATTAAGTAACCACTTGAAATTACTTTCAAAATTACTTACTTGAGGGTTTTCAAAAAATCTTCTTGCGGTGTTACCGTCATTAGTAGAACCAAAACCAGGTTTTGGCATATCAATTAATAATCCCATTTTCTCTTTTAATGCAAGCTGAATTATCTTTTTATTTTCTCCAAAAATGTTTTTTACATCATCTCCTCTGACTTGCCACGTTTGTAGTGGATATCAGTATTAAGTAAGCATTCGAATGATCTTATAGAACAATGTAGACTAGAAAGGCCACATTTATAGGTGGTAAATTATCGACCATCTCTTTATTCATAAGCTTAAGAGTAGCTGCACAAATGTAACATGCTTGTGTAGAATTTGCTCTAGTGAAAATGTTGCAAACATTTTGATTGAATGTCCTGGCAAAATTATCTCACAAATTTCCCTAGGTACTCCTTCGTTTTATCCGTAGATTCACATAAATTAGATGCGTGCACAATCCTGTCATATAAAACATCATACCTCTTATCTACTGGATTACTGCGTCAGACATCTTGCAGCTGGTAATAGGTTTTTAAATCTAGAAGCGCTAAATCACGGTGAAGGGACAGCCAGAGGCAGATAAACTAAATATCCAAATAAAAGTAATGAAATGAATTAATTTTGGTTGGATTATGGAAAAAAATATGTTTAAAGATTTTTCTTAAATCAGTCCAAAAGTTGAACAATCATCAAAAAATTCTTGTAAGATTTCAAACACCAGAACTTAGCCATTTTAGCACTCTTGGACAAATTGATCAGATGGACAATTCACACAAGACTGGAACTTTGAATTGTCAAAATAGAAATGAAAGTTTTGGAATAACAAGATCCTAATTGGTAAGGTAAATATTTACAAACCGTACCCGTTTTTATCTTAGCTGTTAGCATCAACATTTCAATTTAATTCTTACATTTAAACCTATGTTTTTATTTTGAAATTATGATGTTTTCTTATTGTTCAAAGGTACTATTTTTTCAGTTGACATCCGCATGATGGAAGAATCAATCTAATTAGGGATTGATAAATTATTTGCCACTTTTATCAATTTGTTTTATTGAAAACTAGTTTCGAATGTTATAAATTCATCCTCAGTTCTAAAAACACACAAACATTCAAAAATAAGCAATTCAAAATATAGTTTGGTATTATTATACATATTAAATTAGATTAATATAAATCAGTATTATAAAAAATGTATGAATTATGAATTTAATTAAGACAAGAAATCAAATACATGTTGGTACTCACCATGATTTAAATGGATTATATCAAACAGAAAAGTTTGTACTGGTTTCTTCTCGCATTGAACTAAAAATGAACGAAAGGTAGGTTTATAGGTAAACGGTTTAAGGGTCAGGATTTTTCCAGTAATGCCGGTGAGTAATTGTTTTTTCTGTTATAGATGGAAATAAATTTATGATAGGACTATTGGAGATATTTACTTGGTCATTTAAGCAAAAATCTGGATTGGATTTGAAAGATTTTATTATTTCAAGTGCTTCATATATATTTAATTTGGGGCTGTTTTCAACGTGATGTATTAATTTAACTCCTAAGTCTTTGATGCATTTGTGATTTTTTTTTCATTTAATTGAATTGAAAAGCTGGAATTATCTGTCTTATTATTATATGCACATATACGTTCCTTTGATCTCTGATTTAGCGATCTTCCAGTTTTTCCCGTGTATTTGGCTGCACAATCATTACAATTTAGTTCGTATAAACCGCTTTTAGGAAAGGGTCTATTTTGTCTTTAGGAGAAGAGAAATATGAAGATAGGGTTTTTTTCTATTTTAAATGCAGGGTTTCCGACTTTGGTGGATATAGGGCCGTAATATAGAATCAAAACATAATGTTTCGGGATGGGCCTATCTTCGGGGGTTGTTGAATAGATATCGTTAATTGTCTTTTTTTGTATTTGTTTTTTTTAAATATGATTGATAGTGGTTTTGTTGTACCAGTTATTTTTTGCTATGGAATATATTATTTCAATTACTTTATTATAGTTCTTTTTATTTAATGGTATGTTCAAAAACTCTATAGCGTTAGTCAACAAAATTAAGAACATAGTAATTCCGGCCTAATTTTGCTAATTTCTCACGTTTGCGAGTTTCATTGCCCTTCCACTGAAGATCGTTAAATTTCGAATCTTTAGCCCGCTTGCTGTAATTTTAATTATCAAAAAATTATATTATAATGGCTTTTGTTTCTTGTCCGTATTGCCCTTATGACCGCCCTGCTACTTATGGATAGTTTTGTTTTAACAACATACATTAATTAAAACCGATATTAAAATTTTAATATTATTATTAAAATTTGGTGTCAGAAAAAAATTCAAATAAGTTATACCTACTAATTTTTATTTATTATTATAAAACCTGTATTGAAGGGAACAGGTTGAGATTGATGGAATCAATAACAATTATTTATTAACAATGAATTAGCAGATATTAACTCTATACTTCCTTTCATTGTGCATCTTATTTTTGTTTATCCAATAAAATGTATTGAATTGAATAGGTGAGAGGGGCCCCGAGAGATAAATTGCCTAGGAGCCCCTACTAGGCTTAATTGTCACGTGAGTACACTTTTTATTTAATAAGTGAAAAGTGTTAGTTTTATTTTAGTTTAGCTTTTTATTTTGTAAAGATGACTACACCCACACATACTCCTATGGCTCTAGATGAAGTTGCTTCAACTTTATGTTCATCAAACAGGCTCCCCCAGATCAAACTCAAACTAAAACGGAAATTCATTCCGTAAAGGGTTTGATATCAACCACACAGTGAGCTCAATTGAGAGTGCACTAAAAGCCCGCCTACCCGGGTTCAAAAGCATCTGGAGGATGCAAAAAACAGACGAGAGTGGGAGTAAGAGGAATCTCCCACTCCTCATTGTTACCACAGATGAAACTGTAACCCTCCAAGATATGGAAAAAATTGGTCCAATCGACCATATGGGTTATTCAGTTGAGAAACTGAAAAATAAAAGCGGCCCCAGGCAGTGTCACAATTGCCAGGAATTTGGCCATACTAAAAATTTCTGTGGGCCCATCATAAAATGCGTTCGATGTGGTGAAAACCACGAGACTCATGAATGTCGCCAAAACACTCCACCCAAATGCGCAAACTGCGGAGGCCCTCATGTGGCCTCATACCGTGATTGCCCAAAAAGGCAAATCCTTCTTAAAAAGAAGGAAGCAAAGGTATACTATAACTATAAGACCAACGAACAACAACCAGGAGACTGCATCTCCTGCTCCCACCACCACCTCTGCCCCATATTCATACGCCGGTGTCCTATTCAACGGACCACCCACCCCCACACCAACTGCCGCACCCACACCCTCACCCCCAACTCCTCAACCGTCCATGGATAAACTCCCATGGGTTGAGGACTTAGTCGCCATGTTTAGCGACATGAAGGCTATGTTTAACACCCTCATGGGCACGCTTAACCTCATGCTCCAACAAGCCTTCGCACCTAAAGTTAATGGATAGACACTCTATCCTTAACTCTAACATCACAGAGCTCGAGCTGGAATCCCTCCTGGCCTCTCATAGGCCATCAGTTGTCGCACTCGAAGAAACTAAACTAAACAAGCAAACGCGAATACACTTTCGCGGTTACCACACTTACAGACTGGACTCACAAAACCCTGCACACGGTGGCGTTGCACTTCTGGTGCGTTATGACGTCCCCTCTAAACTTATAAACTAATAAACTTATAAACACTCAATGACGAGAAACACACAGCCGTCACTGTACAAGCAAAACTTAAACACACATACAAAATCACATGTATATACAGAAGACCTGGAGCTCAACTCGACACTTTTAAAACACTCTTACGGGAAACCGAAACAGACAGAGAACACATCATCGTAGGGGACATAAACGCTAAACACCACACATGGAATTGCACTAAACCAAATGCATTAGGTACCCACCTCACTAAAACAAAATACACAGTTATACATCCCAACGCTTACACATTCAGACATCACTCAAACCCAGCGTACAAATCTACACTAGATCTGCTACTCACACAACAATCACACAGATTAACAAATTGCACAACAATAGAATTTAGCGACAATGATCACATCCCCGTCATCTATCACCTCGGCCGTGACACAACAATAATTCCTCCAACCAAATACAAATATAACTTCACACAGGAAGATTGGAAACTATACAATAACACAGTATACACTAACACACCCAACATCACACCACTCACAAACACTCAAGACATAAACAATGCCATAAACACTCTCCAAAACATCTTATACGATGTCGCCTACGCCTCGATACCCACATTCAACCCCACTCCCATCCACCTACGCCAGCCACCAAAACACATACTCACATTAATTAAACCTCGACACAACATAAAAAATTGCTGGTATAGGACTAAATACCCAACATACAGACCTATCATAAACAGGCTCACCAGACAAATCACATCCCTAATGTCGCAGTGGAAAACATCCCTCTGGCACGAACAATTACGCCATACCCATCACGACACCAAAAACTTCTGGAAACTAGTGAGAAGCTACAACACCAAATCAAAATCGGTGAAAATACAACGAGGCGATGAGCTTCTCACTCCCGCAGATCAGGCTACCATACTTGCGGACTATTACGTCGATAGACAGTCAGCACGTACCAGTAACACATACCACCACAGTCCACTGACTGATATAACACAAACCATATTTTCCTCCTTTAAAGAACTGACTGCAACACTGAGAAATACGAGGGGAAACAAATCAACAGGAGAGGACAACATACCCTATGTTCTACTCAAACAACTCCCCAGAAAAGCCCATATGTTTCTTCTCAATATTTTCAACTCACGCCTGAGATATTACCCCACTGAGTGGAAACATGCTATAGTTGTTCCACTTCTCAAACCCAAAAAACGAGGAGCGGTACTGGAAGAATACCGGCCCATCAGTCTCCTCAACCATGTCTCAAAAATATATGAGAAACAAATCCTCATACATGTCCGAAAACACTGCGACACACATGACATCATCCCCCCGGAGCAAACCGGGTTCTCTTGCGGCGTTAGCTGCTACCATCACGCAGCAAAATTACAGTATGATACAGCTAAAAATCTCAACAAAAATCTTGCCACCGCAATGATTTCATTAGATTGCACACAGGCATTTGACTCTGTATCCCATTCCACCCTAATTGACCAACTCCGGCTTCACCGATTCCCGGACTAACTGGTCGACATTATTGGCTCCTACATCAGTGGCCGGACATTTTCTGTCCGTATCAAATCTGAGATCTCCACCCCACGCCCAGTTACATGTGGTGTCCCTCAGGGCTCGGTCCTTGCGCCAGTCCTCTTTAACATATATACAGACCGTATAGTAGGGCAAAAGAATGACGATGTTCAAATCGCAGCATATGCCGATGATATTGCTATATACACAGCAAGGATGAATGTAGATCACGCCATGCGCAAGGCCCAATCAGCAGCCCAACATATCACAGAACAGCTTAAAAACATAAATATCCACATAAACACACAAAAAACAGATGCAATCACATTTTCATACAAGAAAACATTAAAACAACAACCAAAACTGAATGGGCAAACCATTCAGAACAAAAGACAGCTCACATACCTCGGTATGAAACTAGAATCACACCTATCATTTACAGCTCACACAAAACACAGGATACAGATAGCCAAAGCCACTACACACCAACTAAATCACTTACTCTATTCACCAGGTTTAGCCAATTACAATTACAAAGCCATCCTCAGGCCTACACTGCTTCACGGTGCCCCCCCTCCCTCCTTCACTTCCTATACCCCTCAGCCCTGAAGTCCCTCCAAACATTCTAAAACAGCGTCCTACAAAAATCACCAAACGAACGTTACTCGAAAGACGAAACATGATACACAAAAACTAGGCTTAATCCAGCCCTGCAGCCCCTTGTTTTAAATGCTTAACATTTTTCTTTTCATTATTTTTCTTAATTTTCAGATATTAAATACGAAAATGACTTTAACTAGCATGTTGTTTATTCCTATTAATATTTGAAAATTGCTCAGGAAATTAATTCTCTAATCTAGAGGGCCCCCAAATATTAAAGTGCTTGGTTAAAGGAGGCCATTTTTAGGCCAACATGTTACACAAAGAACATATTATTTTTATGAAAGTCTTACATACATTTTACCATAAAAAAGAGATTCATTGAGAACGAGAATCATAAACAATTACAAGGCATCTTTGTACCAGTCGAGTTCCTTATCAAATAATCCTTATACCTCTAGACCTAAACCTGCGCAGCTCCCTTATTTAAGAAGACCGATAATTTAAACATAGTTTCCGAAGCCATTGTTTCAGTAGTTAGTCCGCTATTTTAGCAGATGAAAATAAAAAAATTGCCAGAGGAGGAAGTTAAAAAAATTATTAAAGAAAGAACAGAAAGTTAAGCTATAAAATTATAAAACATTTATTAATTCAGATAGAAAATAATCTTTTACTAAATTATTTTAATCATATTTATATAATACTATGATTATTATCTTAATAAGTTTTAATATTTTTATGCCTAAATCCTTCATATTATTAAAATGGAATGTTAGATCTACAATATCTAATAAAAAATTTTAGAATATAATCTATTTGCAAAAAAATATTGATATTGCCATAGTCTCTGAAACCTTATTTAAGCTTAATAAATATGTGAATTTTTCGGGATACAATATCATACGGAAAGATAGAGAAGATGGCAGGAGTGGAGTAGCCATTTTGATCAAGAAAAAATACACCTTTTCACAAATTAGAAATTATCATAAGATAGATAATGTGGATATAGTTGTAGTGCCGCGAAAGTCGTACTAAATAATAATTTTAAAATTAATATAGTTTCTTATTATAACCCTCCTAAAAATCTAGCGGTTAGATATCATTGGGAAAAAGGGTATTGAGTGTTTTGATTTTCCTTTGTTTTTTTCTGGAGATGCAAAATGCTCACCATTTTCAGTGGTACTGTGATTTTTGTGATAAAATGGGCAATGAATTGATATTTGCAGTAGTAAACTCCAATTTAGTACTATTGAATGATACCTGCGTAAATAATAGGAGTCAGACAAATAGCATTGCACTGGACATCACTCTCTGCTCACCCATTATTACAAGCACCATATAAAGGAAAGTTCTTGACGATCCCTTAGGTTCCAATCGCTCGCCCACAGTAATGGAGATTCACGATATAAATGTCAATCTCAACATTATTAAATCAGCCAGAAAGTAGGAAATAAAGGTTGCTAATTGGGAGGAATAGGAAACATATACCTCAAATTATTCCCATATTTTAACTAATAGTCCTACGTATGACTAGCTCGTGAAATTTTTTAATGATTCTTGTGCAAAAACAATTCCAATTTATAAACCATTTTACAGAAGAAAATTTAGTAGAGGATGGTGGGATGACGAATATAAAATCTTGTTACAAAATAGGAAAAATGCCTACATGGCATATCAAAAAAAAAAAAATTCTAAAAAAAAGTTGACATACAAAAAGGCGGGTGTGGAATTCAAAGGACTCACAACATAGACAGAAACATTTTTTGCGAAAATTTTGTGCAAGCATCAATAAATCTACCCCGATGAAATATATTTGGCATAAACCCGCATTACTTAATAACCGCAAAACTAGTAACCGCTTACCCGTTACAAATGATGAATGGTGTGAAGAATTTATGGACACTTTGGCTCCTCCATTAGTCATTTTTTAAAATATTTTAAATATTGACAGTAACGAAGAGTTTTAAAGACAATTTTCAATTAATGTAAGAGTTTACTCTGGAAGAACTCATAAATACTTTAAAAAATAACCCAAATACAGCCCCAGGACTAGACAATATACATTATTCCAATTTAAACTTCCTAAGAAAATTAAAATATACTTATTAAAATTTTTAAATGATGTTCGCCAATAAAATCTAATACCTAACCTATGGAGGGAGTTCTGTGATATACTAATCTTGAAACCAGATAAGGATCCGAATAACACATCCTCATTTTACCGATCTCCTTAAGCTCGTGTGTACAAAAGACATTTGAAAAATATGATATATTTCATACATTATATATGCCAGATCATAAAACACCGAATTGAATGATGGTTAAAATCCCAACGTAAATTTCCTAATTACTAGTTCGGTTTTCGTAAGGGTAAATCAACAATAGATTGCTTTCTATAATTAAACACATACATAAATACAGCATTCACGTCAGAACAAAAAACAGTCGCTCTATTTCTAGATATTGCAAAGGCAAATGACACTGTTCCATTACGTATACTCTGTTATAAAATGAAAAGACATGGGTTTCCCCAATAAATCTGTTAATACTATAATAAATTTGATTAGCGGTAGAAAATTATCATTAAAAATATCAAATTCAATAGTCATAAGTCTGGTGGCTCAGATAGGTTTACCTCAAGGGGGTATTCTGAGCAGTTTAATTTTTTCAATATTTTTGACCGACTTAAGAAAATACAATACATACCTCAGGAAGTTTGCATCTTACAATTTCCCGATGATATATGCATATATACTTCCCACAGAAATATTAATAAGTGTGTCGAGCTACTAGACGAGACAGTAAGAGGTTTAAGGAAACGGGAGCTAGACACAAGAATGACAATGTCAGCTTCCAAATCTGTTATATGCCCGTTCAGCAGAGAACTCGCATTTCAACTTAGAGACGGAGTTCAACAGGCTGGGATTACTTTCCCAAACGTTCATACCGTGAGATTCTTAGAGGTTTATTTTATCCGAAAACTAAATTGGAGTCAGCACATTCAGGAAATCACAAAACTGTCTGAGAAAAAAATGAACATTTTAAAAATGATTAGCAACCACAGTAAATGGGGAGCGGATCGTAATATCTCTTTGCTATTTTATAGGAGTACAATAAGATCGATATTAGATCACGGAGCCACAATATAAGGTGAGGATCCTAATTCGCATTTGCATAAGTTAGATATAATTCACAATAGGAGTATAAGAATTTGTTTAGGTAGACTTAATTGTACCCTATAGATGCCTTATTAAATGAAGCAAGCGAACCATCTCTAAAACTCAGAACACAATTACTAACGGACAGAATCTTTCTTAAAATATTTCCAAACAATCAGAAAGGCTACAATAAAATAGTAAATCTTAGTGTTCTCATCTTAAGTAAGGCATATTGGCAGAAAAAGAAATGTACTCCACTAGTTTACAATAGTTTTATGAAATACCAGCAATCATTACGGAAAATACATTCAACTAAAAGACTTCCTCAATTAAAATTACAATACTAAATTTCGTAAAAATTTAACATACCAATAGATGCCAGTAAATATTCATTGCCTCATTCATTGATAGCCTCTACTATAAAAGCGCTGCTTGTTGATAAATGGCCTCACAGATGGCTAAAGAATTAAGGATGATTCGGGCTGTGCGATATATGTTCCTAAGTACAAACACTCTGCTCAGTATAAATTAACTTCTGGCTGTTCATCTCATAATGCCGAATTATACGGCATCCTAGAAGCTGTCAAATTCATTAATCAATCCATAGATTATAATTTTGTTGTTTTAACAGATAGTAAGAGTTCATTGTTATCATTAAATAATATTATAAACAAAAATATTAATAATTTTCAAATGGAAATAATTAAAAATCATTATCTAGCAATAAACGGAGATAAACATATACTATTTAAGTGGATTATGGGTCATGCAGGGATCCCAGATAACGAAGAGGAAGATAAAATGGCTAAATTTACCATCACAACTGGCCAATCGGTAGACACTAAGATACCTTACACGGACTATTATAAAATGTTTAAAATATGTGAAATAGAAAGCTGTCAAAAACAATATAGGGAGAGCCCCACTGGGCAGTTCTATTCAACTTATAATCTCATATCATTGGTATGATCTCATTATTAAATTAAAAGTATCATTTAAAATGTCAATGTTGACGCAAAATAGTATTCTATCTAATTATTTCTTCATAATCATATTGGGAGAGCCAAAACAAGAAAGGGGGAGAGTCACTGGTAATGGATTTCGAGAAAATCAAATTTTAAAGTCTGGAGATCCACGTTTCTTTTAACTATCTTATTCTAATGAACGATATGAACATTTTATTTTTTATTTCGACCCATTTGTCGCGATTTATAGAAGTTATTCTATCAATAAATTAATTAATGTCTGTATATGTTTTTGTTTTAAATTACTTAATGTTAGAATTTAATTAAATAATGTGATTAAATAAAATTTGATTAAATAATTTAATTTCTATGCTCGGAATTATTTCAATAGATATTGCAAAGTTAGAGGCATATTGGCAAAAAATATCAAAGTTATCAAAGTATATTTGAGATTGTAGTTGAAAGCTAATTTAAAATTGAAAACTAAATCCCTTAAATAAAAAAGTATTTAAATAGTAAATATATTTAAGCAGGAGAACCTGGGTTGGGGTTGCGGTCAATAAATAAACACATAAATAAGAAAAAACTTATTATAATGTGTGCCAATGATTTGGCCTAAGTTTTAGGTCACCATCAGGACTGAGTGGCGTATAGTCTATAATCGCCAACTGTTGACTCTAGACTATACGCCACTATTAGACTACGCCACTTATAGGTTTTCTAATTTTTCACATGAAACATAACGATTGTCATTTTTAGTAAAAAACAAAATTGTTAGTAGAATTTTCTGTGTGCTCCTAATTGGGGACATTGACCGCTACTGATTTTTAATTTTGTAAATACTGTTTTATAACTTATGAAACAAGGAGGTTCTATAACGACAAATAGAAAACAAAAAAGTTAGGGCAACATAATTTTTTGTAAACATTTAAATTTATTTAAATATATTTTTGTAAACATTTAAGAAAAAAAAAATTCAAAGAGTAAAATTGAATAATCAAGCTTTTACTCATACATAGGAATACTGTATTATAGCTCAAATTTGAGTATAATATGCGTATAATATTTTCCGAGATAAAGTTTTTCAAAAAAAATATTGTACACGATTTTGATGTTATGAAACGGATAAAAGATATCTCAGGAAATATTTGGCGTACAGATATCTATTACCACTCAAATAGGAGCTAGCTAAATGCACAATAAACTAGTTTATCATGATTATCTTCGTAGGAAGAGCGGTTTCCATGATATTTGCCAAAATAAATTCACAAAATGGTAATTTCTCTCTTTTAGGAAAAAACCATTATTTTTTTGGAAAAAATTATCTCGCTAACTATTAAAAGTACAGATGTATATTACCACATAATTGGATCTAATTAAATGCACCATGAAGTGTATGTACTTTATCAGGGTAAATGTGAACTGTATATCTTCCTTATAAATTTATTAATTGTTCTCACATCAGGGCCAACGTTTCGTGGTTATTACCACATCCTCAGGGTCCAACAACAGGCAACTGCAATTTATCATTCTAGGCTCTATACAACACATATATTTACAATTATGTTGTTTATTATCCGTTATTTCGTAAACTATTAAAAGTAAAGAGATATACAAATTGGAGCTTGTTAAATATACCATAAAGGCAAAGAACTATCCATAATAAATTCACAAAATGAAGATTTCTGTTTTTTTGTAGACAAAAAAAAAATTAAAACCTTTATCTTGGGAACTAGTAAACGTAATGAGCTCTATCAAGGCTCAAATTTTATCCAATTCAGTTTCCTTTAAATAAGGTATAATGTTTTTCCAGTGGTTGGTAGTCATGTGCACAGGATCAACAATTAGCAAAAATTTTAGGTTTTTTTTCTTTGGAAAGACGGACAAGGATTATTTTATTAAAAATACCCTATACCTTCGTAATTCACATTCAAACCTTCTCCTAAAGGCGCGTACACACTATGCAAATTTCGGCCGAGGCAAATCCGCTCCGTTGGACGAAATTCGGCTAGTGTGGAAGTAATGCAAATCAGTGCCAACAGGGCCAAACCCAAACGCGTCCAAACTAAGAAATTTTGGTCAACAATCGACAGTCAACAGCTCTATAGACCGAGATTATTTTAGTGTATAATGGAAAAATATCAGATCCAGCCTTAGACTTGGCCTTGGCAGCGTTCCCGTCTTCTGGCGGTAAACATCAAAGGGTTGGGCGGGCATTGCGTCCTCCATCTCCTAGTGTAGACGGGATGGATGATCGTACGTAGACTTCTGCATTTTACTCGCAAAGTTATGTCCTATTCTATTCATTGTATAATAGGATAAAGAATAAATGGTTATTCATTATTCATGAATAAAATATTAGTTTGATTCACGATTTATTACTTTTTTCTAAATCAAATTTTCCCAACACTAGATTCGGCCAGTGATACTCGGCAATTTATAAAATTTTAAATTCCTTCATCAGAATGGGACATGATAAGTCGTCTAGAATGTCGAAAGAAAATCCTGTGTGTTGGATACGGTAGCGATAAGGCAGGCGATTTGAATTCCGGGTATTTCACCGAGGAAAATTGAATACTTTTTTTTAATAATTAAATTATTGTTTTCCATTCGAATATTTTTATCTTATTCTAATACATTTTTTTTTAGTCCATTTTTTCATTCAAATAATTATTTGTATTTGACTACTGATTGAAAAAATTATGAATTGATAATAGAATAATGAATAAATGGGCTATTATTTTGTTTTCAATAATATACTAATTACAGGTTTTGTTTCTTTTTTAACTCATTAATTAATAAATTCAATTGATTAAAATGAGTAATGCTTAATATATTAATTTTCTCATGAAAATTACACTGTATGCAAATCTTATTTTTTATATTTAAAAATGGCCTATATATGGCTGAAATATCACCTCAAGTAAAAATACAAACAATATATTAAAATTTCTTGACAAAACGGTGGCATTGAATTGTAGAATAGATAATACAAGCTATATTTCTATCCCTAATAATATGCAAATTATAGGTTTTGTGTCTTTATTTATACCATTAACTAATAAATTCGATTAACTAAAATGAGAAAGTAATGCTAAATGCATTTATTTTTTAGTGAAAATAACACTAGAAGCAAACATTTATTTTTTATTTTTATTTGATATCATCTCAAGTAAAAATAACAACAAACAATATACTGATTTTGGGTAGTTTTGGAATATAAATTATTTGTTTAAAAATAATATATGACGAATGAAATCAGTAGTGATAATAATGAAATAATTTGTAAAAGAAATCCACTCAAATAGTCAATATATGGGAGAATTAAGTAGGAGAGTTGAAATTGAAATCGAATGGAAAATCGCCCAGTGTGGACATAGCTTAATTTTGGCTTGGCTGTTCAACAGATGTTTATGTATTTAACGTAGTCATGTGACAGGCGACAGTGAAACAACAGTTTTCCTCATTATAACTAATGTATTAAATTTATAACTAGAAAATAAATATTTTTCTTGTATATCTATTGTGCTTGAGCTTATAACTTTTTTAATAATTTATTTATTGAAATTTACAACTGTATAACATAAAACTTAAACTTGAGCATAAAACATATAAACATGAGTTTGATACATGCGGCGATTGTGATATAACCATTCTAGTTTTTTATTTTTGGTTTTGTATTGATTTTAAATTTAACAAAATATATTCTCTAATTGATTAATTGTTCTTATCTTTTTTTATCTATCCACACGTCTCAAGTATGATTAATAATTTATAAAACATTTATAATTTCAATTGTGTGAATTGGAGGGATGCAAAAAAAAAAACAATAAAGAAAATATCAAGAATTTTTTTATAATAAAAAATCTAGAAAAGTTAAAAAAAATATTTATTAATAAAGCATGAGACAGTGTTAGGCTGCGATAATCTTTTTTTAATACATTTTTTCTATAATTTTTTTTTGGGGGGGAGCTGAGTTTTTATTACCTCATGAAAGTTTATTTGTCATATTTTATTTTTTTTTGTCCAATTTATTATAAAACTTTTTTTTATATTTAAATTATATATATGAATATATACGAGTATATATATATATATATATATATATATATATATATATATATATATATATATATATATATATAAACTTCTATGTTTTTATTTATAAATTATATATGTGTGTGTGTGTGTGTGTGTAGAAAGAATAGAATAGAAGAACTTTATTCTGGGACTAGGCCTTAAGAATCGAAAAAATAAAACAGAAACAATATCTGGCCATAAGACTACAAAATAAAAATCAATTAATGCTCTAAATATTTTCAATAAAATAAATAAGCAAGCAATATAAATTGTTGTCTTGAAAAATATAATTAATGTAAACAAAAACACAAAAATTAAAAAAAAAAAACGAAAAAAGAAAGTAAGAAAAGAAAAAGAGAGATAATGAAAAATACAAAAATAATGAGCTAATTAGCAAAACTGAGGCTAGTGCATAAAAAACTATTATTTACTTCTGATCTAGATGCTAATCTTAAATTGAAATTTCGTAATTAGAGAGCATCATTTTGGAAAAAAAGGTGTTGGAAAAGGAGGAAATTGAATGAGGATAGAGAAGAAGCATGGCGGATATTAGAAGGAAAGGAATTTCAGAGGATAGAGGAGCGGGCGAGAAAGGAGCGTTCGAATGTTTTGGTTTTGTGGGAAGGGGCATAGAGGTCACAAACGGGCGATCTTGTTTACTGTGCGTCGACCGAGGATTTGAATTGTATTAGGCTGTAGTTGTAGGAAGGATGCTGAGTGGCCATAATTCGATATATAGAAAAGATCCGAGGAAATATTGTCTACGGTTGGAGGGGAAGAGCCACTTAAGGTCGCCATAAAGGTAGGACACATTAGCCCGTATCGAGGTACCGAAGACAAATCTTAAAAAGCAGTTCAATATTTATATTTATATATTTTGAAGTAAATTTATTTTAGTTTTATCTTAAGATTGTCAGGTTTTTTGTTGAATACTAAGCGAAAAATAAAAAACGGTTAAGTTAATTTCCAATTGCAGCATCGTAAACTAGATATTAAAAATAATTAAAATTTTCCGTTGTTGAAACCATTTTAATGGTGCTTTTTAAAGTACACTAAGTTCTATTTTTCGTGATGACATGGATTATTCAATATTTTTTTTATCACCCTCCTACTGAACTACAGATTCCCCAATTTTAGAAAAAACTTCCTTATTTATAAGCTTTATTTTCATGTTAATGAAGTTTAAGACAGTTACAGAATAAGCTAGAATTCATCTCCAGTTTTGTAAATATTCATGAGATGTGAAATTCTCTCCTCGAACTACTAGTGTTTTTAGCAAAAATAATCACAATAAATTATTATACAAACCATGTAAAATAAAATATTTAATACAGATATGACTAATCAAATTCTTCTTTAGTAAAATTTAATAATATTACTTAATATTCCTAGTAATGATAATATAAGATATATTTCACGAAAATAAGCCCTCCATCTTGGGTATGGCATCGGACTTCTGTTTCGTTAATCCTCATTTCGTTGCATTTTAAATTATTCTTCGAATGAATGATCAAAAATATTTGAGACTTAGAGTCAAAATCATGTCTTTTGAATAATGCATTAGTGTTATAAAAACGAAAAAACTAGAGAACAAATAAGAAAAAATATATACGTGTACACACTGCATGACGTCAATTTTATTAAATTAATAGTAGTTCCTGCATATTAAATAGAAATGTAAGTTTCGAATAAAGCATTTGTTGTTAATGAGCTTTGATTCTTATATTACAAATAAATTATTATTAAATGATTTTTTAAAGTAAGAAAAGTATCCATAATTATATTCACACAATAAGTGCTAAATTCATATCAACATTTAGGAATGTTAATTTGTACAGTATTATATTTTAATGTAAAATAAAATAGAAATCATTTCTACTTTTGAGTTAGAATCATTCAATAGGGTCACCAAAATCAATAAATACATTTTTTATCAAGAGCTACAAAATCATTGATATATTTCAAGAATCAGAATCAATTTACCCCCAAAGCTTTTTTTTTTTAAGTTTTAAGAAATTAAAATTAAACTAGATTTTTTTTATAAGAAACAATTTTTATTTAACAGTTTTCCAAAAATAATTATTCAGTAATCTAATAAAAGTTGTATCATAATAGTTATCCTTTACTTTAAAAAAATAAAAATTATACAGTAACTGTGTCGTGAATTTTTTGAAAAAAAAAATGAACTATTACGGATTATGATAATTACTATGACATTAAACTTCATTACAATTGTTATTATTATTATTATTATTACAATTATTATTAAACACATTATAATAACAAGTATTAATAATACGAAAAATAGTTTCGACTCTGGATATTTTTGAGGCAACTGTGATTCGATAAGACGGAAAGCTGGCCTCAACGCTGCACATTGCGGTAGCCTATGGACAAAAGTCGAAAGTGCGACTATTTTTTCCAATTTGTTTTGCTTTAGTAATCCCTTCATAGTGACCTCAGTGATATGGAATAGGAGCTTTTAATCTAATATTATAAAAGCAAAGGATATAAATCATGTTTGAACAAGTGTCATCGTATAACTGTCTCAACGAAACAATTTCAAATTTAGCTGCCCCTTCTTTCATGTTAAGGACACATCAACTTCAAATCAATTTTTAGTAATATGAAGGCACCGAAGAACGTTAGTAATATTCATTTTTTCGTTAATACTTTTGAATAACATTTTTTCGTTAATGTCTTTAAATTATATTAGAAAAAAACTTTAAATAAACATTTTTCAATTTCGATCCAAAACATTCTTAGTTTCTGAAATATTTTGATTTAGTAACAATTACACATCATAAATATACAAATATTTGCAAATAATCAATCAAAAAATAATCAAATATTTTTGAACTGTGTTTTTGTTTAATTCAGAAAACTTCATAAACCTAAAAAACATTAATGTTCTGGAAACTTGGATAAAGTCAAAAGGTTCGGACAGATTTTCTGCTGTTTTGGTGGCTATCGTGGACTGTTTACACCTTTCTGCACCTTCGGGTTCCATACATCAGAAAGTTCAAAAAACGGCAGAAATTGAGCGTTGAAAAGGAAATGGCAATCGTGTTCTTATCAGCGGGAAAATTTGAAATGTCGCCACAGTATATGGTTAAATAATAATTTGTTTGAACCGGTAGAGGGGTCACGAATACTTCCGAATAGGGAGTCCACCGTTCCTTATGAAAACCCTCCTTCAAGCTTGTGAAGACTTCATGTTCATTTTCAAGGAAGCTTCTCAAAAAACTTAAACTAGAAGAGTTAAAGATCTATTCTTAAGACCTTAAGAATTATCATTCGCTGCAAGGAGATATTAAAACAGATCAGCCGCGGTTAATTGACAGTCGAGGGTTGCGCCACATCAGATAATTTCATTTATATTAGATCTAGATTTATCTGAAATAAAATATCAAATTCTTCGATCGTTTGGTCCGTTGGCCAACCAGCTTCCAAGTGTTAAGGTTCTTCGTTAGATGAAAAAATCGTTTTTGCCAGTTGTATTAGCAACATATACCTCTGCAGATGTAAAATTGCAAGATGTTAAACAAGACTTGTGAAAGTATTGTAATGAGTATACTGACTTAACATTAATCTGTGAATGGAGGTTCGATAGGAGTTCTAGCCAAAGCACCTACAAACTCCTATTTACTGAAGGTTTAGGCATTGACGAATATTTCTTGTATTGTTTCTGATGGCTTTTGTGCCTCTTAAACTGGTGGGAGGGAACAGAGATTTAACACCAATCCATCATCAACCCTTTTCTGCAGGGCTATCAAATTTTTATTTGTAAAAGGGAATGAAGCCCTAATCAGGGAGCAAGATTCTCAATTATTAACGGAAATTCAAACGCTCACCTACGCCCTCCGAAGAGAGTACGTCAACGAGCAGCGACTCAATATAATTTTCTGATGAAATTTAATCAATTCATGTATTGTAAAAAAAAATTTGTGATATTAATTATTATTTTGTTACCTCTAAAAAAACTTAATTTTTATTCAAATACCCTAAAGAGCGCCGCACCGTGCGCTGGCAGGCGGTTGGTTGCGGATTAGAGGCCCAGCACCAGCCGTTGACTTCAACGTTGGCCTAGTGTGTACGCGCTAGTTGGTGCTTATCTGCTTCAGTGCTGGTAGGTGTTATCTGCAAAACCTAAATTTTCGTACGTGTCACTTCATACTTAAAAAACAAAAGTGGTTAGTGAAGTAGAAATACAAACTTTTCCTCTGGAATTTTTGATTTGCCAAGATCATCCACTTGGCCGTGAAAAGCATTTGAGCCGATTTATATTGGGCCCCTATATAAATAAATAATAGATTACAATAGTTTAAGATTTTTTTTCCCGAATATAATGTAGCTGCAAATACGTGTTAAATACCTAAAATTGCGCAATTTAATCATTAAATTTTACATATTTAAGCTAATTGTAATACTTTAGGACCTATTGGCTATAAATCTAAAAATATATGGGGACCATTTTGAAAAATTTGCTATATAAGGCCTACGCACCTCCTGGGAGTGGCCCTACATTTATTATTCGTTCTAATAAGAACGAAAATAAAATTTTCACTAGCACCAGGGCTGACTAGAACGCCACTCTACACTTGCTCAATCAGTCGAATGTAACCGACTGTCATACATATACCCCAAGAGGTACTAAACCTCTCAGGAAATACATAATAAAAGGGTTTGACATTAATCACTCTTTCAGCTCAATTGAAAGTGCTCCAAGCCCGCCTACCAGGGTTCAAAAACATCTGAAGGATGCAAAAAACCGATGAGAGTGGTAATAAGAGAAACATACCACACCTAATTGTGACAACAGACGAGACCGTCACCCTCCAGGACATGGAAAAAATTGGTCTAATCGACCATATGGGTTACTCAGTTGAAAAACTGGAAATATCAGCGGCCACAGGCAGTGTCACAATTGCCAGGAATTTGGCCATACCAAAAACTTCTGTTGGCGCATGATAAAACATCATGGCATCAATGTAGTGAAAACCACGAAACGAAGGAATGCTCCCAAAACACCCCTCTGAAATGTGCAAACTGCACATCTGGCCTCTTACTGTGATTGTCCAAAAAGACAAATTCTTCTGAATAAGAAGGAAACCACGGTCATAATAAGACCTACCGACAAAGCCCAGGGGACTGCATCTCGTGCTCCCACAATCAACTCTGCCCCACATTCCTACGCAGGTGTCCTATTCAACGGACACCATCAAGACATTTCTACAAGAAACGGAAACTGACAGACAACATATCATTGAAGGAGACCTCAATGCCAAACATCACACGTGGAAGTGCAGTAGGCCAAATTCATTAGGAAATCACCAGACTAAAACAAAGTACACCATTATTCATCCTAATGCATACATATTCAGACATCATTCAAATCCGGCATACAGATCCACAATGGATCTTCTACTCACACAAATTCACAAACTGCACATCATTGGAATTCAGTGGCAATGACCATATCCCCGTACTATATCATCTTGGTCGGGACACAACAAGTACTCCACCCACTGACTACAAATACAATTTCAAACAATCAGAATGGAAATAATACAAGAATACAATATATACTAGCATACCCAAGATCACACCACTCACAAAAACCCAAGACATAGGCACTGCCATAAGCACACTACAAAACATCATAAATGACGCAGCCACTGTCTCAATACCCACATTCACCCGAACCCCTATACATCTGCGCAAACCACTAACGCACATACTCACACTCATCAAACAACGTAACAACGTTAAAAACTGCTGGTACAGGACTAAAGACCCTATATACAGACCAATCATAAATACTCTCACTAGACAAATCAATTCTCTAATGTCACAGTGGAAAACATCCCTATGGTATGAACAACGCTGTCATACCCAAAGCGATCCCAAAAACGTCTGGAAATTAGTCAGAAGCTACAACACCAAATTCAAATCGGTGAAAATACAACGAGGCGACGAGCTTCTCACTCCCACAGATCAGGCCAACATACTTGCCGACTACTATGAAGAACGTGACAAAGCATGTACAGTCACAACATATCATCATAGCCCACTGACTGATAACACATATAACAGAATCTTTTCCACATATAGAACTGACTGCAACCAAGAGAAAAACGAGGGGAGACAAGTCAACAGGAGAGGACGATATCTCTTATGCCCTACTCAAGCAACTCCCCAGAAAAGCCCATATGTTTCTCCTCAACATGTTCAACTCGTGCTCATGCCTTAGATACTATCGTACTGAGTGGTAACATGCTATCGTCAATCAACTTATGCTTCACCACTTCTCGGACCAACTGATCGACATTATTGGATCCTACATCAGTGGCCGGACTTTCTCCGTATATGTCAAATCTGATATCTCTTCCCCCTCTCTCCCCCCCCCCCCCCCGTCCAGTCACCTGCGGTGTCCCACAGGGCTCGGTCCTTGCGCCTGTCCTATTCAGCATATATAGAGCCCATATAGTAGGACAAAAGATTGACGATGTTCAAATCGCTGCATATGCTGATGATATTCCTATACACACAGCAAGCATGAATGCAGATCACGCTATGCGCAAGGCCCAAACAGCATCCCAACTGATTACAGAACAACACCAAAACATTAATATACACATCAACACGCAAAAACCGACGCCATCATATTATCTTACAAGAAAGCACTCACTGAACAACCTAAACTAAACGGACAAACAATACGGAACAAAAGACACCTCCCATACCTCGGTATGAAACTCGAAACACATGTCTCATTCACAGCTCACATAAAACACAGAACACATATAGCTAGAACAACAGCACAGCAACTCCAACACTTACTCTATTCACCAGGGCTGTTACTTAGACTCAAGATCCTAATCTACAAAGCCATCCTCAGGCCTAAACTACTACACGGTGCACCCCTCCTCCACTACCTATACCCCACAGCCCTGAAGTCTCTCCAAACATTCCAAAACAGCGTTCTACAGAAGATCACAAAAAGGACGTCACTCGAAAGACGGAACATGAAACTCATCCACAACGAACTACAACTAGACACTATACAACAGCATATCACAAGAAGAAACGTTAAATTCTTTGACAACCTCCCTGCTTCCTTCAATCCACTTTTCCGACCCATCAATTCATCCTCCCTTCCTGCCAGATGTCAGGGTCGAAACGGCCCAATTTAGCCCTATCAATATCATCCTCTAACCCGCTTAAATAGCATTCCCCCACAGCTATTCCATCCCCCATATCCCTCCTCTCACCCATCCCTCCTCCCACCACAGCCCCTACATCCAACTGTTCCTCCTCTACCCACTTATTATTATTATTATTATTTATGTATTTTTATGTTTTCCAGTAACTACGAATCACGAGGAGGCTCCCTACCTCCTAAAGAAATAGGAAACATGACCTCAGGTTTGTAAATAGCTTTTCCACTTTCAAGTACCCACAGGTAGAATAAGGTAATGTATGTATCGGAATCATAATTTACTTGCATGATGTTACAATTTTACTAATTATATGTTTTTCTTTTTTCTGAGGGATCAGGAAAAAAAACAACAAAAAAAAACGGAGTGGTAGACTTTTGGCCATCGTTTTTATCGGAGATTTTTATATAAGAGTCCATTGAGAGAAATTATATTACAATTATTTCTAGGCACAGCAAAGTTTTCAGCTATGTTTACTGGTTTATATTGGCAAAACTCGAAGGAAACCCAGCGTTAATGCATTCCGGAATTCTAAATGTGATAGCAGAGAAATTTTGTCTAGTGTAGCCCAGTCAACACACCAGCTAGCAATATTCAATGCGTTTGTAAAAAGGCTCCACTAACTTCTTTCTAATTTTTGCCCGATATATACCTAAGTTCTAGACAGCATGAATGTCAAATTCACCCGTTCCCTGATTATATTCATGATATAGAAAAGGTTGAATAATGACCAGTCGGCCTTTTTGTCTAGAGGAATATCTTTTTGCAGTTCAAGTTTTGAAGTCGGTTCAAGTGTGGAGTAGTTTCGCGTCGCGACGGTATTATTGTTCCATCAACATACCCCATCGTTTCGGTAATCTTAAGTACCCTTATCGGCTTTCTTCTTATACCTTTTTGGGCCTTTAAAGGGCATATTTTGGTCCTGTTATTACTAATAGTAACTGCTGTCTTTCTCAGCTAAGCCTTTCATAGATAGATCGTACAATTAACAAAGTCGATGCGTGAAAGTCTTAAAAAATACTTTATTAAACAAAATACAGAATTACATGATATAAAATGGTGAGCTACTGACAGTGTTAACTTACAGATAGACTATACTAAAGATATTACTACTAGACTTAAAGCTAACATGATCTGTTCATTTCAGATAGGTTTTTATACATACAAAAGGGGAAGGGATGTTTAGGAGTATAACATTTGTTTAACGCTGACAAGCATGAAGCAAAACAATAACTTCCTGGGTTATAAACCCTATTTAATAACTAATACTTCCTAAGTCAATGCCATGTGATAAGTGTAGGAAGTGAAGAAAATTATCAAATATTCTTAATGAAATTGTTACGATTGATAGAAGGCTATTTTCCACTCTACTTCCAAGGGGGTGCCTCAATGTCTTTTTTAGCAGCATAAATTTCCAAATGGATATCCTTCGGAACTGAAAATTACTCAGATTTTGAATCCGAACCTAATCGACTTTTTCCAAATGAAAATTTTTGAAGCATTATGCCCATAATAAGGTATCGGAGATTCACCAATACTCAAAAAATAAAGGGGCTGTGCAGAAAGGAGCTAGATGAGCAGGTCAAGCATGCACGTCTAACCGCACTCAAATCAGATTGGGCCAATGTTCCCATTTAGGAACATGTCTGGAATTCGTAGTCTCTAATAGTTTAATTCAAATTATTTATACCTATTATTTTTGTATTAATTTTGAATATTTTTTCTACATCGAAAAATTGTAAGTAACTCAAATTTGAAAAATTTGCTCAGTTTTTCACTCGAAAATAATTTTGGCTTCATATAAACAAAAAAAAATATTGAGTCAGTGTTCAGTTGTTTAGATAAATATTTTTTAAAATTGTCCAAACATTTGTTCCCAATTGAGAACATTGACCTCTAAAAGGCTAAAGACGATGTCTGGATGTTCAGAGGCGAATGAATTTCCCGTGGCGACTCTAGTTGAAAAATTTGGTGCGGTGCGCGCATCACACAACTTTCCCTTACCGTCCTATAATAATTATCTTTTAAAGATAATTTTAAAGAGTTCACATAAACAATGCTTGAATTAAACTCAGCAGCATTCACTTCTTCACATCTTCTTCCACCTAAGTACAATAAAACAGTTTTATAAACAATTTAGTACAACCATTCTGTACACAACCTATATATTTTAAGTTTGTCAAGTTAAAAATATATTTTAAAAGATTCGGCTTAGTTTACATGGAAACATTTTGTTTCCAATAAATAATATAAAAGTAGAAATTATTAAGTTAATTTCTTCTGTTGTATTCTTAAATTACTCTCCTTTCGGATGCGCTTGGTTATCCGTCTACGGTCTTGTTCTCCTTATAAAATACGCTGTATCTTTGCTAATACTGGTCCGATTTTAATGATTCTTTTTTTTTTTTTTTTAGATAATTTAATAACCTTTCATACAATTCTATACACAACTTACTATAGATTGCATGCTTTTTAAGTTAAGCGCAAATAAAATATTCTTTTCATCTTGACATTTTTCCCTGCATTTTTTCGTTGGTATACTGCATACATGAAAAGTTAAAGGCCTTTAAGGAGAAGACATAGGCAAGTTTCATCGAAATCGTTGGAGCCCTTTAGGAGAAAATTGTAAAAAAGTGTAAAATCGATTATATAAAGTGGCACTTTCGGTTAGTCGATTTTGACGAAAAAGTTGTTGTAACATCACATGCATGTGCCTACCTTAAATACGTAATTTCAGGATCGTACTACTTTTCGTTTTTGAGCTAGACTGTGCACATACACACAGACTCACAGGCACACAGACACACAGACCATTTTGTGAGACTTGGTTATTTGGACTCAGGGGACCTTAAAACGTGTATATCCGTTGAAAAGTCGAATTCGTATATATATATATATATATATATATATATATATATATATATATATATATATATATATACCTTCGTATATAGGTAAGGGAACGTAAAAATAAGAGAGGCCAAGAATGTTAAGGTGTCGCGTTAGCAACCTATAGTCTAGTGTAGTGTCGGATCAAATTCGACCTGGGCGGGTTGAAATTTATTTCGTGGTGGACCTACGGAATGAATCTCGACCTTCTCAGTCTGGTTATAATAGATTGGTAAACAATAAGACAACCCTCCCTGTTTGTCTTAATTGGAGTCGGTAAGGAACTCCTGAATATTTCCACTGCAATATATCTACTACCCTTCTCAAGCACATCTGGTTTATAATTATTATAATGAAACAATAATGTACCTATATTTTTAATTTTTTGCGATTGGCAACTATTATAAATCCCTGGAAAAGAAGCGGTAGCATTGCAGAAAATGGGCGTCGATAGTTTCAAATGAGAAAGAGCGCTCATAAGTGATGTGAAGGTATTGTAGAAGCATCAAAGAGAAATATAAAAATTATCAGAAACAGAAAAAACATGTTTTTATATCCCCAAGGTGTTGATTGAGCAGATAATTCGTTATTTAATCGGCCATCATCTTTCATAGGAACAAGTTTTTCTGTTTTACAAAACCGGGAATTCCTTTTATGGTATAAATAAATTATCTATATCGGGATACATTTTTTGAACCAGTTCTTACAAGAATTAATTACTATGCTTCCAAGGTTGTTCTGAATTTTTGTTTCAGATGAGACATTTCATTTTTCATTTGCCTATTTATAAAATTAGTGTTGAAAATATGAGATTTTTCTAATTGTATCTCGCTTTATTTTATATTAATATTCTTTGACTCTAGATGAAGTGGGCTTATACTAAAGCACATCATCACGCCTTAAAAGTAAGATGTTGATTCCAACACCCTTCAGCTGAAGTGTGATTAACAAGAGTAGAAATTATGTAATTTCCATAGAAAATAATGAATCAATTGAGTTATTTATGCTAGGACGGACGTCTCCATAAAATAACGAATATACATATAAATTTGCTCAAATGGTTCAGCCGTGATCAATTAACTATTACAAGTATAATTGCTAATATTAATTAAGATATAGAAAATAAAAATCCATTTGTAATCACCCAGGTTATGCTACTCAACATTTTTCATTCATGATAAAAAAATTTACCAGTTATTCCCTATTATTTGGAGAGTTCAAAACTATTGTTAAAATATTTTTCAGGTTCATACTCTTTTTTTGTGCGGCCAATTACGCAGCTGAAAACAAGCTTTGGGAAAATTCCTCTGGTAATTTTGCAGATATCAAAACAAAACAAAAAATAAAATAATGATAATGATCTCTACATTTTTTGTTCTCACAACACATCAAGTAAGTAGTGTGGAAATTGGTTTTTAAAAAATCACGAAAAACAGCAAAAAACAAGATTTTTGGCGATGTAAAAGTGTATTAAGGAAAAGGGACTCACCTTCGATTTTTTCACTTGTATAGTTTTGTCATTGTACTACTTTATGAAAGTCATTGTAAAATCTTGAAAACATTGTCCCTTTTTTAATTTTAATTTTCAAATATGGCTAAAAGCAAAATTTAAAGCGGAATATCTCAAAAGAGACTAATAAGGGGAGACCATTGACTGTTCCCTCCCCTTCTTAATTGATAATTACTAGCTCGCCCAGTCACCAAATATGTTTCTATCAGATAGAGGTATGAATTGTATCAGTTTTATGATTAATGGAAAAATACAAACGTTAAAAAATGATTGCTTTTTGGTCCAATAAATTGAAAAAAAATGTTTAGATTATTGGGTAAACTAGCCTTATTGATTTTTTTACACCAAAAATTGTGGCAGATTTTGAGTGGCAGCTCACCAACAAAGCTTTATGTTGAAGATATTATCGAAAACAAAAAATTTGTTTTTCAGTTTTGAGTAGAAGCTCTGCATCACGTCTTCAGTATATCCGATTTCGATTTTCTTGGACTTTTAGGAAAGAGGGAAGTTTTTTCTTCCCATAAACATAAACAGCTATTGGATTACCTATAAGGCCAGTGTAAAAAAAATTGTATTACAAAATAAAAACAAAATTGAGGGTTTTTGTGGATAACGTTAGTTTTAAAACACGTAGGAAGACCATAGTTAAAGCAAACCGCGTAGATTAAAAACCTACACCGACGGTCCAAATAGGATTTGAATTGTTCAAATAGTTTCTGATTTGTGGAATATTTTTTTTATGTTTATCTATTTATTAAGTAAATTGAAATTTAATTTGAAAATTTAAGACCAGATTTAAAGTGTTATAAGTAATACAAAAACATTATTTGTGATCCAGGAATAATAAATTTTAGAGCAATTTCAAGGTTCTATTGACTTATATGTAATGAAAACACTATTCCTCAACGGATTGAAGTATATTAACAGAATTTTTTAATTCAAAACTGTCGTCTGATTTGGTTTTAACATTCTGAAAAACCCTATATTCAAATTTTTGGGCGAATTTAAAAATAAAAAATTGTCGACTATAAATTTCTAAGGGATATAAGTTTGTCTTTTTTCCTTTAATATGTACTGAAAAACAAATGTTTTGGTGGAAAAAAGCACCAAACTCGAGATAAAAAATAATAAAGTTTCAGCATGTTTTAATTTGTTCCACGGCTTCTATGGCCACGAACGTCGACAGACATGTCCAATATTATTCGACGTAGAATCACCACAAAAAATTTGGTTGAAATCGGTGACCCATTGGCTGTGGCCTTCCCTTGTAAGTGAATAATTATAAAACTAATTAGGGATTGATCCTTCTATACCATCATGCGGATGTCAACTAATTATAAAACTGATACATTTCATACCCTTTATCTGATAGATAAATATGACACAAATTTGGTGCCTGGACGAACCAGTGGTTATCGCTAGCTAGCTATAATTTGTATATGAATCTCAGTCACTAAATTTGTGTCATATATTCAAATTTGGCCGTATTTGAAAATTCAAATAAAATAAAAAAAACGAAAAAAAACATGACTTTATTTTGAAGATTTAAATTTCTATTGCAAGTAGTACAATGAAAAAACTATCCAAGAGAAAAAATCGAAGGTGAGTCTCTTTTCCTTAATACACTTTTACAGCGCCAAAAATCTTGTTTTTTTAACCACTTTCCACAATATTTAGATGATGTGTTGTAAGGATAAAAATGTAGAGCACATCATTATCATAATTTTAGTTTTAGTTTTATTTTGACAGATTCAAAATTACCAGAGTTAAAGGCATTTTTACAAAACTTGTTTTCAGCAGTAAACCAATTTAAAATGACCGCACAAAAAAAAGTATGCGCCTGAAAAATATTTTAACCATAGTTTTGAACTGATTAGATGATAAGGAATAACTGGTAAAAAAAATTATCAAAATAAAAATGTTGAGCAACAAAATATATTTAAACTGGTTGATTTCAAATGGATTGGACCTAATATTTGTAATACAAGGGGAGTGCACGTTGCATCCGTCACCGATTTTGATGAATATTTTTGGGGTGATTCTATATTGAAAAAAAGTTGACCATTTTTAGCCTTAGGAACTGAGAAAAAAAAATGCTGATAATACTTTATTTTATATCTCGTTTTTCGATAATTATATCGACGAGATTTTTTCAGCTAAACGTTTGTTTTTTAGAGTATATTAAAGGAAAAATAAAAACATTAAAACTAATTGATTTTTGGTCAAATGAATTTAAAAATGTGTTTAAATTATTAAGTAAACTAGCCTCATCGTTTTTTTCAAACCAAAAATGATTGCAGATTTGGATTCAGCACATCAATAAACCTTAATGTTGAAAAAATCATCGAAGGCAAAAAAACTATTTTTTCTCAGTCTCGAGTGTGCTCAAAATTTTTAAAGTCACAAAATAACGTTTGGATTTGAAGCTCTGTATCTCCTCTTCAGTTTACCTGATATCGACGTTCTTAGACTTGTTAAAAAGAGAGGAGTTTGTTCTTTCCATATATATAAAAAATTATTGCAATATCTCAGATGGTCTGGGTAAAAAAAGGTGATTACCATATAAAAATAACATTGAAGTTTTTTGCGGATAACGTTGGTTCTAAAACACATAGGAACATCACTGTTAAAGTAAATTTCGTAGTTTAGGAACTTTTACCGATGCCCTAAATTTGGTTTGAATTATTCAAAGGGTTCCTGATTTACGAGCGATTATTTAAATCTTTAACAATATTTGACCCTTGGCAAAATTTTGATTTTTAGATTCGGTTGAAAATTTGAATATAGGAGTTTATCAAAGTGCTTAAACCAAATCTGACACCAGTTTTGAATAAAAAAAATCTGTTAATATACTTTACTCCGTAAAGAATACCATTTTCATTACATGCAAGTCAGTACACTCTTCAGGTCGCTCTAAAATTCAATTATTTCGTTTTAAAAAATTGGATCGCTAAAATTTACAATTTCCGGATTACGATTATTACACTTTTATAACACTGCTATAGATATTATCGTAGACAAAAAAAAAGAAATAGGTAATATTAAATGTCCGAGCAAGGCTTTTATGTCACGTGGGTTTCACGTAACCATATGCATATCATAATATAAAAACATTATATGTGATCAAGAAATAGTAAACCACTGTTATAAACATTATCGTAGAAAAAAATATATATGTTTACCCTATTATAGTATGGATCTACATTACAAATAACTCAATAGACCTGCCAGAGCGCTCCATATTTAATTATTCCATTAAAAAAAATCGGGTCTCTCTGATATTTAATATTACTTTTTCTTGTTGTTTTATCTCCGATAATGGTTATAGCAGTGTTATAGAAGTGCAATATTTACTATTTCATGATCACAAATATTGTTTTTATATTATGATATATTCATGGATAAGAACCTTTTAGACCGTCTTAATGTGTGACATAAAAACAATATTCTCTACAAAAAAAAAACATTTTGTAGGCACAACTTTGCAATTTCAAAAATAATTTTTAGTCACGTCTTCGAAATAACCTTCATCAGGGTGAGAATCAGACAATTATAAAAGATAGATTCAAATGCTGGAAATTGCAGGGCCACATAAAATCTCAGAGCACCTAGGCGTGATCAGTGTGTTGTTGGCTGAGCCAGGGTACGGATGGGATTAGAGCGTGCTCACTGGTCGGTGAACTCCATACTTAAAATTAATCAGTTCATTTTTTAAACAAATTTTTGCTGATTATTTTGATTGATGGTGTGCAAGTAATTTTCTTATCTAACTAAATATCTTAGAGGGCTTCATTATACTGTCTTTAATTTAAAAAATTTGATATGAATAATTAAAATTGCCTTTTTTTCTGTTTTGTTAACCTGTCAAGGTTAAAAAACACTGGCAAGGTTACACTGGCGATCCGAGCGCGAGCTACAAGTTCTCTCTATTTGTACCGGGTTTCGAAGCAGAGCGAGAGCGGTGCACGTCGATATATCTCCTGTCAGTTTTGTCAACGTGCATTTTCATGGTGTACTGTGCCGATTCGGACGGGAGCATGATAGGTTTGTTGGTTTTCATGCGAATGTGATTATTGTTTTTCAAGATAATTGAAAAGTTGAATTAAAAGATTATATTTAAATTAATATCTGGATGATATTATATTTTTAAGAAGAAGTTGGTCGAGGGTGCGGTGTTGTGACACTTATTTTTTATTGTGTGCCAACTTTTCGGTCTTCGTTGTAGGCCTTCATCAGGGCTAAATAGAAAAAAACAAGATAACAGCAAATATAATATGACATTTTTGAAGTATAAAATATGACAATATATAAATAAAAAATATATATAATAATTATGATAATAAAAAATTCACGCCTCAGTCCCTATCCATGGCAAACAGCCTCTATAAGAAAGCATCTATCTACATCCAATTAGAATCTCTTTCCGTCCATAAAAAAATTTATAAACAAAATCAATCCCTAATCTATTCCCAAATTTTCAATTTATTAAAACATCCATAAGTTTTTATAGTCCGTTCTCATATCTCACCCTCCACTCTTATCTCTTATTGTTTATTTTCGTTTTTGACGACTCCTTATTTAATTAAGACTCTATTCAACTTCTCCATATCTTAACTTTTTTGTATCTTTACACCGGAATCCCAATTTTATTTACTTATATCCACTAGCCATCCAATATTTATTTCAATAGGTTAAACCAATCCTTCATATCAATAGTTTTTACCATAAATTATAACTTAAATATTCTAGGATTATTCTATTCTGTTATTAGACATGTTTACAACTACTCTGCAAAAGAACTACTGAATGTTAGCGGATTATGGATTAAATTGAAAATTTAAAATTCCAACGCACATCGGACAAGCAGCGCACACTCGAAGAGCGCTGTTATTTTATATTTTATATATTTATAGAAATATATAAATATTTCTAACGCACCTTTAGAAATATTTATATTATTGCAAACTTGCAACTGTTTGTCATTAATCTTTTGATTGGGAACGAGCCCGACAGTCATATTCGCGGACTTGCGTTATATGAAATAAATTATTGCATAATTAATGCAAGTAATGTGAGTAAAGCACTAAATAATCAGTGCGACAAAACAATCGGGTTACTGCAAACATTGTTTCCGGCCATGAATAGGAAGTCAGGTTTAAACCTGGGAAATAGGAGGCTAATCTATTATCTATTCATAAGACCTATTCTACTCTATGCATGTCCAATATGGTCAAATAATTGTGCAACTAATTATAAAAAGTTACAAATCGTACAAGATAAATGCATGAGATTGATTGGATCCTTTCCTAGAAGAACCCCAATAATGCACATGCATGAAGTATTAGGTATTCCAAAAATTCAAGACTATGTTTTAAAGCTTGCAATAGATTTCTTTTAATGCTGTAACAATAGTCCATTTGAACATATAAACACAATAGTAAATTACTCCCGTGATAATTTGAATTATAAAAAATATAAGCATAAAAGACTGAAGCATATAGTACTATAACTTTATAATCAGTATCATAAGATTGTTTTATTTTATTTTATGTCTAGAAAGTGGGTTTTTTTTTCTTATTTTTTTTTCCAAGTTGTAATATTCTTTGTATAATTAAAATCTGAAAAATGTTAAAGTTGTAAGTTATAAAAGCAAATGCTTGAATTACTTTTTCTATCATTTAAATTGTATATTTGTAAATAAACATGTAAATAAAGAATTAAAAACAAGCTCCTAGGCATGACTTTCAGGACAACCGTCACGCATTTTTTTAATCCATTAAAACAGCATTATTAAAATTGCTAGGCAATTTTCACGATTCATAAACCGATTTGAAAATTAATTTTATATTTTCATGTTTCTGGTGATTTTTTGTGGAATTTTTAGGAAATTTGATCCACACCAGATGTTTTCAATTCTTCCCGGTTCTTTGCTATTTTAATTACGATATTTCATCTAGTGTTATTTCGGAGTCTTAGTTTTATTATAAGATCGGTTGTGAATAAGAATTGATTCTAGTGTTCTGCAAAGAACGCTATAAATAGGTACATTCTGTGTATAATGCATTAGAATCGTTTACCTCGCTTAATGTATAACTAACTAGCTTATCATATTCATACAGACCTTTTTCCGGAAAGGTTTTAAAATCGTATCCGATAGTATAGGTATTCAGATTTCACAAATGCTAAATAAGCCAAGTGGTAGAGATTTTAAAATTTGAAGCTCCATATCTGAGCTTATGGCAATCTTAATTAAACCAAGACATCTTTGGCATTACTAAGTTCGTTGTTATTTGATTTATAACTTAATGATAAATAATAATATTCACTGTAGCGTCATCTATAGAGTGTTAGGCAGGGTTCTGCTTCGCTTAACTTGTTGGACATATACTTTAATTTAATAGAGTTTCAGTTTTCCTTGATAAATCAAACAATTAGCTTGCTATTAATTATGCAATAATTTATTTCATATAACGCAATTCCGCGAATATGACTGTCGGGCTCGTTCCCAATCAAAAGATTAATGACAAACAGATATTAATTTAAATATAATCTTTTAATTAAACTTTTCAATTATCTTGAAAAACAATAATCACATTCGCATGAAAACCAACAAACCTATCATGCTCCCGTCCTAATCGGCACAGTACACCATGAATATGCTCGTTGACAAAACTGACAGGAGATGGATCGACATGCACCGCTCTCGCTCTGCTTCGAAACCCGGTACAAATAGAGAGAACATATAGCTCGCGCTCGGATAGCCAGTGTAACCTTGCCAGTGTTTTTTAACCTTGACAGGTTAACAAAACAGAAAAAAAGGCAATTTTAATTATTCATATCAATTTTTTTAAACCATTGTTTCAAAAAAAAAAAAATTGGTACATCAGTATTGGGGTACATGTTTGTGCTATGGTCCATTTTTATAAGACTTAGTATAATGAAGCCCTCTATAATATTTAGTTAGATAAGAAAATTACTTGCACACTGGCTCCTGTACTAATGGAAATGGCATTGGGAAAGAAATGTCATTTGTTTCATCAGAGTTTGATGCTAATACAGCTTAAATCGGTCATGTGGAAGCTAGTAATATCTCACAATAAAACAAAATGACACACGACTAAGTTTATCTTGATACTAATAACATCATCCTTCTCTCTTCTATTTCATTATCCTTCTTCGTCTACTCATTACTCCGTCACATCTATGCGCTATCTCCCCACTGTTGTAACAATTCTATTTAAATAGATGAACATTTAGAAGAAGAGAAATCGTTTAACGGGATTTGATCATGAGGATTTTAATATTCAATGAGAGGAGAAGGCAGGCGGGCGGGACGGCACTTAGTAGCGGCTAACTGTGGATTTGAGGAGGCAATTTAGAAGAAAGGGAGAAACACTTTACACAATCAGCTTCAATCCTTTCCGTTAACAGCCAAACGATCTCACATTTTATTTTATTTATAACACAGGCATTTAACAATGTTTATCATCAGGTGTTCTTGAAATTGGGGATTTATCATATATGTACTAGTAAATGAAATAGGAGTGGGGGTAGTTCAAAAGGTAAGGCACTAGTCTTCCAACTCCTTTTTTTCATTCGAGCCCAACTGTAGTAGGAAATTGAATCCTGAGAAATGGAAAAGAAGGAGAATACTGGGCTTCAAAACCTAGTATGGACAGTGCAAGCATTATAAATTTGTCAAAAAAAAAGAAGACAAAATTATATCTCAGGTTGATGAGAATTCCACCTGCCTTTTGTGTCTATAGGATGAACAAAAGGCTAAAACTTTCATCATTAATCTGAAACCCTTGCCTTTTACCGACTGTACTTTTTAAATCAGGAATATTACTGTATACAGGAATATTAATATTCTGAAAAAGCGAATCCCAGAGACCTAATGTGCTTTCTTAGAATTCTAACATAGTTCTGAAATTCTATGGAATCTTAAGACGACTGGAGTGTAACTCACGAAAGATCCATATACGTCCATGTGAAGAAAGGTTTCCTATCCTTGAACATAATAATAAAAAAAATACCAGAACAATAGATGTAGCAGTCCCAAGCGATTACAATCTATTCACCAAAAGAGTCGAAAAAATTATAAAGTACCAAAAACTTTCCTTAGAATTGAAATCACTTTGATATCTCGAAAAAATGATAGTGAATCCAATAGTCAGAAACTTTTTAAGTAAATAAAATCGTTTATATTCCCTTGATCGTTTTTCCGGAACGTAGACTCCAGAAATCTGAGAGGAAGGAATAAACGTAATAATAATAATATCACTGTGGATTTCCGACGGTTTTATCTAATAAATCAGCTCATAATTACCGACAGTTTAGTACCCAATAAAAAGCCAGACATATAGCTATTGGATGAGGTAGAAAAGGTGGGTATTTTTATTGAAGTTATCAACGTTGTGAACCACTGAACAATTTGTTCCTTGGACTTACGTTCCCTCATCAGACTGCACCCCTTGCAAAAATATGTCCAGCGGTAATAGAAGGTATAGAAGTTAAGTTGGGACTTACATTAGTATAGCCACTAATTCCAAACCAGCATTATAAACATTGTAAATTGTATATATAGAGGATTAGAATCTGAATAAAGTTAGTGTTTAACCAGCCTTCATGTGAGTACTTTATCTCCCCATTTCCTCTTTTTTTTTATGTTTCGTGCGTCGAAGCTCTTAAGTGGTGCCGAAACCCGGGATCTTTTTTAGCAGTTCGCAGTGAGAATTTTTTTTTCTTTTCCCTTTTTTCTTACGGAAGAATATTTTGATTTTGTTACTTAGCAATTTTTATTTCTATTTTTTCTCACTTTTTTTTAAAAAACATGAATGAACAAGGACAAAGAGAGATCCTTAGGCCAGCAACGTTAACGCTGGAGCCTTCACAGCCAGAATCGGTGAATCCCGAATTCCCGCCATTGTCATCAGCAACTCTAACAATGGCGCGGGTGGACTTGCGCAGGAGGCGAATAGAATCGCACAGGAGACGAACGAACTAGAAAAAATGAAGCTGAAAAAGGCAAACGCACAAGATATCAGAAGAGAAATTTCCGACTTAGAGAAATTTAACGGAGATGTGGGGGAGTTAAATCATTTTCTCAAAGGCGGGGACGGGATTATGAACAGCATACAATCCCAGGTAGCAGTAGATCTCCTAGAAGAATCAGATGCCAAAAGGTTACGGGTGGCCCTAGCACGGCGGGTCAGAAGGAGCGTCCTAAACCTGATTCAAGCGGATGAGGATACCGCGTGGCAGGTAATTAAGGAAAGACTGAAGAAAGCCTATGGAGGGGGGTGATGGGCCCCAGAAGAAGATATGCTTCAAATGTTCCGAGACATGAAGAGAACGAACCAGACAAACGGTCAGTACGCTGCAGGTCTCCTCGTGAAGCTAAATAGGATAAACGAGAAGTTGCGAGAGGTAATGGACACAAGTGCAGTCGAGGCGTGGATGATATTTATGACCACGGTACTGAAGGTACAGTTAGCCAGGGATACGGGGAGGAAGGACGGTCTACCCAGAGATAAATCATTTATAGAATGTGCACAGGAAATGGTAGACGCGAGTGCACGTGACGAGGAAGAGAGAGAGGAGTTTGAACCAGGGTGGAGTAGGGTGTCTTACCGAAGAAACGAGGCAGGAAGGAATAGAGTAAGACAGGATCTGGGAAGAAGGAGAGAGGGAGAGTTTGGGAGAAAAGAGAAATTACCGAGAGAGAGAAGGCAATTTGTGGACAGGAAGAATGGCAGAAGAGATGAAAGGAAGTGCCATGAAAGTGGCAAGACAGGGCACTTGGTAGCTCAGTGCCCGCGTACGCGGTGTTTTGAATGCCATAACGAGGGACATATGGCCAGACAATGCCCATATATACGGCGCAGATCCGTAGTTCAGGAGGTCAATGGGAAATTAGGATCGGGAAAAAGAGGTACGAAACGTCGCAGGACCCGAAGGGGAGTGTTAGGTGTGTTGGGGTAATCACCAAAGGTGCAGATTGGAGACAAAGCGTGAGGGAGGAATTCACGGATATTTTTTTTCGCGAGGGAGATCCACTGAGCGCGACGGGAGAGACTCTCCACGAAATCAATTTGAAATCCGACAAGGTTACCTACGTGAAGGAGCGGAGGTACCCACAAGAATGAGGGGACACATTCGTGAGGAAATCGAGGAGCTAAAGCGTCAGAGGATCATCGTGGATAGTACTTCGCCCTTTAATAGTCCAATATGGGCAGTCAAGAAGAAACCCGTCGACGGGGAAACAAAGGAGCGCTATAGGGTAGTTGTAGACTTCCGGCAATTAAATGAAAACACGCTAGATGAGAAGTACCCCATTCCTAGGTTGGAGGACATCTTGGACAGACTGGGTGGAGCATCGGTGTTTAGCACACTTGATCTGAAATCAGGATATCATCAAATTCGCATGCACCCCAGAGATCAAGCCAAAACAGCGTTTACTTTCGAAAGGGGGCATTATGAATTTACCCGTATGCCGTTTGGCTTAAAGAATGCACCCATAACGTTCCAAAGACTGATGGACGAATTTTTGCGTGGTCTGGATGAAAATATGTGCCAAGTGTACATGGATGATCTCTTGGTTTTTAGTAAGACAGAGGCAAACCATATAGAGGATCTGCGACAGGTATTCACTAGAATACGACAGTTTGGGCTGAAACTATCGAAGGAAAAATCGATATTGGGTCAAACGCAGATTAATTTTCTTGGACACGTGATTTCGGCGGATGGGGTACGGCCAGATGGAAAGAAAGTAGAAGCAATCGGGAAAATGGCAATGCCGAGTGATGTGAAGGAGATCAGGAGATTGTTAGGAACCCTCAATTACTACCGGCGATTTGTTCCGGAGATGGCTGACAACCTGGTACCTTTGAACGAACTTTTGAGGAAGGGACGCACGGTTAAGATTACGCCAGAGCTCGAGGTGAATATCAGAAAGTGTATGTTGCGGTTACAAACGGAACCAGTCCTCGCATTCCCAGATTTTTCCAGACCGTTTTCAATCACTACGGATGCCAGTGAATATGCACTGGGGGCGGTTTTATCGCAGAAGGCGAGAGGGAGGAAAGGCCCGTGGCATATGCGAGCAGGAGGCTTACGGACGCGGAGTCCCGGTATAGCGCACTTGAACGAGAATTGTTAGGGGTTGTATGGGCAGTGCAACACTTTCGGCTGTATGTATTCGGAAGAAGGTTTAAAGTGCACATAGATCATCGTCCTCTGTTGTGGGTGGGCAATTTGAAAGAGTCCTCGGCGAGAGTCACACGGTGGAAGGAGATTCTGAGTCAGTACAATCTCGAAGTAGTGTACAAACCGGGAAAGGAGAATGTCGTAGCTGACTGGTTATCTCGCGCGTTACAGGTAAACATGATGGAGACAGAGGTGGGTGAAGCATCGGGAGACCTACAAAGGTTCGTGCGGGAATGGACGCCAGACAGGGAAGGAGAACGTGGGGCTGACCGCCAAGGCAATGGGGACCCCTCGGATGACGAGTCAGGGGGCGAGAGACCAGCAGAGATGGAGGAACTTGACGAGATAGTTAACGACAAGACTCGACAGGTCATCTGGAAAACAAGGACTACGGGGCTGGTAAAAATGGACTTCTCCAAATATGATAGGCATACCATCGTCACTATTTGGTCCCAACCGGGAGTCAAGGAGGAGCAAATCTGCCGAGTATTAAAGGACGCATCCAAGGTAGGCGCGACCCATTATATATATGTCGGCAACGCGGCGGTGTGGGAAAAGATCCGTGTCTTATGGAGGACTGAAAAAATAGGTATAGACAGGACTTTTATTCGTTGTCGCTCTATCGTGGAGACTATTCGCGATCACGAACAGCAAAAAGAGGTAACGATTGCATACCATCAAGGGAAGACAAACCACCGAGGAATCAACGAGACGTTGGCGGCCTTGAAAAGAAGGTATTATTGGGTAGGGATGCGGAAAACGGTAGAAGAGGTAATGAGGAGCTGCCACATTTGCCACACGGCTAAGTATGACCGGCTCCCCCCCGTTGGACTACAAACAGAGACGAGGACACGGTACGGTACCGTTAACGGACCTCCAAGTTGATACCTTTACGTGGAGAGGGTTTAAATGGGTGACAGTAGTGGACACCTTTAGCAAGATAGCGATGGCCCACCCCGTGAAGGAAAAATCGGCGGCATCGGTTTGCAGAGCCCTCCAAACATGGTTCCAGTTTTATGGGGTGCCAGATACGATCTCCTCGGACGGGGGCAGGGAATTCGACAACGCCCAGTTACGACAAGAGACGAAAAGGCTAGGAATTTCGTGACACTGGAATACGGCCGGACATCCCAAAAGTAGGGGGGGGGGATCGAACGGCTCCATAATACCCTGGGTGAACATCTCCGAGTATTCCACGCAGACAAGGGGTTGGAAGCAGACGAGGCGATGCCCCGAGCCATAGCAGCGTATAACCATTCTATACACATGGCTACTGGGTTTTCCCCTTTCGAGGCCGTTTTTGGTTTACGCGCACGAAGGAGGGACGAGCGAGATACGACCGTGGATGAGGACATGGCGGAAAAACTAGCCGTGAATAGAGTAGAAATCGAGAGAATGTGGGGGAAAGCGCATGGGCGAATGGTAGCGGAAAAGAGTAAGAGAGTAGCGCGGGAGAACGAGGGTGTAAAGGATATTATGGGTAATATGAAAATAGGCACTATCGTTTACAGGAAAATTATGTCGAATCGCGCAAAGGAAGTTCTGAGGTATGAGGGCCCATTCAAAGTGATTACGATTAGGGAGCACAATCTCGTCCCTATTCAGAGTCTGGAGGAGCCCAGGAAACGGAGGACTGTACATATCGAGCAACTTAAGGTTCCAGTGGGGGAACCCAGACCATAAAAGTGTATTTATTTGTATTATACGTTTTCTGGAAGAAAGACATGTATTTTTAGTTTTTGTATATAGAGTTTTGAGGAAGTGCCTTAGGTTATATTTTGTATACTATGTGAAGTAGATTAAGTTAGTATTATGTTAATTTTTATATATAGATTAAGTTGTAATTTTTGGTTATTTACTTTTGTTTGCAGTTTG
The DNA here is from genome assembly GCA_948150685.1 of Rhaphigaster nebulosa. NCBI lineage: Eukaryota > Metazoa > Arthropoda > Insecta > Hemiptera > Pentatomidae > Rhaphigaster > Rhaphigaster nebulosa. The sequence continues at coordinate 85,050,167 of OX411307.1, read as the reverse complement.
TTTTTTTGTTTTTGTTATTGTTTGTTTTGTTTTGAGTTTACGAGGATGTTCGTAAACTGGCAGGGGGGAGTTAAGTTGGGACTTACATTAGTATAGCCACTAATTCCAAACCAGCATTATAAACATTGTAAATTGTATATATAGAGGATTAGAATCTGAATAAAGTTAGTGTTTAACCAGCCTTCATGTGAGTACTTTATCTCCCCATTTCCTCTTTTTTTTATGTTTCGTGCGTCGAAGCTCTTAAGTTAGATACAAATATTCACAGGAGTATTAAGATCGAAATAGGGGTGCCTAATATCACCTCTAATGCAATGTACGAATCAAGAACTGGGATTTATGTATGGGGAGGCTCCTTTACAGTACTGGTGCATAGTAAAGCGACACTCGAATTAGAACGAGAGCCCGTGCTACATAATGTAATTATCTAAGAAAACATTGATAGCAGTTTTTTGAATCCTTATAGTATTGACATTAAAAAATAAGAGTGCTAGTCGAATCATGCTATTTGAAAAAATGGCAAAATGCAAAAAACACTCGCAATTTTAGGATTTTTGATTTTTCACCTATAATACCTAAACGGCGCATTCTATTGAGAAAGCAACAGTATATTAAATTAAAAAAACATCGAACTCTGAGCCTAATGAGTACTACAACATAATAATTTGGTTGAACGTGTGGTCGAAAACACGGCCATAAACGACGATTTTGTATAAAACAGAGACAGAGTGCTACATATTTATTAGTCTGCAGCTTGGAAATGAGTTCGCTAAGAGAAAAACTCATGACATAAAAGCTGTAGAGCATCAAATTCTACGTTAATTGAGAACAACTAATTTTAAATTTGATGAAGTACACATCACAAAATTGGTAATCTCCCAATCTCCGGCGATTGACATTTTAGCCCAGTTTATGGTTTATGGTTTGCATTATGGTATGCACGTAATATCCTTTCCTCTTCTCAACTACCTGTTCCGTTTCTATCCTCTCATAACTTAATCCAAATATCCTAGAATATCGAAACTCCTGCGATCCTCCCTAAAACCATAACTTTCCGTAACCTAGACGCCCTCAACAATGGAAATATTTTACCTGACCTTGAAACGCTACAGTGGAATAAAATATATTCCTATTCTTCCATGGATTCCATGGTTGATACCCTCACCTTTAATCTCATTCATATCCTTGATATCCATCCCCCACTCAAAACCTCTAGTTTCCGTTGGCCGCCTACTCCTTGCACGAGTCAACAAATTAAAGACATGCAAAGAAGGCAGCCCGTAGACGCATTATAGGGTACTCTGCAATTTGATTCATGAAGCCCTCTCCTCTACTCCCGATGCTAAATCATAATGGCAACTCCTTCGCAAACTCTCCCTTTGTAAATCCTCTCCCTCACCAGTCTTCCCAATTTCACCCATTGTCCAAATTTCCCGACGGTCAATTAGTACCCTTAAATTATTCCATCGTTCTCGACATCTTCCACAACCTACCCACCCGCAAACTCCATGTATCCTCTATTATCTTTTCCCACTTTGACTATGGGTGTGTGGTATACGGGGGCCTCTCGAATGTGCTCGAGGACAGATTGAAGCGGAATATGAACTGTTTTTTTAAGATTTGTCTTCGGCACCTCGAGACGGGCTCATGTGTCCCACCTTTACGGCAAGTTCACACCCTGCAACTGTAGACAATGTTTCCTCGGATCTTTCCTATACCAAACTATCACCACCCACCACACTTCCTACATCTACAGCCTCCTACAATTAAAATCCTCGGTCCACGCACTGGAAACAAGATCTCGCCTTTCTGACCTCCATACCCACTCCCACAGAACCAAAACATTCGAACGCTCATTTCTCGCCCGCTCCTCTGCCCTTCGGAATTCCTTTCCTTCTAATATTCGCCATGCTTCTTCTCTATCCTCATTCAAATCCCTCCTTTTCCAACACCTTCTTTCTCTCCAAAATGAAGCTCTCAAATTGCGAAGTTTCAGTTTAGGATTAACATATGGATCAGAAGTGAATAATAGTTTTTAATGCACAAACTCCAACTTTGCTAAGCAACTCATTATTTTTGTATTTTTCATTTTCTCTCTTTTTCTTTTCTTTTTTCTTGTCTTTTTTTCCTCTTTTTTTTGTTCAAATTAATTATATTTTTCGAGAAAAAAACTTATTTTATTTGCTTATTTATTTTACTGGAAATATTGTAAACATTAAATGATCTGTATTTTGTAGTCTTATGGCCAAATATTATTTCTGTTTTATTTGTTCAATCATGTTATTCTTAAGGGACCTAGTCCCAGAATAAAGTTCTTTTATCTAAAAAAAAAATTAAAAAAAAATGGAGTAATGTTTATTTCGAGGGATGTTTACGCATTGACCCTCTTTTTAAAATCCAAGTTTTCGATTTCCTTTTTGAGCGTTTTTCGCCATCTTGAAAAACCGCAAAGATGAAACTTTTTTCAGTTTTTCCAAAAATACTCGCTTCCAGTGAATTTAAGGTAAAAATTTGTCAATACCAAATTTAAATAAGATTAGATCTAATATTTTTTTTATTATTCGGATTATCTATTGAGATTCTGGGCCGTTAAAATCTGCAAACATGTCCAAAGAATTTAAAAAGTTGGAAAAGTCAGTGATTTCGCATTAGATTTATTTCAAACGCACATAAACCATAGACATCCCAGATGCTAACAAATTTTGTCTGCTGACACTAGGAAAGGACAGGTTTCAAAATAGTGGCCAAAAAATCTCGAATTTTAGGAGTTCTTGGTTTTCATTTAAAAAATCGTAAACGGTGCATTCTATCGAAAAAGTTATGGTATACTAAATTAAAGAGCATCAAATTTTGCGTCTAATGTACCATAGAGGGAAAATATGAAGTGTTTTAGAATTAAATTAACAAAGATTTAAAAAATATTTATGTAGGGTATGTGCGCCAGTAGTAGATACCTATAAGACAAGATATCCAATTACAACGGGCTCAAATTGTTAGTTTGTTTTTTGTTATGGTTAATCGAAAGGTAATGAAATTTCCTACAAAAAAAATCATCGGATAAGTATTAACTGAGATAACGTACTGACAGATTAACGTACTGAACTTCCTGGCGCTGCAGGTCAGCGTGACCCTTGCCTATGAATAGCAGACTCCCAGCTTCCTCTCATTTCTCTCCCATTCATTCTTCCTTGATCTATCTGGATCTATCCTCCACTTCAAGCAGCTTCTAGGTCTTTCCCTTTTTCGTTTTCATTTTAGTGTGACCTCAACATTTTCCTCCGTACCATTCCACCCTCCATTCTGATCACATGTCCTTCCCATCTTAGCTTACTTGCTTTCATGCAGTTTCTTTCGAACACTCTCCGTTTACGGGAATGATCATAGGGTAAACACCAAGTTTCCTATCCATAGGTGACTGACTACTGTTCTTATAAGAGATTTATATAATTTTAATTTTGTTACTTCAGTCAACAGGATTGCTGAATAAATGGGGTGTGAATAAATCCATACAATAGAACGGCTTTCAGCTCCACCATATAATTTATCTGAGGAGGGTATGTACAGCTGAATCGTAAAATAATAAAATAAAGATTAAATAAGCAAATCTTTGATAAAGTGCTTGATCTCAAAAATATAAAGTATTACCCAGAGCAGATTAAGGTTAAATGGCAAAACTGGAGATAACAAACGAGGATTGTTCGGACAGGGTTCAATTCCCGAAACAGGTTAACAAAATGAGAGTCCCTGCAGTGGGGAAGGAACGGAAGTACTCCGAGAGGATGAAGGAGGAGTGGAAGGAGAAAAAGGAAAAGAGAAAGAAGAAGTGATAGGCGTGGTCCTGAGTTGCCCTATTTCGAAAAAAAAAAAGTTGTTGAAGTAAAATACAGCCCATTTCCTCACCTAATCACAAGAAAAATTAATTTTTATAACGAATAAATGTTACTAATAGTCCGAGAACCAGATGCAAAAACTGCTACCAATTTGACCAAAATTTTTAGTGTGCTCTATGGAATATAACCATTCGGGTAAAGAAATAATGCACCTCTGCCATTCGAATCTGGGTGGATTTCAAAATGGCGTCCATTCAAAAAGAGAAAAATGAAGAAATTCTGGCTAAGGTGACCAAATTTTTCTCTTACACCTGATGATACTAGACGAAAATATAAATTAAAATACGCCAGTCTGCTACTCATATGTGGTCTGGTTTCAGCGACAGAAGAATTTCAAAATTCGCAATTTGCGATCCGAAATTCGACTCGTGCAATCAAAATTTTTCCTTTGATCTCATGATATTAGGCGAACATGTAAATCAAAATACGTCAGTCTGCCACTCATACGTGGTTGAGTTGCTCCGATTGACAAATTTCAAAATTAGCAATTTAGGACCCGACTTATTTAACCAAATTTTCAATTAGACTCATGTGACAAATATTTTCCTTTTGATCTCATGATACTTGGCTCAAATGCAAATCAATAGAGGCCAGTATGCCATTCATATGAGGTCGGATTGCTCCGGCAGACGCATTTCAAAATTCGCAATTTAGAACCCGACTCATTTCACCAAAGTTTTCAATTCTTCTCATGTAACTAAAATTTGCCCTTTGATATCATGATACTAAACTGAATAGAAATCAAAAGACGCCTGTGAGCTTGTGTGACCGGGTTGTTCCGGCAGGTGAATTTCAATATTCGCAATTTGGAACCCAAAGTTCGACTCTCCCATCTTAATAGAATTATAATTAGAGAATAAGGGATCAGTTGCAAGTTTCTGAACTAAATACCTTCCTTGAAATGCGACAGCTCAAGCCATGTCTGTCGCATGGATGAAGAATGTGAAGCCAGAAAAGGTAGAGGGAAAACTCTCGCTTAAATGAAGAGGATGTTTAGGGACTGAGCGGACTGCCTCCGTAGGATTAAAGCCCCTCTACGCTAGAAATCGCAGAAAGAGGTTGAGGAAGAAGAAGAAAGATATTAGAATTGCAAATGATAACGCTTTTGGGGCGGGCTTGTTTTAAATTGCTCATGTTTACAATGAAACTTTTATATGATTGGAATATCTATTGCTATGTTTTTGGCTAACTGCTTTTCTAAGGCAGATGGGGGTTCCAGAAACCGCATTTACTTAATTAATATACTCTGCATTTGTATCGGTTCCAGAAGAAAACCGATCAATCAAACTGTATTTTAACTGAAAAGGCTAGAGACCATAGATTCCCTGCTATAGTCACTAGGTTGGGATATTATAAATACCATTGTAGATCCTTTTCAAGGATGTCGCGTTTACTAATTCACTTAATTAAACTATATGATGCCATACGGGATAAATATAATAATATATTTTGGCATAAGATCTTACTTTATTTAAGATACGTTATTAATTAAACTGCTGGTTAATAATTCACAACCTGAATTAACTTCATTATAAAAACCGATTGACTAAACCATATGTATTTGAGAATACTGGGTCTAACTTGCTTATTGGAAATCTCACTCTGGTGTCACACAATATTAAACAATGATGTACACATTGAATGAAGGGACTATCACTTTTCTTATTATTCCCTTCGTCGTCTCGGGTACTGGCCGCTTCGCCGCTCAATGGTTTGGTCTTCTCTCCTCACAGCGGCCTTCTTCTCTGCCGGCTAGACTCACTGACTCCGTCTCGGATGGACTGCCCAGCTGGACCTTCTGCTTCTACTCTTAGAACCTCACTCTTTCGCCTTCCAGCTATATCTCCCCTCTCTTTCCGTGTCCGCTGCCCCTTCTCTCTCTTTCCTTTCTCCTTCTTGAAAGATATATTTTGTCCCCATTCTCCTTATGGGCCTTCTTATTGGTTGATGTTATAGGAATTTTTGAAGAGGCATTTCCTTGGAGGTCGGCTTCAAAATGTTTGAACATTTTTTTCTCTATTGTTCCTGTCCTTGGCGGCAAGTTTTATAATAACTGGTCGACCAGGTCTATCTCTTAGATTTATGGTGCTATCACTCTGGCTTATCTTTATGACTGCCTGACCCGCCTGACGGTATTCTCGACCTGGTCACGGCCTTCTTATGTAGAGCCTCAAAGATCCCCTGCCCGATGTTCCTTTGTTCGAAAAGGAAATCTATTTATATAAATATTGACTGTACCACGTGGCACCATTATTTAATCACTATTACCTAATTGGAAATATTTCCTTCAATCCCTATATTCTCAATACATAGCAATATACAATATAAACTGGAATCATTATAACAAGTGCAGTACACATCAGGAAGAGAGGATCCAGATTTTTTTGTAACGATATCTCTTTTTTAAAAGAGGTAAGAGTTAATTTGGTTGAGTTTGAAAGAGTACATTAAATACTCTGCCTTCTACTGTAACTCTTCTTACAAAATTCCTAATAGAAACTTTTAGCGACCTACCTCAAAAACCTTCAATTGCATACTTACTAAAGAAGGTGAGCCAGCTAATTGAGGACCCCGAATGCCTGGAGAGACTTAAGTTTCGTATCCCGGGCTTTGAGAATCGATACACTAATTTATTTCGCACTGACAATTTTTGACCACAATATCATGCCAACTCACCTCTAAACATTATCTGCAAAAATTATCTTTGTTTTTATGATAAAGTTGGCCTTTTTAGGGATAAAACATCTGTAGTTGACATATTTAAAACTAATAATCATGAGGAATTCCTGCTATAATAATATGGATCTAAATTTTACAACAGTAAAATCATGCCGACTCACCTTTAAACACTATCTGCATAAATTATCTTTGTCATTCTAATAAAATTGGCCTAGTTTGGGATAATATATCTGCTGTTAAAGGATTTGAACCAGGGCTCGATGTTCAAAGAAACTGTTGTTATTGAACTTTTTCAAAAAGTTTCAGTTCAAATGTTTTACAAGAACTTTTACTGTTAAAGTATTAACATAAGCGTTCTACACAAAAGAATCTTCTGATGTATAGTTTCTAAAGAACTTATATCATTAAAAGTTTTTGATAAAAGTTCTGTTAATAGAACTTCCGACTAGAACATTTTAGGAGAGAGAAATGATTTATTGAAAATCAGTGCTGCCCAAATACATTGGGTTGCTATAATACACAGCGTACTGATCAATCCATAGTGGATAAAATATATTAATATACACACATTTTTTATTTATTTCTTTTTTTCATTCATGATTAAATATATAATCAATCAGCCTGGGACTCTCCGAGCCAGGCTTGTCCCCCCACTTATGGATGGAAAAGCAGGACTCTAGAATATCCCAGCGCTTCTCACACAGTCGTGTCAATTTTAAATATAAGTTCTCAAATGTAAATTTTCACATTTTTACATACACCACAAACTTATAAGGCAAAGCTTGAAAGGGATCTTCGGGAGGTGGAGGGAAACCTTAAGAGACAGCATCATTGTTGAAAAAATAAAAAAATATTTTAACATAAAACATAAATAATAAAAAAAATTGGAAATAAAAGAACAAATAGAAAAACAATTACCTTTTTCTTTTACATTTAATTTTTAATGTTACTGGAAAAATTTCTTTAATTTTAATTAAATCACCTACAGAATGTTAATTTAAAGAAATAACATTTTAAGATAAAAAAATTTTTCATGACACGATTCCGTAAGTTTTAACTTACAAAATAAAAAACTTTTATTATAATCTCACTAAAAAGCTCCAACGAGGACATTTTTTAACATAGAACTTGAATATAAACGTTCTTACAATACAGTTCTCAAAGAACTTTTACTACATGAGTTCTGACCAATAATTTCTTGGAAGAACTTATAATAAAAGCTGTAACTTAAAAGTTCTTGCAGGAACTATTTCAAAAAGTTCCTAAGAAAAAGTTAAATTTAGAACAAGACCTTTTTCAAACTAAAAGTGCACAGTTATTTTGGAGCCCTGGTTTGAACGAAATAATCATAATGTATTCGTAAAATAATGTACGGCTAAGCTTAATTTTACACAATAAAAAAATTTAAAAATATATATATATTAAAATATATTAATTTAAAAATTTGACAAACGTTGAAAAATTTATATATATTCTGTATTTTTTAGGTGCATTTTAAATAAGCTTAGTGTGTGTAACTTCGAGAAGTATTTGTTTATTTGTTCTATATTGTAAATGTATTTTATCTCTTGTGAACGTCAACGTCTCCTCAATATATGTAATTTAACTTTATGTATTTATTATTAAAAACATTTCAATCTTGACAGATATAGAAATATGCTGAGATAAATTATATATGGGACATAATATAACTTATCTATCATTTAAAATTACAAAAAATATAAATAAATTTGTGTAACCAAGCAAACATGAAAAAGTAAATACTCTTGATGAACTTTTAAAATTTTATTAAAACAAGCAGAATACAGTGTAATTGAAAATAATACAAAATAATAGAACATTTGTATCGCTTATTAGTCGCCATCTTCGTCATCCCCTGAGGAAAATTCGTAATATTCCTCTTGCAATATCCTTCCCAAACTGGCAATGATGTATTCCAAGTTTTCTGGAATTACTCTACCAGGGCGCCATTTGATTTCATGAGAAGACTCGCTAAGGGGGAAAAGTGGCATCACCTAGACCTTTCAGTGAGGTAAACGGTTTATCAGTTTTCGTTTCATACATGTCAAAGAACATCTGCAGACTAATTGTAACTTCATTTATGCTGTTAATTTTAGTATTTCGGTAAATACGAACTTTTTATCTTCATAATCCAATTTTTTTATCGAATAACCGATTGTTGTTGTTTTTTTACACTGTTCGTTATAATCGTTTTTTATTCCTAAAACCGGAGAAAAAAAGATAAAAAATAAATTTCGTAAACAAATAAAAAAACGCTCCCAATTATTCCACAATGGTTTATTATTTTCAAATAGTAATATTTCAAAAATATCAGGTCTGTCCATTCGCAGGTCATTCCATATAGCTTTGATTTAAAATTCAGATAATTAGATTATCTTTCAACGAGCATTTGCAATATTTCGGGAAAGAAACATGTGTAGAACACTTGATAAAATATATCTACCAAGTTCAGCAAAGAAATTAAGCAGTAATAGAGCAGAAATTTGAAGCTTGTCCCAAGATGATCGCCGTGAGAGTACCGAACTGAGAGTGTTAAGAAGAAACTTTGCTAAACCAAGTTGGCTGAGATGGTTAGGACATGTAATCAGAGGGTGAAATGGTACAGAGGAAAATATTGCATTTATATAGATTTTTTATTATTATTTATATATATATTTATATATATATATATATATATATATATATATATATATATATATATATATATATATATATATATATATATATATATATATATATATAGGGGAGGGGGATTGCTTGGGATAGTGGTTTCTTTGTTGAAAGCATCCGGTGATTATGTCTTCACTTCTGTTTCTTTTTTTGTCTGAAAGTGTTTCTTATAATTGGAGTTCTTCTTAACTGAAAATATGACTATCTATGATTAATTTATCATATATTATAATAGCTTTATAATTCTTTTTCTTCGCTTCTAATAAGTAGGTGAATAGTTCTTATATCATTCTTCTAATTGATGGCGTAAAATCAAATTCTACTTTTTAAAAACCAAATTTTTAACTATAATATAATTGTATTTTACTAAAACAGGGCTTTTTTCTTTATTATAATTGATTTTATGATATATATATATATATATATATGTTCCATCTGGGGCAGCAGAGCCATTTTTTAATAAATATTTTCTATTCACTTAGCACAGATGGTTATGTTCCCCCTCCCCCCCTTTATCCGAATAATAAATTTTGTATTTGCGTTTTTATTTATCGTATCTTATCTTAGAAAGTTCTGCACTCTGCAACCGGTAGCTATGCGGCCTTATTTTAAAGGCTTGACTTTTCCCGGGATTTCAAGATTCATTTTGCAAACAGGTATGCAGAAATTACTTGTATTAGAGTATAGGATTAAATATTATTCAAGTAACTTTTTTTTTAAGCAATCCATACAGGGTCACTTTTAATGTCCTGTGAATATATAGTAAAAAAATAAAACTTAATACATATTTTTAAATCCAAAGATTTACTCTTCTCTAAATTTAAGTCGGTAGTAATGCATTATAATATTTATATTGAACTCCAGCCATAGAAATTTAAATGCACATTATCTAGATTTGGGGCACATAAATGCTTAACAGATTAGTATTTTGCTGTGAGATCATTACTTTTTACTCAATAAGTCTGCACGCTGTGAAACAGGTTAGTTTACAAGCGAAGCCTGAGTGAATAATTAAAATATCAGTTCATGAATAATTCAAGAGAGTGGAATAGTTTGCATAATACGGTATCCATTAATTATAACCAGTACATGATAAGATCTGCCATATATATCTTCCTTAGTCGTCTCCTACCGGACACTAACCGTCTCTGCTAGTAAAGTTACGATTTGTGATAGTTGAACGCTGTTCTGTTTACTTAACCTATCACCTCATAAAAATAATTTATTTTCGTCTGAAATATAAATATGGAAACATACAGAATGTATTATCTTATAGAAATATTGATAAACAAACATTGCTTTTAAAAGGTTTATATTTGTGTTTTAATCAGTGTAGTATGTTGGCCGTCAGGTATCTGTCAAGAATGCACAAACACACACACACACACACACACACACACACACACACACACACACACACACACACACACACACATATGTATATATGTATCATTGATTTAAGATGTAACCTTGTGACATGACCAGTGCATTGAGAGAAAAATTGTATTAAATATAATAATTAAAACGAAATACTAACCAAATTTGGGAAAGTAATATTTTAAATAAATTTTCATTTGAAATCAGCATAATTGATAATGCTAACTTCAAATTTTTATCATGAATCTTTAAAAATGATTCTCTAGAAAACGGCAATTTTATAGTATCAGATGTATATCTTTAGAAGTATATGCACTAGAATCCTAGATTTTTTTTAAGAATTTGATATATATATATATATATATATATATATATATATATATATATATATATATATATATATATATATATATCAGATGTTCGGATCGGCCACCATTTCGCATTATTTATTTATTATAGGGCTAGTTCCTTTCCATAAACATAGAAAAAGTCCGTACTGTGGGTATATCCACTATTGCTTTAAAATTTCAAAACCCAATTCTTGGCTCCAAGTTATATTAGAAAAGTTTTCTGGTCCAGATAATAGCCTATTGGAGTGATAGTAATGTAGGTTAATCTATTTACTACTACAAAATTGTATTTATATGGGAATGGTAAGGTAAGGCACTCCTATTCTCCTGGCTCCGGATTCAATATCGGCTGTGACAGATAATTATTTGTTGTATTATCAGCTGTGGATCAACCCTGTGGAGTCGGGGCACCCTCCTCGGGCTCATCCAGCCTCTATAAAGTGGGAAGCCTATATATATATATAACATTATTTGAAAAATAGTTTGGTATACTGATTCCAAAACTCCTTACATTTCCCCTATATCTTTATAAATGGCCGAATTATGGGCTTATAAAATTTCTAATCGGCCGTCATTTTGAAACAAAAAAACGGATGATAATGTTGAGTTCCGAGGATCATCCTGTGTGACCTGTGACTTTAGTGGTGAATCTCAAGAAAATCGGTTTAATTGTCTCGGTGAAAAGGCGTGATCGGTGTACGGCGGACGGACGAATTTTGTTTTATTATTTTTAATGACACTTTGTAATCTGACGTTCTTCTTGAATGTGTGAACCAGGACCCGCATACAACTACTCGTGATTTATTGGTCTTAGTTGTAGTTGCCGTAGGGACTGAAACCTTTAATTTGAACTTCTAGACAGAGCTTATGCAATTTTGAGGGCAAAGTACCCCGCTTTGGTCAACAGGAGCCAAGCCATTTTGCAGCACGACAATGCCCGGAATTGCAAAGAGTAAACAATTTGCATCATCCTTCGTATAGCCCAGATATTGTACCATCAGATTATGGTTTGTTTAGATCACTGGCTCATTTTTTAAAAGTTCGGATCACTGATAATTACGAGGACGTAAAAATTGTATGTGAAGAGTTCTTTGTCTCAAAACCAAAGGAGTGGTACTGGCATCAAGTACAATTACTGACAGAAAGATGGGTGAAATTATTTGAAAACAATGGACTTTACTTTGAAGAGTATTATTCTATAATGTTTATTGAATATGTAACCTTATTAATTAATATGTAATCTGAAATAATGCTATACTATTGCACAAGGACTTTTGTAACAACCTAGTGAAAGATCAAGATTATGAAAACAGAAAGATCATATTTACCGAAATACTAAAATTAACAGCATATATGAATTTACAACTAGTCTGCAGATGTTCTTAGGCATATATGATACGAAAATTGATAGACCTTTTATTGCACTACAGAGTATGCCACTATGAGGGTGCCACTTTCCTCTCTTGTCAAAAGGTTCTCCGGGAAAATATGAAGAAACAAAATTCATAGCTTTGAAGTGGAACAACTTAGACTGTCCACACCCTCCAAATCTGCTATCAGAAAATTAAGGTGCTTAATGAGTCTTCCAATGAAATCAGATGTCACCCTGGTAAAGAAGTTCCAAAAAACTTGAAACACATAATTGCCACTTCAGGAAGGATATCGTAAGAGGAAGATTGTTCACCTTCTTTAGGGGATGACGAAGATGACTATTAAAGAATAAAAAACATACTTTTGAAATCAAAATAACTTTTATAATAATAATAACGGATGAACAAAATGTAAATATAAATATAACAAAATATAATGGACGAACAAAATAAAAGAAAATGCAAAACAAAACTTGAAAAAAATTAACTAAAAAAATATTTCAAATGTTTTAATGCTGTTTGGGGAAGCTTAGAATCAGTTACCACATTAGTTGCCAGTTCCATAGACCTCCATCCCGTGGGATTGTACATCCATGGTACAGACAATAGACCCATGGTAAGGACAACTCAAACTTTGAAGTCGAATAATTAGTATTTAAAATATGTAATGAAAACAATAATTACTACACCCTTGTTTAAACGAAAGAATAGAATGAAATGGAAATAGAAGGGAAATTAAATTAAAGTTTGAATAAGTGAAACATTGAAGCATGGGTTTGGCATTAATAAAATGTTCCATGAAGGATCTTGGGTTCAGTACTTGGAATGGACAATACAGATTCTAGGCCAACGATTGTGCAATAATGTGATTTGGCTAGGATCACATTCAACCGACAGATTTTTCCCTTAATTAAGGCTTCCCACTTTATAGAGGCTGGATGAGCCCGAGGAGGGTGCCCCGACTCCACAGGGTTGATCCACAGCTGATAATACAACAAATAATTATCTGTCACAGCCGATATTGAATCCGGAGCCAGGAGAATAGGAGTGCCTTACCTTACCATTCCCATATAAATACAATTTTGTAGTAGTAAATAGATTAACCTACATTACTATCACTCCAATAGGCTATTATCTGGACCAGAAAACTTTTCTAATATAACTTGGAGCCAAGAATTGGGTTTTGAAATTTTAAAGCAATAGTGGATATACCCACAGTACGGACTTTTTCTATGTTTATGGAAAGGAACTAGCCCTATAATAAATAAATAATGCGAAATGGTGGCCGATCCGAACATCTGAATATATATATATATATATATATATATATATATATATATATATATATATATATATATATATATATATATATATATATATATATATATCAAATTCTTAAAAAAAATCTAGGATTCTAGTGCATATACTTCTAAAGATATACATCTGATACTATAAAATTGCCGTTTTCTAGAGAATCATTTTTAAAGATTCATGATAAAAATTTGAAGTTAGCATTATCAATTATGCTGATTTCAAATGAAAATTTATTTAAAATATTACTTTCCCAAATTTGGTTAGTATTTCGTTTTAATTATTATATTTAATACAATTTTTCTCTCAATGCACTGGTCATGTCACAAGGTTACATCTTAAATCAATGATACATATATACATATGTGTGTGTGTGTGTGTGTGTGTGTGTGTGTGTGTGTGTGTGTGTGTGTGTGTGTGTGTGTGTGTGTGTTTGTGCATTCTTGACAGATACCTGACGGCCAACATACTACACTGATTAAAACACAAATATAAACCTTTTAAAAGCAATGTTTGTTTATCAATATTTCTATAAGATAATACATTCTGTATGTTTCCATATTTATATTTCAGACGAAAATAAATTATTTTTATGAGGTGATAGGTTAAGTAAACAGAACAGCGTTCAACTATCACAAATCGTAACTTTACTAGCAGAGACGGTTAGTGTCCGGTAGGAGACGACTAAGGAAGATATATATGGCAGATCTTATCATGTACTGGTTATAATTAATGGATACCGTATTATGCAAACTATTCCACTCTCTTGAATTATTCATGAACTGATATTTTAATTATTCACTCAGGCTTCGCTTGTAAACTAACCTGTTTCACAGCGTGCAGACTTATTGAGTAAAAAGTAATGATCTCACAGCAAAATACTAATCTGTTAAGCATTTATGTGCCCCAAATCTAGATAATGTGCATTTAAATTTCTATGGCTGGAGTTCAATATAAATATTATAATGCATTACTACCGACTTAAATTTAGAGAAGAGTAAATCTTTGGATTTAAAAATATGTATTAAGTTTTATTTTTTTACTATATATTCACAGGACATTAAAAGTGACCCTGTATGGATTGCTTAAAAAAAAAGTTACTTGAATAATATTTAATCCTATACTCTAATACAAGTAATTTCTGCATACCTGTTTGCAAAATGAATCTTGAAATCCCGGGAAAAGATGCTGCTCAAGCCTTTAAAATAAGGCCGCATAGCTACCGGTTGCAGAGTGCAGAACTTTCTAAGATAAGATACGATAAATAAAAACGCAAATACAAAATTTATTATTCGGATAAAGGGGGGGAGGGGGAACATAACCATCTGTGCTAAGTGAATAGAAAATATTTATTAAAAAATGGCTCTGCTGCCCCAGATGGAACATATATATATATATATTTTCATAAAATCAATTATAATAAAGAAAAAAGCCCTGTTTTAGTAAAATACAATTATATTATAGTTAAAAATTTGGTTTTTAAAAAGTAGAATTTGATTTTACGCCATCAATTAGAAGAATGATATAAGAACTATTCACCTACTTATTAGAAGCGAAGAAAAAGAATTATAAAGCTATTATAATATATGATAAATTAATCATAGATAGTCATATTTTCAGTTAAGAAGAACTCCAATTATAAGAAACACTTTCAGACAAAAAAAGAAACAGAAGTGAAGACATAATCACCGGATGCTTTCAACAAAGAAACCACTATCCCAAGCAATCCCCCTCCCCCCCAAAAAAAAACTTAAAACAAATGAAAAATATTTGTACAAGGGCGCGGAAAGAATTCTCAAAACAGACAACTACAAGCGATCCCCCAGAAGACGAATACCAAGAAACAAAAACATAGCGAATGGGGTATAAAACCAGACTGAATATCGGCAGGCTAAATGCCCAGACACTGCTCGAATAGGAAAGATTAGGGGAATTTACCTTAAAGCTTAGGTTGATCAGATGGCATATTGTAGGGCTAGCAGAAATTAGGCGCAACAATTAAATTATTGCAAAAACGTCCAAGAGAGAAATATTTTCATGCACTCAAGTGCAGAGAATGGGCACTTCGGTGCCGGTTTCATACAAGAAATATAGCTAATGAACAAAATAATGGCATTCAAATCAGTTTTCAAAAGATTCGCCTGTCTGAAAATGAAGATAAAGAGTGTTTTTTCTTCCCCAAGTTGTAATATTCATTGTTAAATTTAAATCAGAAAAATGATAAACTTCAATTACTTTCTACTATGTTATTTAAATTTTATATTTGGTAAATAAATATGAAAAAAAAATACAAACTATTTTTTTTTTGTTAATGATAAAAAAATTCGAACAATTATTGAAGATTTTAACGAAAATACTGGTAGAAAGAAGACCTGAGTGTAGGAAACTATGAGTCCTAATGGAGTAGGAACTAAGAATGATGGGGTAAAATATTGATAAAATTTGCGGAAAGAAATAATCTACAGAGTTTAAATAATAACAATAATTCTATATTGGTTTATAAAGGACATGGCGTTCACCTCACGATTCAAAAGATGAAATAGATTATATCCTGGCTTGGAAAAACTTTTTGAAGAAATTTCAATACTATCAAGTACAACAAAATCTCAATTTTGGATCAGATCATGGATTAATAATAATAATTAAATTAATAAATGAGTAATCGAATTAATAAATGATCCCAAAAAAGAGATAACAATACGGAAACATCATGATAGACAGGTAGTTGCTATTAAAGAATTTTTAAAAACAATTTAGAAGAGTAGATAACCAAAAGCGAAACTAAAGAGATATATAAAACTTTGAGACCTCCATAAAGACGATCAATAGACGAGAAGAATTAAATATTATAAGGATCAAGTCACCACAAGAAAAAGTGTAACACCGAAATAAGAAAGGAAAGCATCCTGCAGAGGATGTAGCAAAGGCAATGAGTAAATTAAAGAAATGGAAAGCATTTGGTCCAGATGAAATCACCAAAAATACAACAAAAAGTACTATCTATACGTTGGACGATTATCGGCCGACTCCAGACGCACGACAATTTTGCCGGCGATTTCAACTAAACCAAGACTCCGAGTCTCAATTGGCCGCCGAGTCGGACGGTAATAGATCAAAGGATGTTTCTGTAGAAACCTCTTCCGTTCCTCGGTATCTAGGGAAACATCGGCCTGTCTACACGTAGTCTCTCTGTTCGCCAGCGATTCTACTCTATTCTAGGAGCATTTACAGTTCTTGTAAGTAGTTATGTTATTGCAAATAACACAGGCCAACGATGAAAAAACTTTTTAACTGAAAATACCTTATTTCTATAGTTTTTAGGGTGCTGAATTCAAATATGATATTAAAAAAGCTGTATCACCCACAATTGGTGATCAGGATAAATCTTGGGCCCCGCATAAGGTATGTTATGTATGTGTCGAAGATCTAAGAAAATGGTCAAAAAAGGAGAACAGCCCTTAAATTTGCTGTTTCTATGATATGGAGGGAGCCAAGAAATCATTCCGATGATTGGTACTTTTGCAGTGTCGATACTACTGGTCATAACTCAATAAACAAGAAGATGATAAGCTACCCTAACCTTCCGTCTGCCATCCGACCAATAGGGCACGATGCAGATTTACCGGTCCCTGAATCACCAGATGGAATTCTATACCAACGGAAGTATTTTCTGATGTACAATCGGAGTTAGATGAACAAGATGACGAAGAGTTCCAATGATTTACAGAAAATGTAGAGCCTATACTGTTTATTCAAATCTAGCTTAACGACTTGATTAGGGATCTTGGCTTAACGAAAGAAAAAGCTGAATTGCTTGGCTCTAGACTAAAAGAAAAGAACTTGTTGGCGGTTGGAACCAGCATTTATTTGTATAGGAAGAGAGAGCAACAATTTTCCAAGTTTTTTGAACAAGAAGGTGATTTAATGTACTGCTCAGACATACTCGGTGTGATGAATGAGTTCGGTATTGAATACAAAAGGAAGACTGGAGGTTGTTTATTGATTCATCGAAAACTAGTTTAAAGGCTGTTTTATTACACAATAGTAACATGTACGCATCTATTGCTGTTGGTCATTCTGTACATATGAAAGAAAGCTATGAAAACCTAGAAACAGTGTTAATTAGGCTATTCTGCTCATAGTTGGATGATATGTGGTGATTTAAAAATAACATGCATGCTCCTTGGTCAGCAAGGTGGCTTTACCAAATTTCCATGCGAAGTTCAACAAGCGACTCATCGTAGAAAAAGCTACACAAGAAGCTTCAAAGAAAAAAGAGAAAGAAAGTATAGAACAATTCCAGTTGACAAGTGAAACCTGTATTAGCACATTATATCACTGTTTTAAGTAGCCATTGTAAATAAAAACGATGCTTATGATGTAATATAGTGTTTCATTAATTCCCCCGTATACCGTATAGGGGTTTATCCTATATAATACAAAGCATATTGCTGGAAAATTATGGGTGATACAAAAAAACTAAGGCCAGATTAAGATTCAGCACATAAAAATCTATAAAGATCAACTATTAAAGTTAAAAAAGTTTTCATCAAATTTTTTTTTTTTTGGCCTCTGTAATTAGTTAGAATGCTTATCTTGCCCAATATGGACTGTCTGCCCATTTTTTCTAGACAGCGTACGGCGGACGGATGGATTTTGTTTTATTATTTTCAATGATGACACTTTGTAATCAATCAAGAAAATCTGGGTTCATACAAAGATTTGTACATTACCGAAGTAAAAACCAAGAAGACCTAACTGTTAACATAAGAGATGTTGCGATGTTGGCCATGAATAATATTCTGAACTCCCTGGGCATTATCCACCATCACCTGCATTTTAATTCACTGATTGTCAGAGTATATTTATTATTTTTTTTATTTATTAATATGTTTGTTTATCTTTATTTTGGTTTATTATTTCCAATAATGAGCCAATGTAATCGACCATGAAAAAAATTGTTTGACCCCCCCCCCCACATCAAAACTTCAGGTTTTACATTAGAATCCGTAGAATCCAAATATCAAGAACAAAAAATCCGCCTTTTCGTTTCCAATGGTGGCCGATTAGAGATTTAAAGCGCCCATAACTCGGTCATTTAGAATGATTATCTCGAAAACTATAACAGATACGAAGGAAATGAATATTAAGATTCATCAAGGATATATTATAGACCGAGAGCGCATGCGAAAAACTTGACATTATCTGAAGAAAAATTTGATATAAACTTTTTGAATCCTTATAGTAGTGAAATTTAATAAATGAGAGTCTGCCAGTCGGATCATGCTCCCTGGAAAAATGGCGGTCAAAGTTTAAGATAGGCCCAAAAATAAAATTGAAATTTTAGGACTATTTTTGGTTTTCCACCTATAATTTCTAACCAATTAAAAGACGACATATTCAGCGTCTGAGTATCACAAGATAATATATAAATAAAATTATAAAACATATAACTAGGTTAATTCATCTGGTCGAAAAGCGATGATTTTGTCAAAAAAAAAAGAGACAGTGTACTAACATATATGAGTGTAGTAGTAGTATAGTGTGGTATGTATGAGTCTACAGTTTGAAAAATTGGCAATTTAATCACCCGATCTCCGACAATTGACATTTTACCCCAGTATGGTTTGCAAACTGTAGAGTAATTTTAATTTTCAGGTATGTTGTATGTATTGTCCTTCTTGTAATAAATACAAATTTTCGCCCTCCTCCTTCTTTTGCGTTTTTCGCCATCTTGAAAAACCGCAGAGAAGAAACTATATTTCAGTTTTTCCGAACTAACTCGCTTCCAAGGCACTTAAGGTAAAAATTTGTCTTTACCAATTTCAAAGAGTGTTAAATTTCCAGCAAGTTTGTTTGTAACATTTTTGAATATTCGGAATATGAGACGTATATGAGTATGGAAACGTGAAAATCTGCAAAAATGTCCAAAAAATTCAAAAAATTGGATATGTGAGTGGTTTCGCATAAGATTATTTCAAGCACACATAAAACTACAGATACCCTAGATGTTAAAACACTCTGTCGAGATTAGAAGGGGGCGGGTTCCAAAATGGTGGCAAAAAAAAAACGGAAACTTTATGACTTTTTTGTGTTTTTCATCTATAATTTCTAAACGGTGTATGCTATCGAAAAAGTTAAGTTACGGTATATTAGACGACAAATTTGATGCTATTTAATTTAAAGGGAGAGGATTAGTTTCTTTTTCTTGGTCGAATACTGTAAACCAATCATTAATATTTTTCAGTAGGAAGTATGCTGTTTATTTAAAATCAGAGGATCTCGTAGATTATTCTTATATCGTTCTTATTCATCTTATCATTGATAGAGTCAATGAAACGTTTTCAAAAATTGTCATCACTCATTGAAAGCGTTAAAAAGATAATTTTATCCATGACTTTTATTTGCTCGTTCGCGTACCATCTTGTACGTCCTTGCGTACAACCAGTGGTACGCATATCACGGTCTGGGAGCACCTGTTTTAGAGAAAAACAAGAAGTATAACGTTCCGCTTTACTTAGTTTTATTGATTTTAGAAAAGCATTTGACTCTGTCTTTCACGATCAATTATGGCAGCCTGTAGAAGAAAAAGGAATCAATATTGTATGCATGAATAGGTATATTAAAAAATATATATGAAAACAGTAAGTTTTCTATAGCTATAGAAGGAAATAATAAAATGCTGAAAACTGAAAGAGGGGTCCAACATGGCTGTCCATTATCCCCAATTTTATTCAACTGTCAAATAAATAATGTGTTTAATAAGCTAAGAGTATGAATGCGTTCAAGTAAAGAACGCGATTTATTTTATTTTCACTTAATATAAACCTTTTTGTCATGGTTGTTTACTTATTTAGCTATTATTTAATTGTCTATCTATTTATTTCCATTTCTGATGTACATATTTTTTAAATTATTGTTATTTCTTTTTATGTAATTTTATTTCTTTTTATTCGTTGTATTATTTTTTTTTTCACTTAGTATATATTGTATGAATGGATTCTTACAACCCTAATACATATTAACCTTGAGTGTGGCAGATTGTATTATATCTCAATAAAAAACTTTTATCTCTCTCAAAATAAGCTAAGCTGAGAGGGAAATACATATCTAGGAAATAGCATATCTATAAATGGATATAAATTTTGCGGGTTACAAGGTTTGCAGACGATATAAATATTTTCATTCAGTCATTAACAGCAATCAAACAAAAGTCCAATGACTTCCTTGAACAACATCAGTTTTGCTAAAGAGTATATTTACTTAGGACGGTCCGTTTCATTTAAAAATTGAAGAGATGAAATAAATAGAAGAGCTGGTCCCATGGGGTGGACAAAATGCTGGAACATGAAAAACAATTTTAAAGGTCAACTACCTGGAGGCTCAAAGGTAAGGTTACTGGAAACATGTATAGAAATTTTAAACGGATATCAGCCATCGTCGGCAACAGATAAAAATATGAAAAATTAGTTCGGGCGCTATTCAAACTTTCTAGAAGCACCTTAAGAATCAAAAGAAAAGACCGTACCAGCAACGGAAAATTGCAATTCAAATCGAGGTTAAAAGTTTACCAAAGAACCACGTCTACTGAAATGGTTTTGGGCTGGTCATGCTGCCAGGCTTGATTCAAGAAGATGGTCCAAAATAGCCACAGATTGGATCCCGAGCTAACACGAGAGATAGAGGTAGACCACTTACAAGATTTCGAGACGAGATAGTGCAGAGAGTGAGAGACTTTTGGGCTACTGTGGCAAGGAATAGGGATCTGTGGATTAAATTAATAAATAGCCTTTAGTAATATACCAATTATACTAAGTGTTTAACATAATATAGAAAACATTTAATGTTACTTTGAAAGTGTTCATTTTTCTTAAATAGATAAATGAAATCCTAAATGAAATAGCATTATTAGTAATAACATTTAGATAATGGCAAAATATATTTAATTTTCTGTATTAGTTGTTTTACTGCATTTACCTATTGATGTAGTTACCGGCATATTTATATATAAAATGTAGCTAACAGTAAACTCTCAATTGTGAGAGGCCAATGATTACTACAATTTGTAGAAGGATACAAGTTGTTAATTTATTTAAAGAAATCCAACTGACTAGCGTGGAAAAATATATTTAATTGTTAACAATTTTAATTGAAGTACATTTTTGTGAGTTTAGTTCAGATGAGGAGTATGCATACAAAATTAAAGGTGCGTTTTAGGCAGGTTCAATTTTATGTCAGTGATGGCTGGGTCGGGACTCGAATATTGGATGGACCTTAAGAACATTATAGGTTTGAACAGCTCGGGTATGCCATTTACGGTTGATGCAATACCATTAAGTAGTTCCATCATATTATTCGTTTAGTATGGCTTCTAGCTATCGCACCATTGGCAGGGCTTTGAATATAATAAATTAAAAAAAATCATGTTTACACTGTATGTAAACATTAAAAAACCAATACGAAGTTTTTTATAATCATGAAAATATAGTTGGCCGAAGATGAAATGATTGGGGGTGCGTTAGAAAAGAAACACAGTAAGATAATTCTGTTTGTTTCCTATACGTATTTAAACTAAAAATTCTTGTCTCTCGTGGTGTTAATTCATGAGTTTTGTCTACTTTTTTTTATTTTATTATAGTTCAAAAATGTGTAATCGGTTGTGGTTTTGTGTAAAGCATGAAATAAAAAGTGATGACATGTTTGGTAAAAGAAGCGAATAGTCACCTCAATGGAACAAACAACTTTTTCGCGCATTGCATTTGATCGCGCTTACGCGAATAAAAATAAAGAAAAAACCTCTTTTTCAAATTCCGGTTCGGACGAGTTGCATTTGTTTTTTTAACAGTGTTCTTTTCTCATATGGTTTTGTTGTTCGAGCATAGCCAGATGGCTTGAAATTGTCACAGAAATCCGAGCTCTGTTAATTTTAAAAATGTTTATTATGATCTCCTCAAGTTTTGACAATAGAAAATAGAATAGAATAGGCCGCCAACCACCAGTTATCCCGTAGATCAAGAAATTGGAGGAAGAACTAGAACTAGCGGATTTGGGTGAGTCTAGTTTTTTACTCAATTTTCTAATGTTGAGGCTTAATGGGAGATCGTTAACAATTTGTTTGTTAATAACAATTTAGATCATGAAATCTATTTAATTTATACCATTATTTATTGGTCCTATCCGTACAGGATTTTTGAAATTGAGGTTGATAGTTGAACCCGTTCGAGTACAACTTCGATAGATAGCAACAGTCCTAATTTTTCTAATGTTCATTCATAAGAAAAGATAGGTATTATAACATTTTTTTTAATAGTTAATTAATGGTTTTGATACTAGCCGGAATTTAGAAGTTAGGGTTCATCGGTGAACCCGTTTTAGTGCAACTTCAATAGATAAAAAGTTATAATTTCTTTTATGATCGTTATATAAAAAGATAATTAGCATAGTATTTTTGAGGTTAATAATTAAATATACATAGAGTAGATATCGATTATTAATAATCGATAAATTCCAACGTCCATTGATATCGATATCTTGTAAGTTTATAATCGTTTACACATGTGGTACTATTATATTAAAACATTAGTTTAAAGTTAATCATTTAAATTAAAATTAAAATTAGCATATTAAAAATCGTAAACAAAAACGTCTGAATTAAAATTAAATTTACTTATTGCAAAAAGTAAAAGGATTCAAAGTCTATAGGACCTCGCAGCGAAAATATCTAGCAAAGATAAAAAAATACTCGATCAATTTCGGGTATTGCTTCAAGTATTTGATGACATAATAAAAGAGTTTGATTTAACGTAATTTAGAATGAATAAGACTCAATGTGATTTTTTTTTTTATAATAAACTAGAAACAATTCATTTATTGAGTAATATTACATTCTGTCTTAGCAGGGACAATGGTAATAGTGATCAAATAAATCATTCATTCCATATTTACAAAAAATGAAATAAAAATGATATAACAAAGTAAAAAATAAACTTAATACAAGAAATAATAAATAAACTTGCATGAAATAAAAAAACGTAACATCTTAAACGCAGGGATACTATTTATATATACATATATTTACAATTACAACATATACACTATTTACAATAGTAATATATCTGACCACAAATACCCCCTCCCACAGAACCAAAACATTCGACCGCTCCTATTACTCCCTTCAGAAGTGAATAATAGTTTTTAATGCACAAACTTCAACTTTGCTAATCAATTCATTATTTTTGTATTTTTCATTTTCTCTCTTTTTCTTTTCTTTTTTCTTGTTTTTTTTTCTCTTTTTTTTGTTCAAACTAATTATATTTTTCGAGAAAAGAACTTATTTTATTTGCTTATTTATTTTACTGAAAATATTGTAAACATTAACTGATCTATATTTTGTAGTCCCATGGCCAGATAATGTTTCTGTTTTATTTGTTCATTCATGTAATTCTTAAGGGACCTAATCCCAGAATAAAGTTCTTTTATCTATCTATCTACAATCGGCTTGGGACACCCCGAGCCAGGCTTTTCCCCCCACATACGGATGGAAAAGCATGACTCCAGGATATCCCAGCTCTTCTGAAAGCCAGTGGAGACTGAGCGAGAGCGCTATAACCAACCGCAGACATACAGAATTTGAGTGGAGAATCTGGACATTACCATGACTGCTTTAGGTGGAAGTTGTTGAAGGATCTACTGAAGTGGTGTGGGTGGGATGGGAGCCTGGATGAGGAGTGAATGTATTAGAAAGGTGTTTGGCGAATTCCTCGGTTTTGTCTTCATCAGACGCTGTCCAGGAGCCATCACTTCACTGGAGGGGATGGCAAATATGGTGGGATTTTAGAAATTTCCAGGTCCAGCCGCTAGTATCTGTAGAACTTTGAAACCCGTAGCTAGCAATTATTCTGTAATTTGGGATGCTCATTTTGATTGTTATAATGATGATAGAAGTTTGGCGGATACACACATTGGCTAAATTTTTGGATTTAAGCCTTTTAAATCAGAATCTCGGAAAGGTTTGACAATGATTTTAGACAAGTTTTGAGCTTCGATCGGCGCTCTGAAGTAACTGAATTCGATTCCATATCTCGAGGATTATATATTTTTGAATAAGGGATTGAGAATATTAGATCAGTTTACACGAAGGGAATTCGAGGCTGCAATTCGATACAAAAATATTCCCGAATACATTGATTTTATTAAATTTTTAGAGAAACAAATCAAGACTAGACTTCCGTCAGATAATGCCAAATACTCAAAACATAAATTCCGACCTACTCATTCGTTTGCAGCAAAATCGGTCACACCAGAACTTACTTCAAGTTCAGAATGTTAATTTTGTGCAGTTCTGCGCATGCGACAGCTTCTAGTTGCACGAATCTCAGATCGCCTCTTAAAAAGTGACTATTTTAACAGTGAAAACAGTGTAGTTTCATGTGAGAAATTGTATAAACATTATTGTTAGCAAAGCAATTCTGTCTGAAGCAGAAAATAAATAAACGGTGAGTAATCACTTATAATAAACATTACAGTGAACTCGTAAATAGACTTAAGAGCAGGTATACAGAAGACGACGCCATTAATCCCTACAGAAGGCATTCTGCCTCTGCACGGAGCAGACCTACGTCACACTGTCTTCTGTTCTGTCCGCGTATTTATTTACGTCATTTTCAAAAGTATTTATTCGTATTTTTTTTTCTCTTCTTTCCTCTCATTCAATTTAACATGAAATGCGATATTTCCATGTGGTGATGTCGAGCAAAACAACAACAGGCAAGAGATCGAGAAGTCTGGGAAATACACCTCAAACTTCACCTGCCAAGCAGAAGACTAGGCGATCAAAAAGAAATACACCTCCGATCATACCTGGTAGCTCAATTGAAGAAACTGAACCTCAACCTGGCTCCTCAACCCAAGTTGTGGCTGATGAATCACCCTTTTTTACTCCTAACCCTTATTAACTATTATCAAATACGCAAGCAGAAGACATGGAATCAGCACCGATTCCCAGAGAACCCAAGCCCCCACCAATATTTATTAGAAACATAAAAAAATTTCAACTGCTGTACCAATAATTAAACAACGTAGTAGGCACAGGAAAATATACGTGTCAAAGTCGCATTAATGATACAAAATTAATACCTGACACCCCAGACACATACAAAAGCATTGTTAAATATCTGTCAATCACAAAAGCAGATTTCCACACCTACCAACTGCACCAAGAGAGAGCGCTCAGGGTGGTCATCAGACGCCTGCATCCCTCAACTCCATCAGAAGCTATAAAAGAAGAATTGATGGCCATGGGATTCCAGGTATGTCAGGTAGTCAACATATTTAAAGAAAATAAAGAAGAGCCGGGTGATAAGAATAAAATAGCTTTACCACTATTCTATGTTGACTTTGAGCTATCGCCAGGGATTGAAGAAATTTATAAAGTAACGCGCCTGTACTATACGAGTATAATCGTAGAAAAACTCTACAACAAGAGGGAATTAGTGCAATGTCATAACTGCTAGGCTTATGGCCACACTAAACACTATTGCCACCACATGCCTAGATGTGTCAAATGTGGTGACCAACACAAATCTGAGGACTGTGGAAAATCCAGGAAAACACCCACAACATGTGCACTATGCCACCAAGGGTATCCGGCTAATTACAAGGGGTGTAACTTGTAAAGTTCAGACTTATAAAATTCTAAAATCAAGGATGCAGGCAACTTCTGAACAGGAAGAGACATCTAGGCCACAAAGACAACCATCCAGAATTGTGAAAACAAGAGTATCCTATGCTCGAATGTTAGGAGAGCCAGAAGAAATAACACAAACTCAGGCCCTGTCACAAGAACAATCTCAATCTCAAACCCCAACACCCACATCCCTCCATCCCACAACAAATGACTAATACCCAAAAGTCTAGTCATCACCCTATTTCCTACATTCCTACTTCCACTAATGCCACTGATCTCACAAGTTTACTTACATCGTTCCTCTCTGAGTTTAGATCCCTCATCAATCCCCTCATCTCATTACTGACAAATCTTGTATCCAGCCTCATCATCCCCCAGAGAAATACATAAATGTCCTCAACGGTAAGGCCTCGACCTCAACTGATAAGAAGTATCGCTTGGGTTGAGTATTTGCTGTGAGCATTTGTGGTACAGTATAGTCTGAAAAAATCCAGACGTCCGCCATGTTGGGGTCACGATTCTGGAGTTTTACCAGTAAAAATATAAGAATAAACAATAACTAGTAGATAAGATTTATACATAAATAATGTTAATTAATCCTATGTAAGGGATGCGTCGAATCCACGCATGAAGTGAGCTCAATACAAAACTAATAATCATGCCATATTGGTTGATGTTTTTTGTTTTCTGTTAAAGAAAGATTGTTCATCTCTGTCGGCTTAGCGGCATACGGTCGGATTAGCGGCTTATACGAGTAGTACTTGATTGTCGACCATGGTCATGATGAGATGATGTTTAATGAAAATTCATTAGGAAAAGAATCAATGTCCAAATTACCTACTTAATCCTGAATTTATTTTACCATTTTCGTAATGACTAATTTTTTCTCTTTAACAAAGTGAAAAAAAAAATGGGCTGCGAAAACCGGGTGGATAATAATTCAGTGTTTTACCACATTCTTTCTCAGTTCGATTCATCACAAAGTTTTTAGGGCAACAAGCTTGCAACAAATACATACCTAAGAGTCATCAAAATTATTGGTACAGAATAGCTTATCAGTTGTTGTTGAAGAACCAGTTATTTGGTTAAAAACCATCAACGATATAAAAAGGATTACTAGTCAGGAGGATATCAATAAGTTATAGCGAGTAACATGACAACAGATTCATGAAAACCCATTGGAACCACGAAGAAAACCAAAAAAATCTTTACTAAAATTAGATTTGTAAATAGAAGTCTTCAAAAAGATCAGCAACAGATAGGACATGAACAATATGTAGATACAGAAAATAAAAATGAATCGCAGAAAAATAAAAGCGTTTCGTTAAGCCAAATAAATGAGGGAACGCTACTCAGCCAACTAACTCGATGAGAAATTAATTGCTGCTGATTACATCTAGCACCAAGACAAACTTAAAGGTTGCCTTCATGAGGATGAACCCAGACATGACGATGATGATGGCATCGAAGTTGAATGAACTGAAGCAATATCTAAAGAACAACTAATAGAAACATTTCAAACTGTGCTACATCGAGATTTGCTTCTAACGTCCCGAAAAGAAATTGTCTACCTCCTTGAAAAAAATTCAACATTGAAACAGCTTCATTAATGTATAATTTTATGCAAAAAAAAATTAAAATCACAATTGCAGAAAAATATGAATATATCGATGTTTCCTATACATAAAATCATCGATATTTTTTTCTTTATTTGATATAAAATTATATAAATTAAGAACTTTATACAGTTTAAAAATAAGAAGAAAACAACTTATTTTTGGTTTATTTAGCAGAATCATTTTTAAAAAATTCAACAAATTTCCACTTTGACACCAGACACAGTCTATTATTCTCTAAAAACGAATCAAAACATTATATTGGTAATAGTGAAGAGAAATTGTTCCTTTAATTGTTTTATTATATAAAATAATTATAATATAGCTATCTAAAATAAATAAAGTTTGGGGTTCTACCCCATATTCAGGATATTTTACTTGCCTGTCCTTTTAAAATATATATCCCCCGTTTCAATGTGAAACCACATACCTACAAAACTTTTTGATTTAGTGGTATTTTATTTTTGCCTATATTTTAAGCACAACAATTAATTTTTCATTTGTCTACTTGATAGTATATTGCTTGCTGATATTTACTATTTAAAAAAAGAAAAACTTCAATCTCAATATGATGAAACTTTAATTTTTTTAACTTTGTTTGTCTTTAATGAAAATTTGGGATTTGATACTTACGGGGTTTCATATTATTTTAATATTAGCTTTTTCCCTTTATCCATATCATTATTTCGTCATTTTATTTACAATAATTATATAGTTCTTATTAAAAACAAAGTTATAAGCCCCTGTTCTATGCCGTAAAATATACGAGGCTGTTCTGAATTCGCAACCGTGTGTTAGTATGATTCACTGGTCCATCACCATCTAGCAACTTACATCGTAAATTTTATGATGTAATCAGAATAAACTTTGGTGGGCCGGACTGGAAGTACTCGCGGCCCGGATTTGGCCTGCGAGCCGTAATTTGAAGATCCCTGGTGTTGAGAATAAATTTGCTTCAGTGGTATTAATTTATTACATTATTTTATAAATGTATTATTATGTACATTTCACGACATAGATTATTACTATAAATATAATTTGAATTCATGATTATTAATTTTAATAGGATACAATAAAAAACCAACGTTAGTTAGTAGAGGGATTTTAGGGGAGCTGGCGCACAAAACATTTCAGCCAATCAGAAGCCAGCATTTGGTCACGTGATCTATGGCGGGAAATTTGAATTTGAATTTTTGCCTCGGCTTAACCTTAACTACCACGTGGTCTCGCCTCGACCCTACCTTAACCACCACGTGGTCTCACCTCGACATAACCTTAACTATTAGGCCACGCCCCTATTTAGTCACGTGACCCTTATGCCCCGCCCCTTTTTAGTCACGTGATCCAGTCACGTGACCCGCAGCGCATCCTGGTCTACGCTCCGCCCGCATATTTTAGTCACGTGAACTAGTCACGTGACCCATGGAACCTCCTGACCTAAGCTCCGCCCACAAGGTTTACCCCCTACACCCATTGAAGGGTTAGGTACCCACCTTATAGAGCATGAGTGTGTCCGACCTCCATTTTGTTTTTCTTACGCCGCCATTTTGTTTTTCTACAGTTTGAGAGACTTGAGGTTTTGTTGAAGGGTTAGGTACCCACCTTATAGAGCGTGAGTGTACCCGACCTCCATTTTGTTTTTCTTACGCCGTCATTTTGTTTTTCTACAGTTTGAGAGACTTGAGGTTTTGTTGAAGGGTCAGATACCCACTTCATAGTATGTAACCTTCACAACGGTTATATAATCATAAACTATACGAGGAAGGGTCAGGTACCCACTTTATAGTCTGTAACCTCCCCAGCGGTTATATAATCATAAACTATACGAGGAAGGGTCAGGTACCCACTTTATAGTATGTAACCTCCCCAACGGTTATATAATCATAACCTATACGAGGAAGGGTCAGGTACCCACTTTATAGTATGTAACCTCCCCTAAGGTTATATAATCATAACCTATACGCTGAAGGATTAGGTACCCACTTTATAGTCTATAACCATCCCAACGGTTATATAATCATAAACTATACGAGGAAGGGTCAGGTACCCACTTTATAGTATGTAACCTCCCCAGCGGTTATATAATCATAAACTATACGAGGAAGGGTCAGGTACCCACTTTATAGTATGTAACCTCCCCAACGGTTATATAATCATAACCTATATGAGGAAGGGTCAGGTACCCACTTTATAGTATGTAACCTCCCCTAAGGTTATATAATCATAACCTATACGATGAAGGATTAGGTACCCACTTTATAGTCTATAACCTTCCCAAAGGTTATATAATCATAACCTATACGATGAAGGGTCAGGTACCCACTTTATAGTATGTAACCTCCCCAACGGTTATATAATCATAACCTATATGAGGAAGGGTCAGGTACCCACTTTATAGTATGAACCTCCCCTAAGGTTATATAATCATAACCTATACGATGAAGGATTAGGTACCCACTTTATAGTCTATAACCTTCCCAAAGGTTATATAATCATAACCTATACGATGAAGGGTCAGGTATCCACTTTATAGTATGTAATCTCCCCTACGGTTATATAATCTTAACCTATACGATGAAGGGTCAGGTACCCTCTTTATACTCCTTTGAGAAGGTTACATAACCTTTACATTGTTTTCGTGTTTGTGCAACCTTCTCAATGTTTACATAACCTTTACAATATGTAATTGTATCAACATGTAAACAGGTTGCATCTTGTATAGACAAGTTGGATTATGTCCAGGTGAAATACAAATATGGACCTTGAACTGTTTATCTCTAAAACATAAATAAATGGTAGGGCTTCCTAATATTTGAATAGATTTTGAACTTTGAACTGATAATCCTTAAAACACAAATAAATAGTAGGGCCCCATATTCCTATAACAGCTTTTGGACTTTGAGCTCTTAATACTCTATCTTTACTTATCTCGCTGAAACATAAACAAAACAACTTTTCAATGTACTACGTATTTTTAATATCTGATAGTATAAATAATGGTCTTAAAAGGATTAACTTTTAATCCCTAAAATATATCGACGAATCGAATCGACTGTGTCACGCTGGACAATTGATTTAATTATAATCAACAAACCTGGCTCGTAATTGCACTCGAATCAGTCCTCGCCATGTTTTCGAGTCCTTTCTGCTACTCTCGGATGTCCTCGGAGCCGTACGAGACTGTTCGCTCTCATCGAGGTAGTGGGTGACACTCGCTCGTCTTCGTGTGCACTCGGATCCCACTATGATCTCCCCTAACTCTATTTATCATCTGTTTATAACACTAACACAATTCCTAAAATATATCGACGAATCGAAACGATTGTATCACGCTGGCCAAAGAGGAAGATGAGGCCAAAGAATACCTTTTCACAGCTTTGAAATATTTTCAAAATACACGAGTCGATATTAATAACAACGAACACGATGCAGTAAATTTTAATTGATGAATATAAATTAATCATTAATTCATACTCGAACTTTAAACAACTTTTCAATGTTCTACGTATTTTTAATCTCTGATTGTATAATCGATGGACTTACAAATTTACAAATATATCGATAAATCGAAACGACGGTATCACGCTGGCCAAAGAGGTTGCACCTTTTCATAGCTTTGAGATATTTTCAAAGTACACGAGTCGGTATTAATAAATTCGAATACGATGCAGTAAATTTTAATTGATGAATATTGAGGAATATTAATTAATCCTTAATTAACACTAATTCATAATTAGTACTAATTCTAATTTATATTTTATTGGTACTCTGTTCGACTTGCCTGAGTATTGCATGACTGGTCAGAGCAGGTCGACTCATGCTCGCTTCATAACGGATGGTAGGGGCACTATGATCGCTGGTGGGGCAACATGACAGCCAATCAGATTCGAGTATTCTCGTCCAGGAAACAGTGGCCCTCGTGGCCTCTGCCATTTCGACTCGAACCCCAGAGATAGAACAAAGTTTTGCTGCTACTACTGCTAAAATTGTGATAATATTCTAATTTTTCGAGTGCAACCCAGGCTATGAGATATAATTAACGACAACGAAGTGAAAGAAGATACTGACTGACACGTCCGTTGAACAATTGAAGGAAGAATCAAGCGAAGAATCTTCAGAAGAAGAAATTCCGATCTTCTATTCCAGCAAGCTTTGTAAGATGAAAGGAGAATACAAAGTGGTTTGTTTGAGCTGCGGAAAATTGTATCTCACTGGATTTATCGACTTGTCCGATTGCGACCATAGAACATTTTGGTGTTATGATTGCCGTCGTCCACCTATGAAAAATTATATTTCTTATCTAGATATCTCTGCAATAACATTCAAGCTTGATGAATTATTTAACAGAAATCTTAACATGGAGGAAGAAATTTCAGGAAATAGTGTAGATACGATACCTAATGACCATGACTCGACACCTGATGACCATGAATCAAGACCTGATGGCCAGGATTCAAGATCTCTCAGCCCTGATGATGTAATGAATTATGACCATTTTATTAATGACCCTGATCTAGTAAATTACGACCCTGTTTTGGCGGCTAATAGCTACAATCCGAGTCTCGGCCCATCTCCAACAACTGAAGAAGAAATAAGAGCTTGGAGGGAACGTGTAAGAGAAGCAGAGCTAGAGATTCAAAGACAAGAAATGAGGATGCAAAAGGCTAGGATCATCCATAGAGATTTTTTGGGAGCCTTTCAAGAGATCGTTGATCAGGACAAGCGAGGACTCTACTATTCGACACCCTGCGATGCCGAGATTTTTTCATACCGGGGACGATACCGTGTGAGCTGTACGAAATGCTTACGTGTCTTCCACACATCATGCGCCTTCTTGCCAGACCACGATTACGAAACAACACTATGCTTCTACTGCCCTCTGTCGGATCCTGAAAGTGACATAGATGATGACGATAAGTCAGAAGAATTTGTTACAGATTAATATTTATAAATTTAATTCATATTAAATAAAAATTATCAGTAATTTTGTTTCTTATATTTAAACAATTTATGCAACTAAAAACATATTTTCTTATTATCTTATTATATTATAAATTATTTCTTTAATAAATAAATTCTACTTGAACTGTTGTATTCTCTCCTCCTCCCCTTTGTTAATATCATATAATGCATTAAAATATATTTCGAAGAGCACAACTCCTAGTCTTCTCTTATATAGTTGCATTTCTTAGTGTTGGAATAAAAATAATATATTTGATTAAGCAATTCATTTTTACCAAATCATACTATTATCCGAGATTGTTCCGAAATTATAACCTCCATTATGGAATCTATATTTATTGCTTTAGCCATTTCTTATTTTTATCTAAACCTGCTCTCTTCTTATGTGAATCTGTTTTATTTTTAGTTCTATCAGAGATTGTAAAGCTCTCTTCAACCGATTAAACGATGGCGCTCGCTATGTGCATAAATTGAATTATATTCAGATCGGACGGCCATACATCATCGGGGTATTTAGCGTTGATAATTTTAATTAATTGAATTTATTAATTAATGAGATAAAAAAAGAAACAAAACCTATAATTTTTATATTATTGAAAACTAAATAATAGCCCAATTATTCATTATTTTATTATCAATTCATCATTTTTTCAATCAGTGATCAAATACAAATAATTATTCGAATGAAAATATTTATTTGAATAAAAAAAACAATGTATTTGAATAATATAAAAATATTCGAACAGAAAATAATAATTTAAATATTAAAAAAAAAAAACATTCAAAGTTTTTCCTCAGTGAAATTCCCGGAATTCAAATCGCCTGCCTTATCGCTAGCGTATCCATCACTCATGGATAGAAAATAAATAATATATTTAGCATTACTTTCTCATTTTAATTAATCGAATTTATTAATTACTGAGATAACAAAGAGACAAAACCTATAGTTTTTCTTTTCTACAAGGCTTGTCAAGAAATTTTAAATTTTATAAATTACAGATGGGCATTGGTCCTAACCAGTGTTGGAAATATTTTATTCAGAAAAGAATAAATCAATAATGAATAAAACCTCTATTTTATTTATGAATAATGAATAACCCATTTATTCGTTATTCTATTATTCAGAGAATAAATCAATCATCAATCAAGAATTAATCATTTTTTCAATCACTAATCAAATATAAATAATCATTCGAATGAAAAAATTTATTTAAATAAAAAAATGTATTTGAAATCAGAAAAATATATTCGAATAGAAAATAATAATTTAAATATTAAAACAAGACTCCTAATAAAATTAAAAAAAAAAAAAATAGATTTTAGATCTGAGGTTGATTGCGTTCGGTAGATATCTTCTAGCAAAATATTTTTTATTGTTTGTTTTTTTGTTACTAATTCGGGATATTATGATTGGCTTAAAAAACGATAAAATATTTTTTGTTTCACGTATTATAATGTGTGGTAAAGCTGTTATTGATTATAAAGAAAAATTAGACCAAAAGAAATGAGTAGCAATAATAATAATAATAATAATTTCGACAATTTTTCCCTTAAAAATAAAAAAAATATTCCATGAATGGATTTGAAAAGATCGTTACAAGTCTAAAAATTATAATATTTTTGATTAAATTGGTAAATTATTTTAAGGAACAAAAATATGTATCAATAGTAAAAATGTCTGATTTGGACAACACATGAGTTCCTCGTAAGCCTTTTAAACTATAAATCTGTGGCTCAAAAAGTGATCCTGAATTTGGTTACTAATTTCCGAAAATATCAGTACCTCAAAATCGACATGACATCCATCTATTGACACACTCACACTCATACACAAGCTCTTGTTTCTGGAGGTCTCATTCCGTTATTATGTGTCGTTTTCTTTAAGTAGGTAACAAGTTCCCAATAGATTTCTCCGTGTACCGTAACAACATTAGAACAGTGAATGTCACTAGATAAAGCATGGGAAATCGACGGTTTCAACATTTTAAGCGGAAGAACCCACTTAACTTATATCTTCTTCTCCTCAGTTGACGTCCGCATGATAGTATAGAAGGATCAATGTAATTAGGGATTGATAAATTATTTTCCACTTCTATAATTTTCTTTTTACTGAAATGTTATACATTCATCTTCAGTTTAAGGTTTAAGTAGACTTTATCAAACAGAAAAGGTTCCATTAGTTTGTTCTCGCACAGAACTAGTAATGCATAATCGTAATGAACTAGGAATTACTAGTTCAGTGCGAGAACAAACCAATGCAACCTTTTCTGTTTGACATAATCTATTTAGACCTTGAATTGAAGATGAATGTATAACTTTAGAAACTAGTTTTCAATAAAAACAAAATTATAGAAGTGGCAAATAATTTATCAATCCCTAATTAAATCTTATTCTCCTGCTGCAGACTTGTTCAGCTCATAAATGGGAAGGATTATATGCACGCATATGTTCCTTTAATCTTAGATTTAGCGATCTTGCAGTTTTTCCCGTGTATTTGGTTGCACAATCATTACAATTTAGTTCGTGTACTCCGCTTTTTTGGAAAGGGTCTATTTTGTCTTTAGGAGAAGAGAAATATGAGGATAGGGTTTTTTCCATTCTAAATGCAGGGTTTAATCCTAGTTTTTTCAATTCATTTCCGACTTTGGTGGATAGGGCCGTAATATGGAATCAAAACATAATGTGTCGGGATGGGCCTATCTTCGGAGGTTGTTGAATAGATATCATTAATTGTCTTTTTTTGTATTTGTTTTTTTTAAATATGATTGATAGTGGTTTTATTCTCCTAAAGACAAAATAGATCCTTTCCAAAAAAGCGGAATATTCGAACTAAATTGTAATGATTGTGCAGCCAAATACACGGGAAAAACTGGAAGATCGCTAAATCTAAGATTAAAGGAACATATGCGTGCATATAATAATAAAACAGAGAATTCCAACTTTGCAATTCACTTAAATGAAAAAAACCATAATTCATCAAAGACTCAGGAGTTAAATTAATAAATCACGCTGATAACAGCCACAAATTAAGTATATATATATAGCACTTGAAATAATAAAATCCTTCAAATCCAATCCAGATTTTTGCTTAAATGACCAAATAAATATCTCCAATAGTCCAATCTTAAATTTATTCCCATCTATAACAGAAAAACCAATTACTCACCGGCATTACTGGAAAAACCCCGACCCTTAAACCGTTTGCCAATAAACATCCTACCTACCTTTCTTTCATTGTTAGTTCAATCCGAGAAGAAACCAGTACAAACTGATATAATCCATTTAAATCTTGGTGAGTAACAACATGTATTTGATTTCTTGTCTTTATTAAATTCATAATTCATAAATGTTTTATAATACTCATTTATATTAAATCTAATTTAATATGTATAATAATACCAAACTTTATTTTGAATTGCTTATTTTTGAATTTTTTGTGTGTTTTTAGAACTGAAGATGAATGTATAACATTCTAAACTAGTTTTCAATAAAACAAATTATAGAAATGGCAAATAATTTACCGATTCCTAATTAGATTGATGTCAACTAATATCTTTTACACACCAGTAAAACTTCCTACTGTTCTTTATATCAAATTCCTGCTGTATCTTCTCAAGTCTCTCTCTCTCTTTAGCACTATTTTTTCCTCTGCACAGCTTTTTTGCCTTCGCGCTTTTTCTTTCATAGTCCTCTGTCGTGACTCGCGTTCTTTTATGTATCAGTTTCATTCTAGCATCATTTCTTTCTTTAACAATCTTTTCACATTCCTTGTCATACTCTTTGTCTGTTGTCTCTTCCCTCATTCGCCACATCCTTCAATGCGTTTTTAAAGTCACTCCAATTCTCTTCAATTGGCTTGGTACTTTTCAAAATCTCTAACCTCTCTTCAATTTTCCTCCTAAATAGATCCCGTGTCTCCTCAACTAGCAATTTTTCGATTGAAGATCGATTTCCTCTCTCCTGGGGCTCTTGGGAATGAGGCTACTTTCATTTTATACCTGCCTTAACTAGAAAGTGGTCCGACTCATAGCAAGCACCTCTGAAACTACGGACATTTTGTACATCTATCGCGTGCCTACTATCCACTAACACACGGCCAATTTGATTCAGAGTCTTTCCATCTGGAGAGACCCAAGTCTCCTTGTGAATATTCTTGTGAGCAAAAAAGGTGTCACTCACCTTCATTCTCCTAGATGCAGCTATCAGACGTATCCCATTATCACTGGAAACATCTTGTTTGCTACGTTTTCCTATAGCTGGATGGAAAGCGCTCTCCTTCCCAATTTTCGCATTCCAATCTCCTAACACAAGCTTCACGTCGTATCTCGGGATTCCTTCAACACATCTTTTTAGTGTTCCATAAAATTCATCTTTCTCTTCCTCTGATTTATCTTCTGTCGGCGCATGCACGCTCACTACAGATAAATTGAAAAACCTTCCTTTCAGTCTTATCCTTCAGATTCTGTCATTGGCTGCCTTGTAATCAATTAATGCTTGTTTAAAAGAAATAGGTAGTGATAATAATAAAATAAAGAAATAATTTATAAAAGGAACTCACCCAAATAGTCATGATATGAGAGGATTAGGTAGCGGAGTTAAAATTGAAAATCGCCCAGTGTAGACATAGCTTAAGCCTGTCAAAGTTTGACTACAATGAATTTCAGTATGTGATTTAAACACATGCATTTTAAAAATAAATCAAGACCTGATCACTACGCAGGCCGAAACCATGAAAAATACTGTATATTTATACAATAATATTTGTAAAAATGACAATCTATAATATTTATTATGATTTCTGTAACTCTTAAGCAAAATTTTATAATTTTGATTGATTAATCTATAATTATACTGTTATTGATTCTAGGTTTTTTAATTTTTTTTCTGGCTGCTGTAAATCGTAATACTCGGGAACTTAGCCATGCTCGGAAATTATTTTATTGAATTAGTTAATGTAGGTGAAAAAATATTATTGTTATTTATTACTCTTGTAAAAGTAACTGACACATTTCAAGGATAAATAAAATGCAGACTAAGTATATAACTTTTTTTTTTTTTATTCTCATCTGAAAGTACATAAAATATCATTTTAGTTACAGTAATAAACTAATTCATTGATTAATTTTATTAAAAGTTATTAATTAGTTTTAAAAATAATGTCAGATAAGATGTTCATCACTCGGCTGATGAGTTTCTGTTGAATGGCAGCCACTTCCTGTCGAATTGCTAGTTTTGGTTGGTCAATAATGCGAGGGCGATCAGTGTATACCTTTGACTTGACGTGAAGGACAAAATTACAAGGCTTTAAGTCGGATGACCGGACAGGCCAACCGATGTCACCTTTCCTGCATTAAGTGACAGTGTAACGGTACTCAATTAACTGACAATATTTGTAAAACGAATAAATTACTATAACAAATAATAAATTAATTAATTACTGTAACTAAAATGACATTTTATTTATTTTCAGATGATAATCTTAAAGCAAAATGTTAATAAAGGTACTAAGTTTGGATTTTATTTAGCCTGGAAATGGGTCAGTTCCTATTGCCGCACCTTATCTGTTATGCTGTCATGTACTTAACCATAATTTTATTAGATTGTTAAGCACACATAATATCAGTACCTACAATAAAGATCTAAAAATATTAAAACACCTTTACAACACAAGATATTAGCCGTCATAGCCTTATATGCTTCCTTTCTCTCAATTGAGTCATAGGCTTGGTTGAAGTCTACAAAAATGTGATGAGTATTACTCTGGTACTCTCTCATTTTTTCCAGGAGCCTCCGGAGGTCAAATTTGGTCAAAAGTTGATTTACCCTTAACAAAGCCACACTGATATTTTCCTATTTCTATCTCTGCATAAGGAATCAATCTTTTGTATAATATGTTTGAGAGAATTTTGAATACAAATGGAAGCAACAATAAACTTCTATAGTTGTTACAATTTAGAGAGTCCACTTTCTTATGAATTGGGTGTATAATCGCTTTCTTCTATTCCATGGGAAGACATTCTTCTCTCCAAATATACATAAATAAATCCGGCAAGAAAGTGATTAGTTCAGAGCTACAATGTTTATATACTTCCGCTGGTATGTTATCAAGACCTGGAGCTTTATTGTTCTTTAGTTTTTTAATGGCCGTTACGATTTCATCTTCATCTGGAGGTTCAATTTTTATTCCTCCAACCAGTTCCTCGGCGATGGTGCTGTTATGGGAAATATCTTGCTCACATCCGTTCAAGAGAGCCTGAAAATAATCAGCCCATCGATCTAATATTTTTGGTTTTTCTGTGATTAGCGAGCCATCTTCAGCCTTGCATGCCGGAGTCCTCGGTTTGAATGGTTTTCTACCTTCATTCACTATTTGAAAGAAATTTCTTGCATTTTTCTTTTTGAAAGAGTTTTCTATATCCTGCAACTTTTTGGTTTCCCATCTTCTCTTCTTTCTTCGGTGAACGTGCTTCTCACGTCTTCTTGTGGCTTTATATTCTTCAACTGAACTTCTTGTGTGTCTCCGTTGAATCATGTTTTTATAGACCTTATTTTTTCTATCTTTTACATTAAGGCATTCCTCATCAAACCATGGTTTGCATCTTTGATTCCTCTTAAGTCCCAGAACTTCCTTCGCTGTCTCGGTTAGGGCAGTGCGGCATGATTCCCATCTTGAATCGAAGTTCATTTCTTGGTCAATGCTCTTCAACTTAGGACCTATGATTTGGGAAAAACGTTCGATTAATTTCATATTCTTCAGATTTTCGACTTCAAATCTAATTATTGTATTCCGACGTCTGCCTTTTACTAGTGAGATTTTTGTTCTGATTTTCGCAATGGTTAGATAGAGGCCTGAATCCACATTAGCTCCACGATAAGATCGTACATCGATCAATGAGGACCTGGATCTGGTACTGATAAGAATATGGTCCATCTGCGATGAGGTGACTTGCCTATTTCGTCCAAAATTTCGCCAAGTGGCGAGAAGCATATTTTTATGTGGGAAGTAGGTACTTCCAACAATTAAACCTTTTGAAGCAGCAAAATTTGTCATCCATTGACCATTATTGTTCGTGGTTTCGTGTAGGCTTAAATTGCCAGTAGTTGTTTGATATACTGATTCCTTACCAACCTGTGCATTGTAGTCTCCTACCACTAACTATTATTTTGGGCATTCATCAAAACACTTTCATAAAAAGCATCCTTTTCATCGTCTTTCGCCATCTCCGTTGGGGCATGAACACTTATAATGCTGTAGTTGTTATATATCCCCTTTAAGCGAGGGACGCATAATCTTGAGCTTATCGATTTGAACGCTATTACCAGTTGTGTAAATTTCGGTCCAATTATAAATCCTGTTCAAAAATTATGGAGGCGATCTTCGCAACTATAATGGATATTGAACTGTCCTTTTTTTATGCTACCTTGTCCGGTCCACCTGATTTCTTGGATGGCAGCAATGTCTATAGAATAGTTGGTCTATGGCTTTATATTATTTTTTCTAAAATCTTTAAATAAAAATTAAGGACTATGTAGCGTTCCTTTTCAATTCTTGTACACAGTGTCCCTTAAGTAACGGAAAATATTGAAATAAGTGATAATAGATTTCAAGAGCAACAAAAACGTTCCTACGGACCATGATTATATAGCTTAAATTAAAAAAAAATCGTATAATAATTTTACCACAACACTATTCAAAAAACTACAAAAAATAATAAAAATATTATGAACAAGAAAATAAAGCAGTGACAGAAGTTGTTTTAAAGAGGACAAGAATCCTCTCTGGCCTGTTTGAAAATTTCTTTCAATAAGGATATTTTTATTTTAAGTATGTTTTGTATTTTATTTTTTTAG
This sequence comes from Rhaphigaster nebulosa, assembly GCA_948150685.1. Classification (NCBI taxonomy): domain Eukaryota; kingdom Metazoa; phylum Arthropoda; class Insecta; order Hemiptera; family Pentatomidae; genus Rhaphigaster; species Rhaphigaster nebulosa. The sequence continues at coordinate 85,009,385 of OX411307.1, read as the reverse complement.
TGCGGTGGTAAAATTATTATAAGAATTATTTTTAATATTTAAACTATCAGATCATGGTTCATATGAACGTTTTTGTTGCTCATGAAATCTATTATCACTTCTTTCAATATTTTTCTTGACTTACGGGACACTCTGTGGAAATTTATTTATTGGTGTGGCTCAAATAGGTGTGGAGAATAGTTCACCACCTTACTACCATAGTTCAGATTTATTATTTTGTGATAGAGAATTTATTTAATGTTCACTACTGGATTCTTCATTCGTCTTACTAACAAATTATGGGAAACGTACTAACTATAAGCAAATACTAAATTTCTTTAGAATATCTGAATGTTATGTAGATATTTATACACAAATTTTTATTATGTTTTACACCTATTTTCATCATACAGATAATAAAGAACCTTTTTAGTTTTTATGTAAAATACTAGTTTAAGGATCCTCTTCACCTCAGGATAGTAAATCTTCTCACATGTCGGTATGTTTTGTAATGGAGCGCCTATATACTGGCATTCATCAATAATTACTTCATCATACCTTGTTGAGGTAGCGGCTCTAGGATGGTGTGACCAGCCACAGCAGAAGAACGTGCTCAGTCAACTTTTTTTCGATTCCTTAGCTACATCTAGAGATCTAGACTGCGGCTTCTTCCATATATAAGCAAACGGAGGAAAATAAATAAATGACTACTATATATATATATATATATATATATATATATATATATATATATATATCGCTAATTTACGTGGAGGGCTTTTATGTAAGTTTGAACAGAAAGAAATGGTTAATTTGATGGAAACTGCAAGATATTTATTCTTTTCTACTAGCCTAGTATAGTACACCATATGGGTATTATATGTATCAGAAGAGTTATGTTTAATTAAAAGCAGCATTTGGGGACGGAGCCAAGCTCAGATATATTTTTTTTTTTTTAAACTAGTTTTATTAAACTAGTTAACGTGGATGAAAACAAATACAATATTTATATAGAGGTTGTCGAGAACTAAACAGACAGAAATATAGAAATTAGTTTTGAAGATAGAAGTTAGCTCTGCATCCTCTTCCAATATTCCTAATTTAGGCACTATAGATTTAAAAGTGGTACACAATACAAAATATATCTTAGGACACATCTCCGTCAAGACGGAGTTTTGTAAGAATTATAAGAATAATTGCGCACATCATTAAAACAATAATAGACTTCGTCCTAAATTTCGGCTATGTCCCAGAAATACTCCGTTGTGAGCGGTTTTAATTTATAAAGGAAAGGGTGCCAATGACGCTAAGATCTTGGAGACCTATTTCAATTTATCCCATCATATGGTTTTGGACTATGAGCTTCAAAAGCAAATTTCATTTCACCCTAACCAGAAAGGTTTCGTAATTGTCCATTCTGGGTTTCATATGAACCCACGCATCATCGATGCTATTCACAAAAATGCCAACAAAAAAAACAGGAACATGCTGCAGCAGCGTTCTTGGATATGACTGGGGTCTTTGACAACGTTGGTCATGGTCACGATTTGATGTCTCTGGAAGCCAAGGGTGTTTCAACCGACCTGAGGAAATCAAAAAAAGGCCAGTTGTGTAACAATCTTGAGGCCAACAAAATACACAGCTATAATCTCCATTAACACTTAGAACTGACTATTCAATTCTCAACATGCACCTAGCCAATTAATTCGTTTCAGATATAAAAAATTATTTTGAGTAAGAATTATTGAATTTTGATAAATAAAATAAGTCTTAATTACTTTGAATTTTTCATGAGTTGTTATTTATAATTTATCATCACAATGCCATTGTAAAATTATGGTTAAAAAACAGGAAGTTTTGACTTTTTGGTGGAGCTGATTAAACATTAACAAAGGGAACACCGATTTAAGAATCTAAATTAAATCCATTACTCCAAAGAGAAAAATCTTGTGACATTAAGTTAAACAAAAAAACAACAACATGATTTAGTTAGTTAATTAGGGAGATTTTCAGTTGTTTTATTACGACTTGTTATCAGAGCCAAGCCCTAGATGAGCGGGTTATCTGTTAAGTGGAAGTTAACTGGAATATTAACTTTAGCAAAATTAATTTAAAAATATTAATATAACAAATATCAATATCTGATATTGACATATTTACATATTTAATATTCACATATTTAATATTCAATTTATACATATTTAATTACATATTTACATATTTAATATTACATATTTACATATTTAACATATTTTACATATTTAATTACATATTTACATACATATTTACATATTTAATATTCAATCAAAAATTAAAAAAATTATGAAATTCATATTTTAACTATAATATACGAGAGGTTAATATTCTGTTTTCATTAAGGCGTAAACTTAAGACAAACGAAACCCATAATTTTAACCCCCAAATTTAAAAAGAAGAGTAAAAAAAACACGTTAAAATCTAAATAATTGACGATAATAATTACATTGAATATTTTATGTTTGGTCAAGGTAAACGGAAATTTGGAAAAGAATTTAATTACCATCTAGGGAAACGAAATTTCTGAGTTTATTCATTTTACTCTAACTCTACGGTCTCTGAAGCTCGTCAATATGAAAGTCTACTCATAATCAAATGATACCACATTCATAGAATATGTCTTACATTAATTTCACATTAATAAAAGTACGTGTAAGACATATTCCTTGCACATACTTTTATTAATGTGAACTGGTTAATTATTTGTTTTTCATTCCTAGACGACAACCTAGAGAACTAAGTATTACTAAGGAAAAACATTAACTAATACTCTCCCTTTTTACAGGGTTACTCGAGGAAATACACCTACCAATTAGTGCTCGCTCTAAATTGGCACATAGTGGATCAGATAGATTCTGCAGAGTTAAATAATTAAACAGTTTGAAATAAATAAGTCTACATTTTTCATTAAATTTTATTTCTTTTTTATTATCTCGGTCATATTACAAATAACAAATATCTTTTGCTTGTAATTATTATATTGTGTTGTTCCTATTTATTTATTTAATACAGTTTAAGAACTTTATTCAAAGAATTTTTTACTTTTTTTTTACAACTTATTAATTATAAAAAAAATAAAGTTATAAATTTATTTGCTTGGGCTCATTTTTGTATGGACTTTATAATTTGTTTAAATAGATGCATATTGCATAAAAAGAATCGATGCCCATAACGTCAACAATTTGTTCCTGGATAGCTCCATCCACTTCAACCTGATGTGAAGTGTTTTTGCGAAAACTCCTCTTTGTCCAGAGATATCATATGAATTTTATAATTCATATAATATCGCCTGTTTTAAATACTGCAATCTATAGAGGGTCGTTTCATCCTCTATGCACAAAACCAGGTGGAACCTTCTACCAATTTCAGCTTCTTGAGATGATTCAGCTTCTTTTAACGGACTTAATATAACTAAGTATGGATGTATTCTTATTTTATTATTATTCCTATGCTTTGTTTTATTTCAAATTATGATGTTTCCTTTTATAGATATACCTGCAATATTTTTTCATAAATTGTCTACATTTATCCATATTACTTATTTCTCTTAAATGTGGCTGATTTTAACTCTCAATAATAAAAAATAAAATAAAAACTTTAAACATATTATTTTGAAAGATAAAACAAATTCCCAGGTTTCTAAAATAATAGCATGTAATTATCCAGTCAGCGTTTCGCCAACTGAGGCATCAGGACTTAAAAAAATAATATAAGATAAACGCAGAGCAGAGACAGCACTAGAGATTTCAGATTAACTGAGTGCCTATATGTTGAACTGTTTTGGGGTGAAGTACTAATCTGCATTGGCTGGTAAGAATGCAGTATCTTCCAAAAAGAGAATATATGAGATTTTCATACCATTTTAATACTACTCTAGTATGTACTTATGTACGTAGTATGTAGTATTAATAGTACTCTAGTTGGTATTTTTTTTTTTAGATCTCTTGTCTGTATTTATATAATCGTGTGCTTTTTAATCCTGATGATATCTAAATTGCCGAATCGTTGGTTGATAAGTTATTTACTTATGTGTGCCATACCAGAGGCTTTGTGTTGGAATCTTCCAATAATAGTTTTTGATTATTTTTTATTGTTGAGATTTTCATTAATTAATTTATTATGTTATCATATTTATATTTGACTTTTCTTTGTAATTATTTATTTTCCTTTCTACATTTCTTTATTTTATTGCGTTCTTTAGCAAATTATATCATTGTAATATAAATCATGGTTTAAAAAAATCTATTTTTTAACAATTTCTGTTGCGTAAAAAAAAATTATATCTTCTTCTTCTTTTAAACGGCACAACAGAAGCATGAATCGATCCTTGCTCTGCTTTACAACCTTTCCCCAGTCTTCTGAGATGGTAGCACTGATAATTTATTTAAAGAAATAAACATCCATTCCCAGGTATCGGGAAAGAGCAAACCTATATAAATGATGGAATAATTAAGTAATTGCATTGATAGTGGGGCTGAGATAATACTAAAGGAGATTATTGGCAATCAGTGTGGGGAAAATCTGTTGATAGGTTCGGCGACTTGAGAAGGTTACTTTGGCTCCTAAAAAAGGAGCAGGTCTCTTGTCCACAAGGAATGCTTTATTTGGAAACAAGCTCTCGGCCAGAATTACTGGTTTTTCTTCTAACTAGCATTGTCCCGACCTCAATCTAATTAATTTCTAGAATAATTGGAGTTATGAAATATTTTTCTTATGTTAATGCAACCTTAATTGGTCACTGGTTTCAACTATAATTGCACTTGTAAAGAAACTCTCACTAATATTCATATTTTTTCCCCTCTTTTTCGTATTCTAGTGATGTAAGGAGATCTAATAATCACCTAACGATCAGGTTTAAGGGAATTTAGAAATTAATTCCGTTAATTTTGCTGTAAAGTTAAAAAAAAAACATACTTTAATTAGAGTAAATATACTAGTAGCGGTAACTTTTAAGTTAAAAAACCATGAAGGAAATATGAATGGTAATTACAGCGTCAACAGAACGAATACCTGGCATGTACGCACTCAACTCCCTCTTTCCACGTTATTTGCACAATAATTACTGCCGTCATATAAGCGATTATAGGCATAATAAGACATTACGCAAAATAGATTTTAAAAAGCTTCAGTAAAGCCCGTATTTTCTATTTTTGTCTTTGTTTTAATTTAATATCTTTATATATGTATACTTATTTTCTATGCGTTATGGAAAATATTTAATTTATGATATTTCTAGGAAGGCTAACAGGGGGTAGCTATTTCCCTTGTCAAATTCACATAGTTCATTTCATGTATGTAGAATAAATAAGCTTGATGTATTTACATATGCAGTTGTAAATTTTAATAAAACTTTTTTTTTAATTTTCTCCTATTTTTTATTATATGATTGCCCCAGAAATTTAAGGAGCCATTCTTATACCTTAATTTGCATGCATGTAGCTACATAGTTATGTGTTAAATCATAATTTAAAAAAATAAAATAAGTTTGTGGATAATTTTTGGTGTTTTCTAGTAATTCATTTTTCATGTGAAGTACCATAGCCCAAATTAGTTTAATATATGTTAATCATAAGTTTTTCTGATACAGTTCTCTACAACGAATTAATTATCTTATTATATGGGAACAGTTTACTGTATAATAAATAAATAACATTATTATCAGTTCAAATATAATCTATAAATAATGATTATATCCAGCAACCTCTGTTATAATAATCCCAAAACATATTTACTTGATTTCAGTTTATCAGTTAATTGAATCTGTTATTATTTGGCGGAAGAGGTTCCAGTTTACTGGATCTCTGATGAATGAAGGTGGTGGTGATTTGGGTATCGGCGATATGGAAAGAGTTAGGATTAGAGGGCTGTGGTCTGAGGAAAGGTCATCGAGTCGAGAAACTGAATAATTTAGTGGTCCTACACCTTTGTGGATGAAAAAGTCTAGGAGATCGGGATTACGATTGGGATCGGTTGGCCAGTATGTAGGAGAATCAGGGCATAGGATGTTGCAACGATGGGAATTAAGTGCAGACAGCAATGTTCTCCCTCGAGAATTTGTGATTCTGGCTCCCCCATTGCTGTTGTTTTGCATTTAAGTCTGCACGTATAAGGAAATGGTGCCCTATGTAATTTAGGAAGGAATTGAATTGGGATTCAGAAAAAGTTTCTTTGGGCGAGGAATATGCTGCAACAATTGTTATAGAAAAAATTAATGTTGAAATTTTGATGACAATGGTTTGAAGAAAATTATGGACTGGCAGGGGTAATAAGAGATGGGAGAGAGACCGATATATGATGTCAGCTGTGCCAGCATGTGCTTTTCCATCGGGGTGCTCAGTTCGATAAGTTTGGTAATCAGGTATGTTGAACAGTCGTTTACTGGTTTACCGGGTTTCAGTTATTAGGGCTAGGTCGATATTTTTGTCACCTAATAATGCTGTTAGTTGGTTAATGTGATTTCTAACACCATTCGCGTCCCAAAGGAGAATGGAAAGGGCTTTTATTGAGGACATTTATGTATTTCTTTGGGGGATGATACAAGTTTTATCAGTAATGAGATGAGGGAATTGATGAGGGATCTAAACTCAGAGAGGAACGATGTAAATATACATGTGAGATCAGTGGCATTAGTGGAAGGAGGAATGTAGGAAATCGGATGATGATTGGACTTTTGGGTATTAGCCATTTGTTGTGAGATGGAGGGATGTGGGTATGGGGTTGAGGTTGGGATTGTGATCTTTGAGGTTGAGGTTGTTCTTGTGGCAGGGCCTGAGTTTGTGTTATTTCTTCTGGCTCTCCTAACATTCGAGCATAGGATACTCTTGTGTTCCCAATTCCCAGTTACCCAATATTGGTGAGGCTATTTTGTTCTTATCATCCGACTGTTCTTTATTTTCTTTAAGTATATTGATTACCTGACGAACCTGGAATCCCATGGCCATTAATTCTTCCTTAATTGCTCCTGGTGGTGTTGAGGGGTGCAGGCGTCTGATGACCACCCTGAGCTCTCTCTCTTGGCTCAGTTGGTAGTTATGGAAATCTGCTTATTTATCTGACAGATATATAACTATGCTTTTATATGTGTCTGGGGTGTCAGGCATTAATTTTGTATCATTAATGCGACTTTGACACGTATATTTTCCTGTACCTTGTTTAGTTGTTGGCACAGCAGTTGAATTTTTTTATATTTCTAATAAATATTGGTGGGGGCTTAGATTCTCTGGGAATCGGTGCTGATTCCATGCGTATTTGTTAGGAGTAAAAAAAGGCGATTCATCAGCCATAAATTAGGTTGAGGTTAAGTTTCTTCGGCTGAGCTACTAGGTGTGGTCAGATGAGTGTTTCTTTTCGATCGCCTACCCTTCTGTGCCGGTGAAGTTTTGAGGTGTATTCCCCAGGCTCCTCGATCTCCTTGCCTGTTGTTGCTTTGCTCGACATCCCCATATGGAAATATCGCATTTCATGCTAAATTGAGAGAAAAGTAGAAAATCTGTAGGGATGAATGGCATCGTCCTCTGTATAATCCCTCTTAAGTCTATTTACGAGTTCACTGTATCGTTTATATATAAGTGATTATTCACCGTTTATTTATTTTCTGCTTCAAACAGAATTGCTAACAATAATGTTCACACAGTTTCGTGGGGAATAGTATGGAGAAAAAAAGGAAGGTGTGAATAAAATGTTTTTAATCAATTAATCTTTACTGTGAAAACGGAGATTTCAATTGAAACTATCCACTGAAAGATAAATACTTTTCATGAATTAAAATTAGTAAACTTTTTTTTTTCTTTTTTTTTAGAAACCAGTCGTTGGAGGTCATTGGTCCACCAATCTGTCCGCTTTCCCTTACCGGACACTCTCTTCTTCCCACAAACTGTATTTGCTGTTTCCAGGATACATGTTTTGAGTGCCTTCCATATCTTTTCCACGTCTCCATCGAATGACGTTTCTCTCAATTTATTTTCCAGGCTTTCTGTAAAGAGGGCCCTTTTCTCTGGGTCATCCAAGGCCCTTACGTTGAGGGTTTCAAATGCTTTTATTTTCCTTTTATACTCTGGGATGATCTTTGTATCAGCCACAAGTAAAAGGTGGTCGCTGCCTATCTCCGCTCCTCTTACTACTTTTATATCAGCGAAATACTGCCTTACATTCCTATCGTATATGAAATAGTCAATTACACTATTTCGTTCCATGCATGAGAAAGTGATTTTGTGGATCCTCTTGTGTGGATAGAAAGAATTTCCTATGAGGAAGTCATTATGGACACAAAAGTCTATTAACCGCTGTCCATTACTATTCCTCACATTCTCACCTCCATGTAGCCCTAGAACTCCATATCCAGATCTTTCATCATTTCCTGTTCTGGCATTGAAGTCCCCACTCAGGATTACTGACCTTCCTTTTCCTTTAGCTTTATCCACTATTTTTTGCAAATCCGAGTAGAATGCCTCCTTGTCTGCAACACTAGCATCTTCCGTTGGTGCATACACCTGGATTATGGAGATCTTACCTATGGTCATCTTAAAATCTGCTACAATCATTCTTGGAGATATTGGTTCCCAGTTCTCTAAATGCTCATACATATTTGGCGACATTACTAGGCCCACCCCTTCTTTGGCAAAAACCCCTCTAGGTACTCCAGCATAAATTAGGGAGTAATTATTAGCCAATTTCATTTCTCCACTGCCCTTCTTCTTCACTTCACTTATGCCGAGAATTTCTACTTTGTAGGTCCTCATTTCTTCCACCAACTCGACCTCCTTCCCATTTAAAGTTTTTATGTTCCACGTTCATAAAACGACCTCCAACGACTGGTTTCTCAGAAGAAGCTTGCCTGGAAAGCATACCTTAAAGATAGAACTGAAGGAAAGCTACACGTTTATCGAATAGCCAGGAATGAATGTAAGGTAGCCATACGCCAGGCCAAGAAAAAGTCATGGGAGGATTTTGGTAAAAGGCTGAGCGAGGACCATCGCGAATCTATAAGAACATTTTGGCGAAAAGTTAAAACGTTAAGAGGAAAGCAATGCAAGCCCATTAGAAATGTAAAAGGTAGCGATGGAATCGTACTTACAGATAAGGAAAAGATCCTTGGCAGATGGAAGCAATATTTCCAGGAGCAATTCTCCGAAAACCCAGAAACAGGCCATTACCATGAACGAGAGTCCAACATGCAGGAAAGCCTGGAGGTTATAGAGGAAGAAGAAATAGAAAATGCAATCCGTAAGCTAAAAAGAGGTAAAGCATCAGGAAGGGATGGAATTGCACCAGAGTATTTGAAATATGATGGTCAAGAACTTCTTAAAGCACTTCAATCGCTGTTCCAAGAAGTGTATGACAGAAAGAAAATTCCCAGGGACTGAAAATATTGTATTATCCTCCCTATTTATAAAAAAGGATGCACAACAGACTGCAAAAATTATAGACCCATTAGTTTGCTTTCCGTAGTCTATAAACTTTACACTTCTATTCTAGAAAAGAGACTCCGGCGGATTGTAGAAGGGCAATTAGAAGCGGAACAGGCTGGTTTTCGTCCAGGCCGACAGACGCAGGATCATATCTTTGTTCTCAGAAATATTGCTGAAAAAGCTTGGGACAGAGATAAGAATCTATATCTTGCATTTCTTGATTTGAAGGCAGCGTTTGATGTGGTCCCAAGAAAAGAAATTTGGAATGCACTAATAGCCAAGGGTGTACCTGGAGCCTTGCTGGCAGCCATACAGTCAGCCTACCAAGGTGCCATGGCAGTGGTAAGAATAAATGGTATGGAATCGGAACCTTTACCAATTGCGAGAGGAGTTAGACAGGGAGATAGCTTAAGTCCCCTTCTATTTATAAACGTAATGGACGAAATCCACAAAATCTGCAAGCGCCGAACTGCATGGACAACAATCGGGAAATGGAATATGAGAACTGTCCTCGTTCAAAGCCTTTTATACGCGGATGACATAGTCCTAATAGCCGACACCAAGACCAAACTACAACAAGCTCTGGTAGAATGGGAAGAAGAGTTGCTCAGGAAAGGGATGCAAATTAACACCTACAAGAGTAAAGTGCTGGTTATGGCGAGGGAAGAACAGGAAGATGTCCAACTCATCTGCAATGGCGAGACACTTGAGGTAGTGAAGGAATATACCTACTTAGGGACCGTAATTAGTAGCTCGGGTAAGATAGACGCCGAAATATCAAACAGAATAAGTAAGGCGAATCAAGTATATTACCAGATTACTAATAGCATTATCGGCCACCGAGAAGTAGATAAGAAGACCAAAATGCATGTATATAAGTCTGTTTACCTACCTACACTCACCTATGGCGGAGAAAGCTGGACAACACTGGACAGACACTCTAGTCGCATAACGGCAGCGGAAATGAGGTTTCTTCGCAGATCTATTGGGAGAACTAGAAGGGACCGCATTAGGAATGAAAGCATTAGAGAGCAACTAGACGTTACAGAGCTTAAAACCACTCTAGAAAGACGGCAACTACAGTGGTTTGGTCATGTCTGTCGGATGAACGAGGACACAAATCCTCTAAAGGTATTAGAGGCTCGACCCACAGGAAAGAGACCACGCGGACGCCCCAGAATTACGTACCAAGAATATATCCAAAGAATTGGAAGTAAAAGAGGCAAATCGCTCAATGAGATGAAGCGGCTAAGCAGGGACCGAGAGGAGTGGTTACGCTGGATTGAGGCTCCTCGACGCTAGCTAATGGCATAAGAGGAAGACAAAGAAGAAGAAGAAGAAGAAAAATTAGTAAACAAAAATGATTCAAACATAAGACTGCTCTAGCTATAACAGTTCTTCCGCCAATATTTTATATTAGAATTTTTGTTTGAAGATCATCGCGATTAACTGTGATGCGAAATACTTTCACTAATCAAATTGGGTTAATCTCTCTCACCGATAGCGCGTGAGTGCATGTTTATTCTGCCATAAATATACTAATACAACCTTTTTAAATGGCCGTGTTAGTGAATTTAATAGCGTTTTCAGATCTATTTTTTTGCGATTTATACATCTTGTCCCATATCAATAAAAGAGAAAAAAAATGTTCTTATCTGATCCAATCAGAAGCTAATCAAGAGATTCCAAAAGAGGAATTCGCCGCTATCCGGATAGAAACAACGAACATTCGGTTACATTAGACACTAGATATCACGAAGCTTTGCGATGTTAGATAGGAGGAATAAGTTGGAATTATGTGGCTAATTAAATGAGAACAGATATAGTCGCTGACAGGACAAACTGGCTACCAGCTCTTTTTTTCTCTAATTAATCATAATCTATTCTAATGATCCTGCTCAGAGCGGGGATCTTTTTAAACGAGTAGATCGTGAACATCTTAAAAAAAAAAGAGCGGGAATAAATTGATTTTGACCAATTTTTTAAAATGTGTCTCTACCAACGAACGACCCTCTCATCATTTTGTATATTTTATCGATTAACACTTAGCTTCTAGTAGTGTTTCTAGACAATTTATATTTTCACTGACATGAGTACTTTATCTGTTATGTCAAATTTTGTTACCTTCGACTACATATATGTACATTAATTTGTGTGTCATGTCTATATTACTCTGGAATTATTTATTTAATTATTATTTTATTAAATTAGTTAACCTGGTTGAAAAAAAATACAATAATTATATGTCAGTCATGTACTTTGTGAACATTATTGT